>JBAMJR010000002.1:1045000-1422500 GCA_038501785.1 Myoxocephalus aenaeus | reverse complement strand
GCTGCTGTGGGATGATCCGTCCTGCCGGTGGACGCAAAGAGCTGATAACGCCACACGACTCAGCCGTGTCACTTTTTATCACACTGAGATGCTAGAAAATCCATTACCTCCCTTCTACGACACCGTCTGTGACAGAATGAGCGACTGAGGCGAGGAGAGGCAGAGAGGACGTACAGTGGTTGTGATTCTGATGGAAAGTCTTCTAAACTGTCCCGTTCTGTTGCTGCGTGTCTCAGTCCTCCAGCTGAGAGAGGAGGACGTTTGTGTCTCTGTTTCTTATGCAACTGCAGGAAAACTACTTGATACGAAGCTGCAGTGTAGCGTACAGCTGCCCCGTGTCATGGCCGTCAGTGAAATAGTCAACAAATGTAATCTATTGGTTTCGTGTACAGAGACACCAGCTGTCCATATATTTGTCCTAAAAAAGAAGTCGTGCCGGGCTTCACGATAGTAATGGACAATTGGTGTTGCTCAGCACAAACCAACAGATTGTATTCTGGAGACTATTTCATGAACTCTGGCGTGAGACTGTGTTGAGTATTGCAGGACACTATACGATTATTTGGTAACACTTAATAATAACTAGAAGCTATTTAGCATTAGTTAAGTATGAGTAAACACTTAATTCATCATTTATAAAGCATTGTTCCAACATTAACACTCATTGGTGTCAGGTGTGGGGTAAGGAGAGGACCCAAACGCACGAGCAACAGTTGAAAGAAAATTTATTCCAATAAACAAAACTTAGGACAGGCTTCAAAACGGGACGAACAAAAACAAAACAGGACTCCAAAAGACAGGGACAAGACTACTCACGACGAGACAGCGTACGGGGTAACAGACGGGGGGAAAAACAGTACAATCCGACAAGGGGACAGGTGACAGACAGGGTTTAAATACAAGAGGAGGGTAACGAGGAACAGGTGGAAAACACTGAGGGCAGCACAGGTGAAAGGAATACACCAGGAAGCGGAAGGACTCCACAGCGTCGACGGGGGAGTCACACAGGATGAGAGGAGCGGAAGTGCAGGGCGGAAGTGCAGGAACACAGAGGACACACAAGACAAGGACTTCACAACAAGACAGGACACCAAACACCATCATCATAACAATTGGTATACAATTCATAAACACAGTTATAAATGTTTTATTCTTGATTAATCATTTTGACTATCATGCGTTTCATGATTGGCTTTTCATACTTTATAAATGATGGACTCCCCATTTGTAAATTAAGTAATATATATATATATATATATATATATATATATATATATATATATATATATATATATATATATATATATATATATATATATTACAAACCAATTATTAAGGATTTCTAGATGATGCTTTCGACGGTGGTGACATGTCATCAACGTGACACACGTTTACGCAATGGAAGACTCCGAACTAAGTCGAGTGATGAGTATGTTTCTTAGTTTGCTGGCACGTACACATTATTGATTATGAGTATCTAGCTATCACCTCGATTGGTCTACTTACAACTGAGGTGGCGCGTGCCTGTCTCAGGACCTCTAGTTAGTGACGCGCTTGTTAGCTAGCTAGCTAGTCACAGCTAGCTACTTGGCTGGCTAGCTAGATACTCATAATCAATTTTTCCAACATTTTAGTTTTTGGTGACGTATCTCAACAACTATTCGGTGGACTGTCCTGGAATTTGGTACGGATGTTCACCTTTTCCTCGAGAAGAATTGTCATAATGTTGATGACATTTTAATCTATAGCGTCACCATCCGGTCAACATTTGTATTTGTCCAATACTTTGGTTCATGGCCAAATACCTCCAGACCGAATGTCATTCCCATGTACTTGGTTATTTGCGGTGATGCTAACATGCTAAGCTAAGATGTTTAACTGAGTAAAGAAGCTGCTAAACTACGGTTTCCCTGGGATTGTCCCGGTTTCAAACTGGATGTCCTGAGTCCAGACAAATGTCTGTAAAACACAAAGATGTAATACAATGAATAATAATATTGTATTACATCGATGTTAGTTTGTGTCTTTTGTCACTCTACAGTTTTCATATAAACAGTGTTGAAAGATTAGCTCAGTGCTGAAATAACTTCCCCACATCTTGATAAAAATGCCTGTAGTGCGTGCAAAAGCACATGCATGTGTGTGTGCATGAGCGAGTGGTCCACTTCAGGGTCCCTGTTTGGGGGTTGGAAATATGGTCACCCTATGCTGAACAGCATGTTAGCATGCTGGTACGAGCAGATTGTTTCACAAGTGGTCCGTTTATGAGCCTATTTTAAATCCAATCAACATCATTGTTCACCTTCTTTGTTCTCCACACAGAGAATCCACCTGCATTCAACCAGAGCCTGCTCTAACTGCATCTGTCAATAATACACAGACTACATCTGGACTTATTGCCTAAATATTCTACTTTTGAAAGCAGAATCTAATTAATAAAATAAGCATGGCTGGTATTGTTGCCTTGTGAGTCTGTGTGTGTGTGTGTGTGTGTGTGTGTGTGTGTGTGTGTGTGTGTGTGTGTGTGTGTGTGTGTGTGTGTGTGTGTGTGTGTGTGTGTTCATGGCACAATGGTTCTGGAGACACCTGGTGTCGGTCAGGTTTTACAGCTTACGACATATCTTCTAAGCAGCAACAACTCTTTCTGTGTTGGTTAAGATGTGATTAGGTACAGGAGAGGAGAAGCAATATGTTAATTCATCCCTAGTTGGTGACCATTACTAAAAGTTATCCCTAACCGTCCTGCACAGCAGTCGTGATCAGCATAGTTTCCTGTCGAGACTGAGAACGTGTCTCTGATGGCCCATCAGGAAGAGGCTTCATTCCCACTGCCGCTGCATATTGACTGAATTGTAAATAAGATAATAGTTTGCTCTCAGAATATCGCTCATGTTATTGTGTGCCTTATTGTTTTTCCTGCATTTCCTCCTTTGAAAATATTACCACAGAATTCTTTAATGCATTAGAGAATGTATCTGGGTACGCTGTCAGGTCACGTCCTCTGTTTTTTAGCGTGCTGTGAGAAAAGTGAAGGGAAAGAATATGATTTTTCCAATTTGTCCTTGTGATGAATGGAGGGACGCTGAAGCAGCAGTCTAGCAAAGTATGCATTAAGTACAGACGTCCGTAATATAGACTGTAGATGAGGCGTGATATTTATTCTGAACATCCTAAAGCAGGTTTTATCACACTCCGGCTGGTTCTTGCAGCTTTTCTGTTGCAACTTGCTCCTGCCACAGATCATCACTATTAGGTGCAATGAGGGGAAATAGGTTGAAGTTGAAGTTTTTGATCCATGACATAAAAGCTGCGATAATTAATATGTAGTACAATGAATGAAATGACTGCGTGGCATGTTAACACTTGGAGGTCTGGTGGTCAATTTCTTGATTTTTCTTGATTTTACATACTTTTTAAATTCCCCTTTTTAAAGTCACTAGCATATGATACAAAATCATGTGTTGTATATCAAAAAATACAGAACAATCTCAGCTATCTATATAATGAGGCACCATTGTACCAAAGGCACAAGTGTAAATATGAAAATATGACTAAAGCTGAAAAATTTAATCTTGATTTTGGAAATGTCTCATATTTGTTGTGAAAACATAACTTTACTCCGGTGGGATATCGGTTTTGGTGATGGAAATTGGTTTACCAAAAGGTCTTAGGTTCACAAAAGCAGTGGAATATATTAATAAAATGGTAGACACATGTAATTTAATGTCTAAAAAAATTTATTATTATATGGTGGGGATGATGAGCTGTGGCTGGCTTTGCGGCCTGCTAGGTGATGTGTTCAGGCAGGCAGACGGACAGGGAGGCTGCTGCAGCGATGCTGCATGTTGTCCTCTGGACCCTCACAGCTCTGAATCCACTCTGTAAAATACATTAATACAGTCAGTATGAGTTCACTGAAAGAAAGTTAACGTGATAGAGACAACAGTTGATTATGCCCCGTTTAGTCATATATACGGATGATAACAGCCAACACGGCACTATTTACCGACGTGCTAATCGCTCGTAGCTCTCGTCAACACACGTTATTTACTGTCTTACAAACATATAATGGAGGTCCAACACTACTGGTCGTACTATGTTCACTGTAAGAAAGTTAACGGTGATAGAGACAACAACTGATTATGCCCCGTTTAGTCATATATACGGATGATAACAGCCAACACGGCACTATTTACCGACGTGCTAATCGCTCGTAGCTCTCGTCAACACACGTTATTTACTGTCTTACAAACATATAATGGAGGTCCAACACTACTGGTCGTACTATGTTCACTGTAAGAAAGTTAACGGTGATAGAGACAACAATTGATTATGCCCCGTTTAGTCATATATACGGATGATAACAGCCAACACGGAACTATTTACCGACGTGCTAACCGCTCGTAGCTCTCGTCAACACACGTTATTTACTGTCTTACAAACATATAATGGAGGTCCAACACTACTAGTCGTACTATGTTCACTGTAAGAAAGTTAACGGTGATAGAGACAACAACTGATTATGCCCCGTTTAGTCATATATACGGATGATAACAGCCAACACGGCACTATTTACCGACGTGCTAATCGCTCGTAGCTCTCGTCAACACACGTTATTTACTGTCTTACAAACATATAATGGAGGTCCAACACTACTGGTCGTACTATGTTCACTGTAAGAAAGTTAACGGTGATAGAGACAGCAACTGATTATGCCCCGTTTAGTCATATATACGGATGATAACAGCCAACACGGCACTATTTACCGACGTGCTAATCGCTCGTAGCTCTCGTCAACACACGTTATTTACTGTCTTACAAACATATAATGGAGGTCCAACACTACTGGTCGTACTATGTTCACTGTAAGAAAGTTAACGGTGATAGAGACAACAACTGATTATGCCCCGTTTAGTCATATATACGGATGATAACAGCCAACACGGCACTATTTACCGACGTGCTAATCGCTCGTAGCTCTCGTCAACACACGTTATTTACTGTCTTACAAACATATAATGGAGGTCCAACACTACTGGTCGTACTATGTTCACTGTAAGAAAGTTAACGGTGATAGAGACAACAATTGATTATGCCCCGTTTAGTCATATATACGGATGATAACAGCCAACACAGAACTATTTACCGACGTGCTAACCGCTCGTAGCTCTCGTCAACACACGCTATTTACTGTCTTACAAACACATAATGGAGGTCCAGCACTACTGGTCGTACTATGTTCACTGTAACAAGTTAATGGTGATAGGGACAACAATTGATTACTCACCGTTCAGTCTCACAGAAACGCTGTGGCCAGCTATCTGGCCCGTTAGCTCCAGCTAGCTCCTTGTTAGTGAATCCTTCAGCTCTGAAGCTGCGCCGTCTGTCCCCTCCAATATAGCTCTGCTCAGGACTCTTTGCTTGGCACCTTCTTACTCACAGGGAAGCTTTGCACGCCTCATGTCCATGTTTAGATGCTCAGACGCGGAAGTGGAAACCATATCTATCCGCCAGATTTTTAACCATATTTATGTGACGTATTATTGTGATGATATAATTTTATTAAACATTTAGACACCTGGTGTAACGCTTCGACGCGGGCGCCGACCTCAGAGGGTTAAAGGGGTTGCTAAACACCGTTAATTATCACCCAACTCTGCTGTTCCCCTCAGATCCACAAAAGCTTTTAGCATCTTTCAGCACATCTCTACGCCTTTGGTTCAGTCTCACTGCTCTCATCTGCAAAACAAAACAAAACAGCTGTGCGCTCGCTGCCCAACACCAAATGGCAGACCAACGCAGCAGCTTGCTGGTGGCCATCGTGGTGCAAGTAGCCGCTAAATAGTCAGACATTTCTCTTTAGAGATGGAGGAGACCAAAACAAGGATAAAAGCAGATTGAATATTATATATTTACATTCATCAGTTGGCCAGAAACACAACTTCAAATAAATTCAAATGTTGCTCCATGTCTGCTGGATGTGTAGAGAGGCAACTGATTGCAACAATGTTGGCCAATAACAACTATATACATGTTAATGTTGCTTTTACAGCTTTTTGCTCTGCCCCCTTGTGGTCAAAACATAATTAATTCAGCTTCAACCATCTTTCTATGCTTACTGTGGCAGTAGACTTGTGGCATGTTGAATTTGCAGAGAAAAAAGTGATATGTTTTTGCTCCACTGAGGCTGGACTTCAGAGGCAGAGAAGTGGGCCCTTTCTACCGTCTGCAGGGTGAGATTTAAGAAGTGGGCCCTTTCTACCGTCTGCAGGGTTAGTTTTAAGAAGTGGGCCCTTTCTACCGTCTGCAGGGTGAGCATAAAGAAGTGGGCCCTTTCTACCATCTGCAGGGTGAGCATAAAGAAGTGGGCCCTTTCTACCGTCTGCAGGGTTAGTTTTAAGAAGTGGGCCCCGTCTGCAGGGTTAGTTTTAAGAAGTGGGCCCTTTCTACCGTCTGCAGGGTTAGTTTTAAGAAGTGGGGGCTTTCTACCGTCTGCAGGCTGAGCATAAAGAAGTGGGCCCTTTCTACCGTCTGCAGGGTTAGTTTTAAGAAGTGGGGGCTTTCTACCGTCTGCAGGCTGAGCATAAAGAAGTGGGCCCTTTCTACCGTCTGCAGGGTTAGTTTTAAGAAGTGGGGGCTTTCTACCGTCTGCAGGCTGAGCATAAAGAAGTGGGCCCTTTCTACCGTCTGCAGGGTGAGGTTGCATCCAACTGTCTGCTGCTGTACACTTTCTGAGAAGGTTCAGCTATCTGTTGCAAAGAAATTGTCTCTAAAATTGCAGTAAATTTTTTTATAATTTATGACCAGTTCACCAAGAAGAATACAGATAGGTGATCTGTTCCCAGCAACCTTTGGTTAACCCGCATATGATCCAGGACCCAGTTCTCATTCATATCGACCATAATAATGTATGAACTGCTAGGATGCTCTGACATATTGCAGGGGAAAAATATTCGATTGTTATCCGGCTGATAATATTGCACTGTACATGAAACATTCAGAAGGCAAATGCACATCCAGACGGAGATACATAACTGTGCACTCCAACATACACACAGACACCAACACAACCATCACCCCTAAAGCAAGAGGTGTGTGCTGTTATCACTTTCAGGAGGATAAACAATGTTAGTGAGAATACTAATCTTGGTGTACCAGCTCAGAGCATCTCCTCCATTGCCGGGGTATAAATAGTATAATTAGCCACGGGAGGAAACACAAATGCCACTTATCTCACTAACTGCTGCACAGCACTTCGCATTCCTTCCTGCGATCCATCCTCCCGTGCTGCGCCTTTACGACACACTCAATATCTGCGACTGAAGGGAAATGCAGAGATGTAGGGAGAGGAATGCAGGGAGAGGGAGAGAGGGTGGGAGGGAGGGGGAGTGTCAATTTGCATGGAGTTAATATTCTGTTTCATCTGCAGGTTCTGGAAGCTGGGATGCTCGGGCCTGAAGGGAGGTTGGGGTTGTGAGTGTGAACGCGTTTCACCAGGTGATGCATAATGGGTGATGCTCATACACTCGCACAAACAGCAGCAGCAGAGGTTCCGCCCGTCTCAGAGGTCACTGAGCCAGATGTTGTCCACTGATGCAGAGAGGAGCAGTGGGACGCTCACGACACCGGACCAGGAATACTCAGCCAGAGGGCGGGGCTTGAGCCGTGGCATTTGAAGGAGAGAAACTGGGAACATTTTAAAAGCCATATATTATCAGGATGCATGAACAAGATTGTTGAAGTCAAATATTGTTGATACTATTTATGCTACGATCACTAAACCAGTGACTATGTCCACTGCACTTTCAGTCACAGGTGTTGCCAGAACTGAAATCTTGAGGAAGCTGGATAAGTACAGTCCATGAGGTCCATGCGAGTCCTTGGACAAGACACTTAAGCCCAGATGGCTGTGTATGAATGGTTATGAATGATTAGTTCGTCCTGATGGATGGTGGCACCTTGCATGGTAGCTCCTGCATCACTGTTTGAACTGATGACTGGCTGTGAATGGGTGAATGATGACATGTCGTGTTAACCGATTCCCCCCTAGGGGGGGGGGAAGCCCTTCTTAGTGAGGTCTGTTCAAGTAGTCTTATGAACCACAAATGAGTTTTAATACTTGTGTTATTTTATATCTTTTTTTTGTGAAAAAATATAAAAGTTATAACCTTTATGTCTAAGCACCATTGGTTTTTGGCATGCTGGGTAATACAATTTGCATAAATCTCAGTTTAAGACGTGTGACGAAAAAAAAAAATCAAGATCGGAAAGATTTTTTTATTTAAAAAAATGATCGGATACATCCGTCTGTGCGTAACCTCAGACGGAACCTCTTGATACATGTCAAGAGGTTCCGTGATACGTTACCCCAAAAATTAAACTTCAAAGTCCATTTCAACTGGAGTCGGTGTTCTGGATTAAAATCAAGGCAGAGTATCCTGAGATCGCCAAAAGAACATTGAAAAGCTGCTTCCATTTCCAACATCCTGTCTTTGTGAAGCGGGTTTAAGTTACGGAGTAGACGGGACATAATGAAAAGAGGTCGTTGTCTCCCGTCACCCCGAGATGGGACCGGCTCGTAGCAGAGAAACAAGTTCAGGGCTCCCACTAATTCGGCGTAATGGTGAGTTGTATCTTTATGCACTTTATAATTGTCTTTATGCTGGTCATATAATTTTATTATGTAAGTCCGTAAAAAAATATTGCCTGACACGAAACCGGTCCGTGGTGCAAAAAAGGTTGGCGATCGCTGGACTACATAACTCAACTGAGCTGGATACAAACATCAAGTGATGAAAGAAAAAGTATCATAAAATGTCCTATTTCTTGAGTTTCTTGACCTGGATAGGAACTACAGCAGAAGATTATTATTAAAGATTGTGGCTTTTGCTTGAAACGTTTATAATTAGCAATGCGGCTGTGCATGTTTAATAACCCTAGAGCAGATCAAACACAAGGGGAAAAACATTTTAAAGTTTAAAAAAATGTAAAGACTTCAGACCTGAAACCTCGTTTCATTATTTCTGAACTGCTCACTTTCGGGGACACAAGTTCTTGCTAAACTTGTGTGTTAACAGAACTTTGTGTGAGAATGACGCATCCTTTCAACACAGCGACGCTTGTTCTGACAATCTGGCTCCCTGCAGAATGCAGTAAAGAACATGATGTTTCAGGACTGAACTTATGATTCATCTTGGGACTCGTGATTAGGACCACGCTGTCCCGGTCCTCTCACATGGCTGATGAGTGGGAGCTGACTTCCTGCTCGCTAACAGTCACTCAGGCTTATGACTCAGAGCGGGCCACGACTCACCCTCGCCTTGCAGAGCGCTGTGATTGGCTCTTAGGGTGGTGATCCACTTTGGTGGGATCATGGATGTGTGCGGAGAGCAGGGTTATCCGGCTGCTCCCGTTCATCCGTACAGATTGCTGCTTTCCCTTTGACGCCATTACTGCGCTGGTGAAGTAGAGAGGGTCTTTAACTGTTGATGCTGGACTGAGAACCAACAACCTGCAGATATGTGAGCTACACCCTCAAGGTTCAAGGTTCAAGGTTTTTATTTGGCCATTTGTGCCCAGACCAACAGTCCAGACTCATTGGATTTGTTTGTGCAGGGCTCTCTGAATGAGTCAACAGTTTTGGAAAAGAAAATAAGGAAAGAGAAAAAATATAAACCATGAGAACATTATATATAAAATATGAAAACACTATACATAAGAGGGGTATTAGATACAGTTTTATAAAAATAATGTTAAATTACAGTAATAAATAAAAAGGCTAGTCCTATTCACAGTTTTGTTTTGCCATCAGTCTGACTGTGGCAGGGAAGAAGCTATTGTAAAAATGTGTTCTGTGGGTGATGACATATTCAAAGAATATTTAAAGAATGTTTGCCTTAGGTGCTTTTTTATTATGTATTAGCCTGCTGTACTGTACAGAAGTATACAAAAGTATTGTTTACTAAATGAATTCCCAGCTGTGTGTTTGAACCAGCGGCCTAACGATGAGTCCTGTTACACACTGACGCATGCCAGCGGGCATTGGCTCGTCTCTCACTGCCATATCGGAGATTTTTTGTGTTAATGAGAAACCTCTTCAGGTGTCCTGGGAACTCCCACTTCCCTCTGGACCCGTCCCAGTTTGTTGTGACACACTGGGCCTCGTATTTTCTCTTCATGCTGTGACCAATCCGAGCAGCGAGCCCCCGCTCAGAGGAGAGATGACGTCCAAGAGAGAATAATGCTCCGTGTGAATGAACTTCTCTTTGTATCACAATCCCGTGATGGCTAGAAGCAGAACACATCTCGAACGTCCTGTATTTAATCCAAACTTTAATCTCCTGCTTCCCAGCAAACACAAGCCAAACCAACTCTTTAAAAAGCTTCTCGGATCAGCTGGAGAACGCTCCGGTACAAAGCTGGAAACGGAGCTGTTTTTCTGGTTCTCTTGTTACACGTGGTTCTCAGAGGACAAACATATTATGATATATTAAGTATATAAATATATAAAGTTAAAAACACCTGCAGCAGTATAATGCAACAAACACATTAACGCAGCAGTAATATGAATCCAAAAACATCACGTATAATAGAACATTGACAGGGAACATTTTACTGCACTATCTTCTATTTAACATGTTTTTAACTTTACTTTTACTCCCAAAACAATCAAGTAACCAAAACTGGGTTTGAATATGTGGTGATGTTTGTAACTCTAATCTAACTCTGGATTATTTTGTTAATTGTTAGCGTGTACTGCCATGCTAGCTAGTGGCTGAATTCTCACTCGCAGCACTGTTTTGACCTGAAGGCTAACATGCTAACGTACTCACGGAGACACCGCTAACACGCTAACGTGCTCACAAAGACACCGCTAACACGCTAACGTGCTCACGAAGACACCGCTAACACTCCAACGTGCTCACAAAGACACCGCTAACACGCTAACGTGCTCACGAAGACACCGCTAACACGCTAACGTGCTCACGGAGACACTGCTAACACGCTGACGTCTCAGCAGTAATGTCTCTCTTCAGCACGCCTCGTGCTTCTTTCGCTAACTAGAGCACAGCTGAAGCTGCTTTCATTAGTTTTGCTTGTATTTGGTCATAAACAAAATTATTGTACAAATAAAAAATCCCCAGCTGCTCTACCTCTTTGCTCATAGTATACGTAAATATCCCAAATGCGTCTGCGTGCATGTAATGGATAGTTAAGCATTCAGAACTGTGATAATAAAACTCGTCTCTGCACACACACGACTGTGTAGTTCACATCTGGCCAGTGGTGTCCTTCATGGCTACTTCCTGATAATCCATATTTCATTTCATGCAGGGTTATGGGAAGCATCTCCCCAGAGGGTTCCACTTGTCAAGCTGTCACATCTCAGAGGCCTCACGAGGAGCAGGAATGTGTTGATGTTTGCCAAAGAAAAAGAAGAAAAAACACACACATCCTCCTCTTCTTCAGCTTCTATTTCAATTTCTCTTTCAGTGTTTTGTTTTGACCTCTAGTCTTGAGACTTGAGTCGCGGCAGCTGTGAAAAGACAAAGAGGAAAAGCAGAGAGTTGTTACGTATATGTTGCTCAACAGAGCGACATCGGACACTTTGCACCCAATTTGCATCCTTCAGGCCTTTTCATACAGCCGTCTCTCCATCTGGGACTCCATCAAATAGCCGGTGGATTCAATGTTATGCCTCTCTACACCAGAAGCCCTAATCCAAATGTAAGTTTGTGACTTCATTTTGTTCTGCAAACAGTTCTACTTTTTAATCTCTTTTTTTTTTTCTTCTACTGGTTTTACTTCCACGCTCAGTAACTTTTCAGCTTTTCCGTTCTCTTCATTACCTGAGAACTAGGAGCTGGGAATAAATGTCACTTTGGGATTAATGTTTGTGGATTAGAGTTTGTTAACACTGGTTAGACTTGGAAATATTGCATTAAAAAAAGTAGTTCACATAAAAAGCTTTAACCAAACAGACAATCAGTTTTCTACCTGGATGTTCCTTCACACATCTCTCACTGCTTTTGTTATCGCTCTCTCTTGTAAAAGGGAACTGGCAGTGATCGCTTAAGGCTCACGGTGAAGTTACTGCCGGTGTCCTGGCATCCACAACTTCAGGATATCGCCAGTAAATGTCCAACCACTAAAAGAAGCCTATCCTTAAACCACGGCAATGAAATCACGCATTGGGGGAAAAGCCTTAAGGTATCGTTTTTTAAAGAGACGTGATGAACAAAATTACCCCAAAAAGCTTCCCTCAAAAGACCATATCGTCTTATAAATGATGACTGTGAGTACCGAGCTGGTCCCCGGGCTATCGTCCCATTTATCTCTCCATGAAATGCAAATTACAGTCTTCATGAGGTTGTAACCGTGCACTATTTTATTCATGAGGTTATGATTGCACCGTTTCCATCCTTTGAATATTCAGAATGTGTCAAATTGAAATGATTGGATCTAAAGTGATCACTGGGATTAGGACACATACGATGCATTATGGATTAAAACACAACCTCCACTCATCCCAGGGTCGTCGGGAGGATTCACGTGTTGCTGCTGAAGTTCAGATCCGCCCTGAGAGTTCAAAACTCTTTCATCACGAATTACCTTTCAATTGTTGACACTTCCAGTCTCCCCCCATGTTTCATTTACACGACAGAGCCTGATGTTGATACTCATTTACTGATATAATAATCATATGAATGTGAACACGTGTGAAAAATGAATGTGAAAGGTCTGCTACAGAGATTAATTGGGGGCTTAGAGGAATGCAAAGGGAGAAATCTGTGTGTGTGTGTGTGTGTGTGTTCCTGCACTGCCTGAATGTGAGAGATGGATCACTATGGAGACGTATTGCAAAGCTTCGGGGAAACGGAGTAATTATGATGTGAAAGTGAGAGCTGTCTTTAAGAACTGGCCCTCTGGCCATCAGATTCTCCAGCATGCTTCGTCGCATCACATGGCCAATTACATCGTGTGTCAGTGAGTGATTTATTGCACCAGAGCTGGATGCTGCTTGAAGACTCTGAAATGAGTGGCCGATTGTGTCGTGTGCTCGTGGATTAGCTTTTATCCATTGACACGTGCAGCACCTACACGAGTGTATTTTGAGAGGCAACAGCATGTAACCAGCTTACATGAATATGTACCCAACATGCTGAAGAGCACATGATCGGCACACAAACGCACAGCTGCTGCTCTGGTGCGCCGTGGGTAAAGTGGTCGTGTTGTGCTTTTCAAAACCAGAAACACAAGAACTAAATGGAAGGAAGGTGTTTATCTGGTTTACTGTAGATCACGATTGATAGCAATTCCAGCTAACTAGCTTGCTTCTACTACAAAGTTAGTTACAAAGACACAGCGAAGTTATATATATATATATATATATATATATATATATATATATATATATATATATATATATATATATAACTTCGCTGTGTCTTTGTAACTAACGTGGCGTTCGGTGGGTGTCCCCGCTAGTTCTCCGCTGTAGCCAGCTAGCGCTGCTGCTAGTTCCCCGCTAACTTTCGCTAGTGCTCCGCTATCTTCCGCTAGCTCTCGCTATCTCTCCGCTAGCTCCCGCTAGTTCCCCGACAACCACCGAAGGTAGCGGGACCAGCCCCGGCTGGACGCCCGACTCGGGCAGAGGGCCAGTAGCAGCAGCAGCGGGGAGCTAGCAGCGGCGCTAGCTAGCAGCAGCAGCGGGGAGCTAGCAGCTAGCTTGCTACAGCGGGGACAACCACAGAAGGTAGTAGCGGCTTGTAACCCGGCTTTTACGGTACTTGTATAGGTCCATTTAAACCTGTAACGTGTACAATAAAAGAAGCCTTGTTCACAATGGGCTGGATGCTATCAGAGTTAGCAGCCACCACTCTGCTGCTCCTTTTCTGTTCCCAGTATAACGTTAGCACGGAAAGATAAGATAAGACGTAAATGTATTGATCTCCACGCAAATTCTTGTGCCAGAGACTGATCAAAGATTACAACAGGAGAATGACAAAAAACATCTCGGAACAGAAACATATATAAATAATAAAGTAACACATATTAAGTGTATACAAAGTAATACTGACAACAGTGCATAGAACAACTATGTAAATAGAAAAAGCAAATCAGAACAAAACTAGAAGAAAAACAAGTGTAAAAATATGAAGTGTGTAAGAAGTGATATTAACACCAGTACCTAATAGAAACTAAAATAACTGCTCATGATATTGAGTGTAATATTGCAATATGTGGAAATATTATGTGGATATTGTCGTCCTCAGACCAACATGGTGGAAGAGAGACCGGGCTCCTGCTGTGATTATAATGTACACAGTGGCTACTGAAAATGTTAAAGTGGTAGATGGCGTGTGGAGAGGAGGCGGGGTCTGATCAGAGAGTGTTAACATTCTTTTATCTCATGACGTAGATCAGTCCTTATCTCACGACCCTGATCCGGTTTGGGCTCACAAGGTTAAAACAGTGTAGTGTTCTGGGGCCATTTTCAGCCATGAAGTGCATGAGTTAATATGACCTTTAATAACATGAGCTATATTAACTGACCCTACGCCAAAACGACCACGACCCTCTAACACTCACTGCTGTACGTCATGGTGGCACGAGATGTGTTAGATTCAATGTTGGTAACAGAAAAAATCCCAACAGAAAATCAAAGATGATCATTTTCCGTGGTGGACACATGCATTAAACACATCCATGTTGTAACAGTAGAGCTGGTGACAAAGAACCAGACACACAGTGTAAGTGGGTCAAACCAGCATGGGACTTTACACCACAGGACTCTAGACCGCTGTTTGTGTCCAAAGTGCTGTGAAGTTATTGTGAAGCTATTTTGAAGTTATTGTGACATTACTGTGAAGTTATTGTGATATTACTGTGAAGTTATTGTGATATTACTGTGAAGTTATTGTAAAGTTAGTGTGATATTACTGTGAAGTTATTGTGAAGTTATTGTGAAGTTATTGTGATATTACTGTGACGTTATTGTGAAGTTTTTTGTTGCCTCAACCTAACAAAGTGGTTTTGTTTCCTCGAGTCTGAAAGCATAACAGGCGTTTCTTATCAAATCTAATAAGATTGGTTAATTCAGGTGTATTTCAACCAGAGTTTAATGTTGTTTCTGTTGTGTCTTTTATAGCCAGCGAGCTACATTTCCTGTGAGTTTCATTGGAGTTTGGTGGCTTCGAGAAGGACATAGTAATTGCATGTTTTGTACATTTATAAATTATAATAATTAATTTTGTAATAGGCCAACATATTTTGAATCTGTCTCCTGTTTTTAGGAATGCAAAAATCTATATTCCTACTAGAAACTGTAATATACTGGATAAGTCTTAGTTAAATAAATAAAGAGAAGTTCTAAATGTGTGCTTTAGATGAGAGGAAGGAGTCTTGTCAAGCCTCAGGAGGACCCGACTTGGAAGGACAAGTCCTTCTTAGAAAGGATCCTTGACTTTGAGAAGCAGCAGAAGCGAAGGAGGACAAGGCTCAGCAAGCTGTCAGCAGACCTTTTCTCTTCATTTTGCATTTAGGAGGAACAACCAGGATCACTTCTTTCACATTGACTCAGTTCCATTTAGTGTCCCAGTAATCCAGAGAGCCTGCCTGCACCATGGAAGTAGCTCCCCTAAATAGACTGCGGCTGCTTTTTAATGTCATCGGTTACACCTGAGCTTTCCCTGCTATGACAACCCAAAATGTCTGCTGTACAAAAGGTCTATTAAAATCAAAAGAGAGATGTCAGGCATGTGGCACAACACCCTGGTGCTTATGACTCACAATAAAACACCACTCTAACTTCTCATTGAAAGAACATTTCATTATAAAGATAATTCTCAAGTGTCTCCGTCACAGAAGGCCATATGTGCTGAAATTGACTAACCACATGTTTTGAAGCTCCAACACAATATATCTCATGATTATTTCTCAAAGCGTCTGAGTGTGCATTATAACGCAGTAATCATCTTGGAACCGCACCAACTGAACTTTAATAAATCTCAGCTGCAGCACCAGGATGTACTCGTGCCAGAGCAGAAATGAATGGCAGCCACGTTCTCAGCTGAATACAAAGTAATTACTGTCTTTTTTAGAAATGTTACCCTTTGGTGGGGGGAACACAGATGGGTAACATTTGCATGCGGATAATTGCAGTCCATCAGATTTGTGCTGAATGACTCTATTAAATATCTCTACGTTAAATATCAACCGTTTCTTTTCTCATGTGTAGTACCACCGAGTGTTCATCCCATTATCTTCTTTACACAAAGCTTTTTAGCTGTATTCACAATGGCGCAACCATAAATATGAAAGTGAAAGCTAACGTCCTGTTTTTCTTCAGGGCGATATTGGACTCTATAGCCATTAGTGGAGTTGTGGGAGTTTGCAGAGGAGCCACCTGCTGCTGTATGAGACCTTTCATCCTGTCACTGAGATCTCTCTCCTTTGTGTTCTCGTCTCCTGCTTGATATTAGCGCCGTGCCAGGCGACTTTTCTGAGGCGATACGCACGCTGACATGGGGGGTTAACATCTGAAGATGAGAAACCAAGACAGAAATCAGAGATGACACTGTTTTTTTTTATTGTGGAGATGCTGAAACATTCATTATGAACGCTTTCAGCCGTGATACACAACACCGCCATCACTCCACTGCAGGAGAGGGGAAAGTTAATCCGATCGGAGCGATTACACAAACATATTTTTACCCTCATCCCTCCTGTCAAAGCACCACGAAGATCCGGCATCTGTGATTTATCTGCGCTTCTTGGCCTTTCAGAGGAGAAGGTCACTTCAGCAGCGAGGCGCTGCAGTCTGTGGGCTCAGGAGGCAAAAGCTCACCCTGGAGGCAGGCCTGGACTGGGACAAAAATTCGGCCCTGGACTTTTTGGTCCAGACTGACCCACCACAATCCGCGCGCAGATACTGTGCCAACTCGGTCTGTTGATGTACTGTACATATAATCACACAAGCCCTTAATAACACTACTATACTGAATAATATCCCTTGATATTATGGAGCATTGAATAAAATAAATGATGACTACACAGTAAGTTGCTCACTTGCTCTTAAGAAGGATACTGGAGAAAGGATTTAAGATTCAAGAGTGTTTATTTATACAAATACTCATACAAATACAAATAGAACTCCCTGTGAAAGACAGAAACAAAAGATGTTATTAATATCCATTCAAGTTGTCAAGTGTTGACTAAAATAAATGTATAATAGATAGCCAAGAAAAGAGTGTATTGCTCTTACAAGGAGGATACTGGCTAAAGTACATCAGGACAGTGGCACTGGAAGACAACTGTAGGTCCCTCACAAAGCACACACTGGAACAAATATAAAGTCTCCTCAGCCCTGTGAAAGACAGACAACATTATTGTAACAGTAGTTAATCAGTGTTTCATTAGTTTTAACTGTATAATGTGAAATGGGTCATTGTCTACTTGTCTCTTATTTGATGTAATTTAATCTGAAAATGTCCATAAATAAGTGTTCAAAGAAAGAAAAGCAAGGACAATAAACCATAAACACTGACAGAAAAAAAATAGGTAAAGCATATTTGAACAAATTGGACAGTGGGCTTGAAGAAAGTGTATTGATACTTAAAACACTTTAACTCTGGTGACCTGATTTGTAATTATAAAAATTGTGAAAAAGCAGATCTGCATGTTCAAACCACAGCACCATAACATAGTGGTTAATTAATCAGGATAGTATATCATTTTCTAGATTTACACCACACGCTATCTATTATGTCAAGTAAAGTTCATAGACAACGTTACTGAACATTTAGTGAATGAGTGTTTATCCACAACATGTTAGCTAGCACACTCACCTGCTATCACCACCACCACTCTCCTCCTCCGCCTCCTGTACCACCATGGCAGCGGGAGCCTCACCTTCACTGTCCGACGACCCCTCCTGGGAGGGACCCGCCGCGCCTTCGCAGCCAAAGCCCCGGAGCCGGAGGCCACGCCCCCGCCGCCGGCCCCGCAGCAGCAAACATGTTTATTATATTTCTGTTCTTAGCAGCATCTGTTGTGAGAGCTTTTTTTTCTTCTTTTCCCTCAGTTTTTCTGCACCGCCTTTTCGTTTTCTCTCCATTTTTTCTTTCTCTTCTCTCTCACAGATTGCTAATGATGTGTCATTAGCTCATCATTAAAGGTGATTGGACGAGAGGGGGTCTGGAAAATGCGTGGGCGGGACTACTGGGCCTATCATAGGGCCACTGGGCCTCTTATGCGTCTTTACATAATAATAAATTTAAAAAAAGGTCAGCCACTGCCGGCCCATTACTGACCGGCCCACCGGGAAAACTCCCGGCACTCCCTATGGCCAATCCACCGCTGCCTGGAGGTGACATGAAATGGTGAGGACACATGGGATCCCACAGCTGTCAGAACTCAGGTGCCCTTTGTGAAAACCTCAGTGTGTCAGTCGGAAATATTTCTGCATGTACAGTGAGTCTCCACTTCCTGTCGGACGCAATCCTGGTAAAAAAAAATAAAAAATAGCAAGAAAAACGCAGGAGAATTAAATTGGAGAAAGTCTCAGTAGAATCTGGCTGTGATGTGAAACTTAATTAAATATATTTTTTAGACCCTCTGAATGAAAGTGCTCCATTTTTCAGTAAATCCATTTTAGAAGTTAATTAAGAATAAAAACTGTAATAATTAGATATGGAGTGTAGTTTGGTCAGCAGCTCTCGGAGAGCTCCTTGCCTTAGTGGTGAAGTAGTCCATGTGAAGGGTTTCTGCACCACAGTCTAGAGATATTGCATATAATTGATCTTCACAAAATCAAATCAAATAATAATAGATTACAAAAAAGCTTTGTCATGAACGTCTTTTGGAGCAGCATTGGTTGAGTAAGGAATAGATTGGTTATGGCCTCAGGGGGCCTTCAGACCTGCAGTCCAGATCATTTGGTCCGGAACAAGAATCAAAAAGAGAATCCTAATTTCCTTTTAGTTTTATTCCGCTTTCACGCCAGCCGAAACCAACCGAATACAGGGAAAGTTTGTTTGAACATCACTAAATAAGGGTTGGGGTTAGGGTTAGACATATAACTCAAGTTATTACATTTGAATAGACAATAAATAGACAGGAAATCCTATAAGTTGTATTGGCAATCACCAGCACTGATGCTTTTTACTGTCCAGAACGTATGCTGATGGAAATATTCAAGAACATTTTCCGGCCAAAAGAATGAATGTCACCAGCTTAACTTTTGGTAAATAGATTAGTGTTCTAGGGTTAAAGACGTTAGTGTTCTAGGGTTAAAGACATTAGTGTTCTAGGGTTAATGGTTAGTGTTTAGGGTTAAATATGTTAGTGTTCTAGGGTTAAAGGTTAGTGTTCTAGTGTTAAAGACGTTAGTGTTCTAGGGTTAAAGACGTTAGTGTTCTAGAGTTAAAGACATTAGTGTTCTAGGGTTAAAGACGTTAGTGTTCTAGAGTTAAAGACGTTAGTGTTCTAGGGTTAAAGACATTAGTGTTCTAGGGTTAAAGACGTTAGTGTTCTAGAGTTAAAGACGTTAGTGTTCTAGGGTTAAAGACATTAGTGTTCTAGGGTTAAAGGCGTTAGTGTTCTAGGGTTAAAGACGTTAGTGTTCTAGTGTTAGAGACGTTAGTGTTCTAGTGTTAAAGACATTAGTGTTCTAGTGTTAAAGACGTTAGTGTTCTAGGGTTAAAGACGTTAGTATTATAGGGTTAAAGGTTAGTGTTCTAGGGTTAAATATGTTAGTGTTCTAGGGTTAAAGGTTAGTGTTCTAGGGTTAAAGACGTTAGTGTTCTAGAGCTAAAGACGTTAGTGTTCTAGGGTTAAAGACGTTAGTGTTCTAGGGTTAAAGACATTAGTGTTCTAGGTTTAAAGGCGTTAGTGTTCTAGGGTTAAAGACGTTAGTGTTCTAGTGTTAGAGACGTTAGTGTTCTAGTGTTAAAGACATTAGTGTTCTAGTGTTAAAGACGTTAGTGTTCTAGGGTTAAAGGCGTTAGTGTTCTAGGGTTAAAGACGTTAGTGTTCTAGTGTTAAAGACATTAGTGTTCTAGTGTTAAAGACGTTAGTGTTCTAGTGTTAAAGACGTTAGTGTTCTCGGGTTAAAGACGTTAGTGTTATAGGGTTAAAGGTTAGTGTTCTAGGGTTAAATATGTTAGTTTTCTAGGGTTAAAGGTTAGTGTTCTAGAGTTAAAGACATTAGTGTTCTAGGGTTAAAGACGTTAGTGTTCTAGGGTTAAAGGTTAGTGTTCTAGTGTTAAAGACATTAGTGTTCTAGTGTTAAAGACGTTAGTGTTCTAGGGTTAAATACGTTAGTGTTCTAGGGTTAAAGGTTAGTGTTCTAGGGTTAAATATGTTAGTGTTCTAGGGTTAAAGGTTAGTGTTCTAGTGTTAAAGACGTTAGTGTTCTAGGGTTAAAGACGTTAGTGTTCTAGAGTTAAAGACGTTAGTGTTCTAGGGTTAAAGATGTTAGTGTTCTAGGGTTAAAGGCGTTAGTGTTCTAGGGTTAAAGAAATTAGTGTTCTAGGGTTAAAGACGTTAGTGTTCTAGGGTTAAAGGCGTTAGTGTTCTAGTGTTAAAGACGTTAGTGTTCTCGGGTTAAAGACGTTAGTGTTATAGGGTTAAAGGTTAGTGTTCTAGGGTTAAATATGTTAGTTTTCTAGGGTTAAAGGTTAGTGTTCTAGAGTTAAAGACATTAGTGTTCTAGGGTTAAAGACGTTAGTGTTCTAGGGTTAAAGGTTAGTGTTCTAGTGTTAAAGACATTAGTGTTCTAGTGTTAAAGACGTTAGTGTTCTAGGGTTAAATACGTTAGTGTTCTAGGGTTAAAGGTTAGTGTTCTAGGGTTAAATATGTTAGTGTTCTAGGGTTAAAGGTTAGTGTTCTAGTGTTAAAGACGTTAGTGTTCTAGGGTTAAAGACGTTAGTGTTCTAGAGTTAAAGACGTTAGTGTTCTAGTGTTAGAGACGTTAGTGTTCTAGTGTTAAAGACATTAGTGTTCTAGTGTTAAAGACGTTAGTGTTCTAGGGTTAAAGGCGTTAGTGTTCTAGGGTTAAAGACGTTAGTGTTCTAGTGTTAAAGACATTAGTGTTCTAGTGTTAAAGACGTTAGTGTTCTAGTGTTAAAGACGTTAGTGTTCTCGGGTTAAAGACGTTAGTGTTATAGGGTTAAAGGTTAGTGTTCTAGGGTTAAATATGTTAGTTTTCTAGGGTTAAAGGTTAGTGTTCTAGAGTTAAAGACATTAGTGTTCTAGGGTTAAAGACGTTAGTGTTCTAGGGTTAAAGGTTAGTGTTCTAGTGTTAAAGACATTAGTGTTCTAGTGTTAAAGACGTTAGTGTTCTAGGGTTAAATACGTTAGTGTTCTAGGGTTAAAGGTTAGTGTTCTAGGGTTAAATATGTTAGTGTTCTAGGGTTAAAGGTTAGTGTTCTAGTGTTAAAGACGTTAGTGTTCTAGGGTTAAAGACGTTAGTGTTCTAGAGTTAAAGACGTTAGTGTTCTAGGGTTAAAGATGTTAGTGTTCTAGGGTTAAAGGCGTTAGTGTTCTAGGGTTAAAGAAATTAGTGTTCTAGGGTTAAAGACGTTAGTGTTCTAGGGTTAAAGGCGTTAGTGTTCTAGTGTTAAAGACGTTAGTGTTCTCGGGTTAAAGACGTTAGTGTTATAGGGTTAAAGGTTAGTGTTCTAGGGTTAAATATGTTAGTTTTCTAGGGTTAAAGGTTAGTGTTCTAGAGTTAAAGACATTAGTGTTCTAGGGTTAAAGACGTTAGTGTTCTAGGGTTAAAGGTTAGTGTTCTAGTGTTAAAGACATTAGTGTTCTAGTGTTAAAGACGTTAGTGTTCTAGGGTTAAATACGTTAGTGTTCTAGGGTTAAAGGTTAGTGTTCTAGGGTTAAATATGTTAGTGTTCTAGGGTTAAAGGTTAGTGTTCTAGTGTTAAAGACGTTAGTGTTCTAGGGTTAAAGACGTTAGTGTTCTAGAGTTAAAGACGTTAGTGTTCTAGGGTTAAAGATGTTAGTGTTCTAGGGTTAAAGGCGTTAGTGTTCTAGGGTTAAAGAAATTAGTGTTCTAGGGTTAAAGACGTTAGTGTTCTAGGGTTAAAGACGTTAGTGTACTAGGGTTAAATACATTTTTTATTTTGTGCTGATCCAATCTGTGATACTGATCCGTGGTAGGATCCGAACCGTGTGTTTTGTGATCCGTGGCAGCACTAGTGAAGAGTCTATGGCGCTTGGACGCCATGGTGACGTAGTATATTAAAAGGAGGGAGAGATGCTGGTGGTGTATATATATATATATATATATATATATATATATATATATATGCCTCTCACACTGTAGACTTTACATGAAGAGAGCAGGGAGAGCAGGAGCTGATCTCAGATTACATTACATTTCATTTAGCTGACGCTTTTATCCGAAGTGACTTACATTTTTGCTCTATACACCGTAGACACAGCAACGGGGAGCAATTCGAGGTGACCTCATCGTGAACTTTCAGTTAATTGGTCAGCCACTGTCCACTTAACTGATGGAATCTGGGGATTAGCACTTGAGATGACCTTTTCAAATGTTGTGGTTAGCTAAATACTCGTCTATTGAGTGAAATCTTGTTGACAGCCCATCGACATAACGTAGGAAGTCAGCAAAACGCAGTTGCAGGTACCGGCTCATTACCACGCTGGTTTCTTTCTGTTTGTCAGTTTTACCTTGGACAACGTGATGGATAGGACAAACACAAACCTTGGAAGACAATCACCTACTTTATAAAGTATCAAAAACTCTCAAACTGGTCAGTTTGGTCTTGGATCTCAGATTACTGCTAAATTGCACAACTGGTAACTAATTTGGAGCAACAAAGCTAAGTGTTCTCTTAAAGCAGATCCCCCTTTCCGTATCGGAGGTTCCATTGGTGTGACGGAAACCTTTCTTGACGAGGTTCTTATTGATCGAGGGCGGCCATCACCCCACTGGCCTCCATTTTAAACCAGCCCCTTGCAGATTGATGTGCTTTTCACAGAGGTTTATCTTTGCCTTAATGCCTCTTTGTTCAGCACTGTATTGGTGTTTCTGTCACGTTGTTAAAATCTATGGGGCAATATCACTCCCTTGGAATGGGCTCATCCAAGTGTCAGGCCTTGCAGATCTATGGCCCAATATGGCAAGCAGAGGGGAAAAGCAAGAAAGAAGGAGCGGTAAACTCATAAACCTATATCTTTATTCTGATTGATGGTGTTCAGTGTCCCTTTACAAAATAAGGCTAAAGAGATAACACTCAAACAGCAGACATCGTGTTAAATATATTCCCGACATACTCGATAAAATCATCCCACAATTATTTAATTTTTTTACGTCCGTGATGAGTGTTTCCATTTCCCTTTGGCCTGGACAATTTCCTCTGACATCTCGGCTCATCCACAGCTCATGATTGCGCGTGAAAGCACTCAGTGGGTGATTGATATATGGGTGTTGCGTCTGTAGTGGTTTTATCTCCTCTATGCAAATACGTTCAGCTGCCGCGTTGAGAGCCGCGCCAGCTGTTCTAACCTGCTAACCGTTCTGGTCAAGCTTTCCGAGGAAGCGACTGCCACTGATTGAAACACGTTCTCTGTGATTATGGCAATCATAGAACCACTCTGGCTACCTTCAGCTGGCTTGTTTGGTCACGTTCCATGTTGCTGTGGAATTTAAACAACGTGCCGGAGGTAAAAAAGCTCTGCCTCCAAACAACCACTTTAATTATGTAGCATTTCATGTCATCTCTGTTGTCAGATCTGACATTAAACACTGATCATTAACTAGAATTGTTTCACCTTTGTCATTCCTTCTTTCGAATAACAGTATATTGAATAAATCATGAATCTTCTTTTTAATCATCTCTGTAAGTCCCTTCTTCACTGTCAAAAGCCCATGTTTTAAATATTACGAGATAAAAAGATCAAAGCCCAATGATGAAAGCAGAACACATTAAATGAGCACCTATCCAGCTATTAGATAGAGTTAATATCAGGCACTAAATAGCAGATTAAAACTAACTAATCATTACTTCTATATTATGTTCACGAGGAAAGAGGAAAGTCTCAATAGCATCACCACAAGTAGCTCTTTCTTTATGATATGCAGAGGTATTTCTTCATCAGCAGTGTATTATACTACTCAACACTCATCTTTGGTAGTTCATAAGGAGCTCATTGTTGTGTAAGTGATAACAACTGGAAATATTACAGTTCGGTATGCGAGTGAAGTTGCTTAACAATCTGGGGGTCGGCTTGTTTGATGGAGGGTTGGTATTAGACTTAACGCAAGAGGTAAAAGATTGGAAATGTACTTTTATATCTCTTTAGTCTTCTGACCACTCAAAGCTCTTTAACACATTATCATTCACAACCACTGATGACAGGGGCACCCACTCATCTGAACTATAATCATTCATACCCATTCACACACCACAGGAACAGTGTCTTGCCCAAGGACACATCGACATGGACTAGTAGAGCCGGGGATCAAACCGCCGATCCTCTAATTGAAGGACGACCCTGCTCTACCACTGAGCCACAGTCGCCCCAAGGAGTGGGGAGCAAGTCTCTACCAAGGGGGACTTCTTCTGCTTGCTGACGTGACCCACAGGTTAGACCCTCAGGTTAGACCCACAGGTTAGACCCTCAGGTTAGACCCTCAGGTTAGACCCACAGGTTATTCCTACAGGTTAGACCCTCAGGTTAGACCTACAGGTAGGTTAGACCCTCAGGTTAGACCCACAGGTTAGACCCTCAGGTTAGACCCTCAGGTTAGACCCACAGGTTATTCCTACAGGTTAGACCCTCAGGTTAGACCTACAGGTAGGTTAGACCCTCAGGTTAGACCCACAGGTTAGACCCTCAGGTTAGACCCTCAGGTTAGACCCACAGGTTATTCCTACAGGTTAGACCCTCAGGTTAGACCCACAGGTTATTCCTACAGGTTAGACCCTCAGGTTAGACCTACAGGTAGGTTAGACCCTCAGGTTAGACCCACAGGTTAGACCCACAGGTTATACCCTCAGGTTAGACCCACAGGTTAGACCCACAGGTTAGACCCTCAGGTTAGACCCATAGGTTAGACCCTCAGGTTAGACCTACAGGTTAGACCCTCAGGTTAGACCATCAGGTTAGACCCACAGGTTAGACCATAAGGGTAGACCCACTGGTTAGAGCCAGAGGTTAGACCCACTGGTTAGACCCACAGGTAGGTTAAACCCACAGGTTAGACCCTCAGGTTAGACCCTCAGGTTAGACCCACAGGTTAAACCCTCAGGTTAGACCCACAGGTAGGTTAGACCCACAGGTTAGACCCAGACCCTGTTTTACCCAATGCCCTTTGCCATGGGGTTTTTGGAGCGACACGTCTCGGTGTGACCAGACCCAGACAATAGGTACATACTGTAGCATATTTATGTTTATGTTGACAGCACGCTCTATTGAATTTTGAGATTTAAGTTTATAAATGAGTTATTTGGCATGCCTGGCTCAGTGGTGCAATCCATGTTGTTGGAAGTTTTAATTCAGTTTTTAATTCTGGCGTGTTAATATTGCATTTAACCTTTTTTTGTTTTTTATGATTTCCTTATTAATTATTTTGTAAATGTTTAACAGGCTAATTCTTTTTTCAGTTATCTAATTTTAGCTAACAGGCTTCATGGTGTGGGCCCACTGTGGTTTATGATTGCATTTTAATGAATAAAAATGTTTCAAAAAACATCCAGCCATCATGTTTAAATGTATATACAGTACATATAAGTGACACATCTATTCAAATTTTCGGGGTAACTTGCCAAATGTTGGTCAATGCATATCCATATTTTAAATAAACCATGCCCAACTGCTTGAATTCCCAAACACAAACAAAGCCAGCTGTGAAAGCGTCTCCTTGAGCTGCCAAAGTTACCTTGCATCACCAGATCCCTTTTTCCTCCCTGGCACCAGCAACAGCTCAAATTGCCCAGAGGAATGCTTGTTTTCAGGCATCGGAGCGCAGGCCAGACAATGTCTGTCCTTTTCAAAGGGTATCAGGGATTGGCAGGGCCATGATCTCCTCTACTTGCAGGTCTTTTGTGATTCCCTGGAGGGGCTGAGGCCAGGCGAGCTCCCTGGCGCCATTCTGCTCTTTCACCCAGTCAGCCTTCATTAGCCTCCACTGTAATCCTTCTGCTGGAGATCCACAGTTCTTGATGGAAGGATTCAAGCAGTCGCACTGCAACCAACCCAGAGTAGTTAACACAAATAAGTATAAAATAGTGAAGTAATAAACTGCTTATTTTAGAAACCCTTCCCTCTACGGGGGCAGACTGAGCGATTGTTGTATAAAACTGTAAATCATAGCTTGCTTTATGAAAACAAAAGCTCAAAACTGCTGTATTTGGATGTATTGAACACCATAAGTAATATACAAGTGAAATATATGGTTTGGTACATGAAAAAATTCAAATGTCACAGATGCGCGCAAATGTGCGCAAATGTGCCCCAATGCAAGTCCTCAACCAAATGTTCTCTGTTCTAAACCCTCTCTAACTTTGTTCTTCTTCACTTTATCAAAATCAACCTTTGCAGAGAGAATGTTCACATATTGTGTTATGATTTGGGTTAGAGAATGTTCACATATTGTGTTATGATTTGGGTTAGAGAATGTTCACATATTGTGTTATGATTTGGGTTAGAGAATGTTCACATATTGTGCTATGATTTGGGTTAGAGAATGTTCACATATTGTGCTATGATTTGGGTTAGAGAATGTTCACATATTGTGCTATGATTTGGGTTAGAGTTGGACCTTACAGCTGCATCATTTCAAAGAAATAATCATCCTGAAAGCGATTATTTTATAGGTGGACCTGAAACCTTTTAATTTTGTCTGTGTGTCATCTTCATTTATTCTTAACCAGTAACATATAGACTGAAATTTACACATCTGAAAATCTCACATGTGTACCTTTTATTATAACACCAACATTATTAAAATAGCCGTAGTGGTTGCAGAGATACACCCTTTTTAGTTTGTATGCAATTTTCGAGGAAAGGGCCTAAAAATAGGTGGGTTTTACAAAATATTCATTCATCTCTGTATTTTAGTCCCTGAAAAATCTGTGTGCACCCGGACTGTTTTTTTCTTCCTACTTCCTTGTTGCGTTTTCGACTCTGGAGGCTTCTGTGAAGGTGGGAGGTTTCTTAAACTGCGCCACACGTCTTCATCAGAGCTTCATGTACATTTTATTACCCAGCATGCCTTAAACATATGGTGAGAAGGCATAACGCTCATAACTTTTATATGTTTGGACCGAACAACACAGTTTTTTGACTAAAACTCCATGGTAACTCCCCAATGCTTCGTTTTATTGTGATTTTTCTTTAGGTCATTATCATTATTATAAGTGTCTACTAGGTTATGGATTCCACTCAGCTACTCCATTGTTTGTCAAATCTCATGTTATGAAATGTAATGATTTGGTATATTATAAAATAATGCAGACAATGTACAGAGCTAAAGCAAAGTCACTGTGTGTACAAAGGTTGTTTTCAATACATGAGTTGAGAGATGTTTGTAAGTTTACTGTACAAAAAGCTAAAAAAAAAAAAAAGGGATTAAAAGAAGATGCATTTCTATTGTAGGAGTTCAATTAACAACCAGTGGCGGTGCATCAATAGAGGGCGCTAGGGCGCCGCCCCTCATAAAATTGCGCCCTAGCCAATGACATTGTTTCTTATTGCAACGTGGTTGGACTATTCGTCGAATCAGAGACCTTTATCATTCCCTCACATCCCATATAGCTCCCACGTAGCTACGCGAGCAACACAGCTAGCAGAGACTTTGATTATGTTAGTATGGCGACTGAAAACTCTGTGGTATCTCTACGCGAAACACCTTTCAATCCACGATCAGATGTTGACAAGAAGAGGCTGAAAGAGTTGGGACCCGAACGTCCGGATTTAAATATTCAGCAGCAAAGCAGTGACCACGGGAGGACGTACACCCGGAGCTTCTCCTCAAGCTACATGCTAACCGGAGCTGCTAGCTGGAGGCTCAGTGTGGAGCAAAGCAGTGGCTCTGAGCAGCCGAGGAAGCGCCGGGCTGTGAAGGAAGATGAGCTTGAAGGATTGCTGCAGAGGTGAGTGTCAAAATCAGCAAATGCCTGTGTTAGAGTTTAATGTTTTATCTTTCCCACAGCAGAACACATGTTGGACATTTAGATTTGGGTGGATATCATATCAGACTATAACTTTATCTAAAATACCAATTCAACCCCCAACAAGTTTGTGTGTGTGTGTGTGTGTGTGTGTGTGTGTGTGTGTGTGTGTGTGTGTGTGTGTGTGTGTGTGTGTGTGTGTGTGTGTGTGTGTGTCAGTGTGTGTGTCATAGCTACAGCCATCAAGGTGGCTCCTGGCCTTTTGTCTATGTTGCTGAGCCATCAAGACACACAAAACATAGTTTTTTGTCTGTAGTATGAAGCCTGTTTGTAGTAGATATTTCCCCACAACTTATCTTACTGTCTCTGTCTCTGTCTATATATTTATCTGTAGGTTTGTGACACCATACTTGGACACACCAGGGAACGCTTTGCCTTCAAAGACCACCTCACCAGTGCCACCTTACTGCAGGGCCCCCAGTTTGAATGCTACGTCAATGTATTCCCTGAAGTTGCTCTGGCCACCACATTGAATGTTTCTTAAACCATTCTGCTCTGAACCTCTCATGCCCAAAGTTACAGTTTGTTGATAGTTGTTATTGGACAGTGTTGAGCACTGTGTTTTCTTGAAATAAAGCTTTGTTTTTTAGAATATTCTACTCCAAACCTCTTTTCTTCTCATTGTGGAGTGCTATTTAAACCGCGCCACCCAACTGCGCCCCCCCCAAAAAAAAATGTCACCAGCCGCCACTGTTAACAACGGATTGTTTACAAAACTATTTTTGAGGGTTACAAGTCTGAATCAAATGTATGTATATATATATATATATATATATATATATATATATTCATTGTATTTCTTTTCTTTATATCAAATTAATTATATGATTTATTTGATAAGAATTTAGGATAGGAATATATAAGCATTATGCGTCTACCTATACCTTTTCAGTCTTTCTGTTTTGTATATTAGATTGTGGCTTTACGTTTTGTATTGTAGTGCTTGACTGAATAAAACACATACTACTATTACTACTACTCCTGGAGTGGATTATGCTCATGTTACTTGAGGTGACACAACAATAATAACTAATATGAAACATAAGTAATGATTGGCTATTGATTATCTGCCACTAAGCGTCATTCATTAAGCCAGTATTTTGTACTTACATCTGGCAGGTACAGTAATAATTATGATATACCTTTTATTCAAACCAAAATGAGATCTTTTGGAATAATGACAGCAAAGAAAAAGTAATTCATCAAACTGTCACTTAAACATACCACCGACACTTCAGATGCCGTGTAAAGAGTTATCAAACCTCGGGAAAAAATACGTGTCACGTTTAAGGTTCAGTGTCTCATTTATATAAGTTATGGTACCAAAGTATAACGTACAGTGACAGCTGTTTAGAGCGACTGATGAATTACATTGTGTTGGAGTGGCGCTCGCTCCCCGAGGATATCATTTCAGAATGTCATACTGCAGATGAGTTATCAGAAACTAGACTGTGGGGAACAGGGCGGTGTCTCTGTGTGCAGTGTGCATGTTTGGAAATGAGTATTCATGTAATGGTAGTTATATATTGTACGGTTGTGTTATTTCTGATATTGTCACCTTCCTAAAATAATGGCCTCAGTCATTTCTTGCCTAAATCATCTCATGATACTGGCCACCTCTGGTAAAACCTCTTCCATCCTCAGTTATACTACACAGGTAGAATCACATGATCTGTTCAACTATGTCAAGAGTGTGACTTAGGACATTTTATTTTGCCTAAGTCAAAAGACTATGTGACTTAGGCCATTTTACAAGCTTTTCAAGATGGCATTTTGAAGCTAGCGTTTAAGCTAGCAATTTAGTTAGCATTTTTGTCAATGAAAATCTCATTTGAACATAATATTAGTAATCATAACATAAGTACACCGGTAATACAGTATGCCTGGTGTGCAGTGTCTACAGCAGTGGTTCTCAAACTGTGGGGCGCGGAGGTACTACAGCCGGGAGGGAGATGCAGATTCTTAAAAAAAAGAAGATTGGTTTACGTGAAAGGGATTTTATTATAATTTTTTAAGCACGGATGGAGGAGTCACAAAAAGTTGGACCATTTTATTACAATTTTGTTGGGGCGGTGGGGCGTTAATAATTTGTCTTCCTTCAAAGTGGGGCATGACAGAAAAAGTTTGAGAACCACTGGTCTAGAGGCAGCTTGCACTATATTACATTTGGTCAAGTTTTTTGTGTTTTCTGAAAAACCTGAAAAAATTACTTGGGCCATTATTTTAGGAAGGTGACGATATGCTAACAACAAAAAACGTCAATTCAGGATCTTAATCACCCAAAGGGACATATAGTAGACTTGTCTCTGACTCTTTGACACCGGTCCGCCCAGGATCCCAGAGAATTACGTTCATATTAAACAATCCAACATAGGACATCCTATGTGGGCCCTTCAGGGAGACGGAACGTGAGGGTGTGGAGGTTGGGCCTCCACTGGACTCAGCATGGCTGAAGCATAGAAGGTAGGATAAGAAGTGGACGTAGTCATCATGACGTCACCCATCGGTTTATGGACTGTCGTTTTGAGGCCTCCACTTCTGCGACGTGGCTGTCGCCATTTTCGTTTATGGCCGTCGCCATCTTGTCTTTTTGCAACCAATGAAGGGAAGTGACCATATTTGGACTGAGAATGAGAGACGCTGTATTTGGCTCTTTTATGGTCTGTTTGACTACATGGACCATCATTTACTAAATGAACATGATGCCGTATTGAAGAAGACTTGAAACTATATTGAGACCATAAACTCATGTTTACAATGTTTACTGAGGGAATAAATCAAGAGAGAAGTAGAGTCATTTTCTATAGACTTCTATACAACCATGAGGAGTCGCCCCCTGATGGACATTAAAAGGAACGCAGGTTTAAGGAACTTTAGCATTGGCTTCACTTTGCAGAACCGGAGGTTGCTGTCTGACCTCAGCAGGAGAGGGTTGAAATTTGAAACTTTTTAAATAGTATATATACTTACATCATGCTTCCAAACTACTAAACTACTCCTCCTGCTTTCAGTTGTAATGTAAACATGCAAACAGTGGATTTAACTAGTCATGCTTTTGTGAGACAGAACAAATTATGCACACCAATAATAAGTTAAACTGCTTTTATTTCATGTGGACAGAACTGATATACAGTAATGTGTCAATCACACAAACATCAGAGCATTATCTCCTAATCCTTTGATATGAGACATTTTCAGACACATAGATTGATTTGTCCATTTCTCTATTCTTATACTGGAATGCTAAAAGTTGAAATAAACTGTAACATTTGACACCCTGAGCATTGACGTTTTGACATAACAGATTATTAGCAGACTATTATGCAGATGCACAAAATGTGCAGATGTATCGTCAGAATGATAATAATATAATAAAGGAGACAGCAAGCAAAGATTGCATGAAAGAATATTCTGTATGTGATATTAATGATCACTTGTGAGAGAAACCGACTGAACATTGTCGATATGTGGCACGGTAGTTAATCAGGAGATGCTGACATTCAGTCATTTTCATAGCCTCCGATTACAGACGCAATTAATGTTTCCCTTTTTTACGAAATGAAACATTGTCAATGAACATAATTCGGGGGTTTGCATGACCGTCTAATATTACCACATTTTTTGGCACGATTGAAAATTAACATAGACACATCTGCTTGACTTTTTCACTGTACCTACATTAATAAAGCACCAATTAAGTGCTCCAGAATTATGATCTGAGGCTTTGCCAATGAAAAGATCCTCAGATGCAAATATTTAGGTCTTGAAAAGGTCTTTAACGATCATGAGAGGCAAATCCCCGGCTATAAATGGCTAATCACACGTCTTGTATCTCACCAGAACCATACAACACAATGTAAAAAGACAGACACAAACACATTCTTTTCTAAAGCCCTTTCTTTCTTTCAATCGTTTTATTTTAAATTTTTACAAGTTACACATTACCTCACATTGCTAGTCAACAAAAAATAAAAAATAAAATACATAACAGCATAACAACCAACTATACGAACAATCAGACAAGGACAGAAAAACACGGACAGAAATCGAACAGAAATCGAACAGAAATCGTCATAAATCATCATAAATCATCATCCTCTATAACAATTGTATTTATCTCATTCTTACCACCATTTATTTTCAATTCAGTTGAATGTCCGCCCCAAGAAAGATGATGTACAACATGCTCGCTACACAGGAAGCCAGACACATCGACAACCAATGCTAGAAAGAAAAAAGGGTACGACAGAATTGCAGATCAGGAAACCCCATATTATGTCCGTAAAAACCATTAAATCAGAATAAATATAAATATTGCCGACCCATCCCTTCACAGAGTCACTTTGGTCCCAAGCTTGCAAAGCCTCTTCGTGTGGTTCTCGCCGATACAATTCATAAAAGGGTTCCACACAGAACAAAAACTACTTTCATTAAAAAAAATTAAACTATCTTTTAGCCTCGTCATTATCTCTAATACCTGTAGTCAGAAACCTAATCCCACCGAGCATTATATTATTCCAACAGACGATGTATGCCTGAGATGAGGCGCTGAGATCGATGCCTGTCCGTGCGACGCGTCGATACTTCGTGCTGCTTCAGGGGAGGCAGGTGATCAGTCTTCTGAACCTCAGATTCAACCTTTGCTCAGCAATGAAAGAGTGTCATCAGGACCTCAGCCGTGGTCATAACAACATTGTGGATTACCAAAAGCCTCGGGTGCTGCAGGCCGGCCTGCATGGAGACAATCAGGTCGCGTCCCTTTGGATCTGACGCTGCCCCCGTTAGCGTGTGTCATGTCTCTCCCACTATCCTTTAATGCAGGAGTTATTAAAGTCCTCGAATGGCTGCCTTTCAACACGTCGTACTTTCGGCTGTAATTAAAGGTTAACTCAACCGGCTACGTGTCATCCTGTGCAGTGGAAGCGATCTGAAGCCATTACATGCTGAGTGACAGCGCAGGAGAACACAGCTGATCACATCTCATCGGCTTTGAGGTAACGCACAGGTACAAGACGTCTGGAGAGGAGAGCAGAGGACGAGGGTCCGCTGATCAGATCTGTTCTCTGTGAGACTGGAATCTTTCACTTCAATGCCGTTTTGTGATTTGCATTGTTTTTCACCGTTATCAGTACAGGAGGAGGTAGCAGGAAAGAATGAGGCTTGCACTTGTTCAACCCTTGGAACTGAAGTGTGTTATTATCTGTCAGCAGAGTCTCAAGAGGGCTGCAGATAAAAGGGTTCATACGGATTTCTGCTGTTGTTGTTCTGCTCTTTGCTTCCGAGTGTGAGATGCAGTCCTGAATTAAATGTGCTGTGGCTTACGATGTGGAACTTTCTCTTCAGCATCCTGACATGGCACGGTTTGCAGTCAAAAGTATGGAAGCCCGTTTCCCTCACAAAAAAAAAATCATAATTATGAGATAATAAAGTCGAAATTATGAGATAGTTGTGCGCACGTGCTTCAGTGACGCTGGCTTTTCTCCTTCCATCTGCACTGTCTTCACAAGTCTCCTCATCCCCTCTCCGGTCTAACCATTCAAACGGTATGAAAGTGTAACTGTTGACGTTTTAGCTCAACAAATAATAGCATTGCTATTAATGTAGCTGTTGCATGTGTTTCAGCGCCACTGAAGCGCATTTAATAATTTAATTTTGTTGTTGTTGTTGTTGTTGTTGTTGCGGAAACGGGCTTCCATACAGAAGTGAATTATTACAATAATAATTATTATTATTATTATTTGTTCCATTTTATTTTTACTGTTAATAATGCAAAAAAAAAAAGACTGGTAATGTGGGACCAAGGTCCCCAAGTGTGAGACCTGCTTCAGTGTGCTTTACATCAAACAAAAGGAACATATGAAATACTATTTAGAGACCCTACAAAGTATAAAAATAGTAATTACACAGAGCGTATAGCAATTTAAGGAGAATACATACAAAGTAGGTCATGAGAAGAAAAGTGTTTTTAGCCTGGATTTAAAAATGTCCACATTTGGTTTCGATCCAAGATCTTCTGGCAGTGAGTTCTAGTTACAAGGTGCAACTTATTGAAACACTCCGTCTTTTATGATTATTATTATGTTTATTTAGTATTTTCAATTTCATATCAGAAGTTATAGCCTGTTGGGAAAGTGTTAGTTCAGTTTCAAAATTCAACGTTTTGAACCTGCTGCTCAAAACCAAGGATCTGATTGTTGATTTTAGAAAAGAAAAAAAAAGGTGAAGATGCTCTCCCCCGTCTACATCAAAGGATCTGAGGAGGAGCTCGTAGTGGCTTTAGCTTCCTGAGAATCAGCGTCACCAACAACCTCCATCCTGCATCGCCATCCTGATGAAGAAAGATTATAAACAGCTGTATTTATGAAGGAAACTTAAGAAAGCTAAATTCCTGTGCCAAGTTCTTGTTCTCTTCAGAGCAGCTTCTTCCCTCAGACTGTGAGACTCTTAATTCATCCTCACCCTCCACACATATTAAAAAATTTTAGTATTTTTTCCTTGGTAGCAAAATGGATCTCCAATCTGAATTTCTTAGTGTAACCCTGTTTTACAATGACAAATAAAAACCTTGTAACCTTGTAACCTTGTACAACACAGAATTGTGTGAAACGCTGTTTTATCATGAAAATAGTTCCCATAGTACCTTAGTAGGAGGATTGCGTCTGTCTGAAAACTCATTATTTTTAAAGATTGTCAGTGTGCAGTCACATATTAAAAAGTGACTTGAGTTTTGAGTCTTATTGACTGATGTAGATTCCAGTTAGCCTTTAAAATTGAAAAGTTTAGAAGTACAGTTCTTTATATACACAATATATTGGTTTTAAATGTTTCCGCAAGGATAGAAACAGCATGCTTTTTTAAAGTAAAACGTTCATTATTATATTTTTCATGCATTAATTGGTGCCTTTGCCAGGGATAAACATCATGACCCGAATGCAGCAAATTGCTCAATTTAGAAAGATAAGAATCCCCCATGCACCTGTGTTACTACCTGCAGTATAGTAACTTAAACCAGCATTAGCTGGACAGCTTGTGCAGTTAGAGGTGAAGGATAAGAAAAGGTCTCATTCACTGAGGCACATTCTCCTTTCTCCTCCATGTGTGGAAGCCTTGTGGACGGGCCTAACGGGCCTCGCACCGCACTAGCTTCAGATATTTTATTAAGTATTGAGTACCAAAAGTCGATATGTCTATACGAATTGCAATAAAATACGTCACCTGTAATAAAGGGTTTGGTTTATTCTAAAGCAGTGATTCTCAACTGGTGGGTCGCGACCCACTAGTGGGTCGCGACCCGACCCGTTTTCACTGGGTCGCGTTTTCAGTTGCCAGAAAAAAAAAAAAGGCAAAAAAAATAAATAAATCTCTTTTCTTTTTTTTTTCATCCTGAGGACTTTTTTATGCAGCGGAGTGTCGTTATTTTGCCGGCTCTGGTTTCAACTGGTTTTGCACTTCATGTCTTCAGCAGCGTGGGCCAGGTTGGGTCAAACCATCCTGATATGAGGGAGACTCTGGGTTTTTAGGATAATTAAATTAAACAGCCTACTGAATATAACATTGACAACTGATGGCGCTGCCTGCATGACAGGAAAAAACTCTGGGGTTGGGAGGAGAATTGAGTGCTGCTTAATTGTCTGTAAAGCACAATGTTTTTCAGTATTTACTGATGAGGTAATCACAAGAGAAGTTAATGTTGTATATATGAATACTTTTGAATTCCACTTTTGTTGAATTTATTTTGAGTTAGTGGAAAAGCTGCTCCTCAACACAGTGACGTGTTCCACAGTAAAGTGTTTGTCATAGATTCGGTGAGTGTGTGTTCTCAGTTAAAGTTAGGTCATTTCAGTCTTTTTGAAACTACTTTTTAGTTGTTGGACTGTTTGTGCATGAAAGCTGTTGAGTCTGTTTAAAAATAGCTGAAGATTCTGAATTGTTATATATGTTGTAATACCTCGTGTCCTGAAGATGCAGTTTTTGTTTTTTAATTAAAATGCAGCTAATTGAGTGTAAAAGGGAATAGTTCCCTCTCTATCATCGCCACCAGCTGCTCGTTTTGGTTATTAAACTTGTTTTTGTGTTAGCATACATATTCTGTACTATCTCAGGTTCAAACTGCACCATCTTTTCATTAAATACATTGGAGAAGTTGAGAATGTTCCTCGATTTGGGTCGCGGCTTGTCATTCAGGGGTGATAGTGGGTCCCGGAGCCAGACCAGTTGAGAACCACTGTTCTAAAGTATATTCAGGCTTTGGACCAGCGCCTTCAGTCTTCAGCTGTGTTCAGGCATTCATCAGATGCATTCAGTCTGATTTCACAGCTGCAAACGCATTGAGACTCTAAGAACCTGGAAAACAATGGAGACAAGACGGGAGGTAGAGCTGACAAATCCTGCCTGGCTTGATTGTTTCTGTATTGCCTTGGAAACAGAGACCGTCTCTGTGGAGAAAACCTTATGAACTGACAGTCTCTCCTGTTAGAAGTCAATCTCGCTCGCCCAGCAGTCGATCGCTCTCTGCCTGTAATCAATTTACAGTGAATAAAAAATAATCCAGCCAAAAATCATCCAAACAAGATGGTGTTTCCCAAAATAGAATGAAGATGTCGTGGTTTAAGTGAACGTATTGTTCTACACGATCCACAGCAACAAATAAACATGATAGATGAGGTGAGATATGTTTCATTTCCACAAGATTTGAGCCACATACCCTCGTGTGCCACCGTAATAAATAGCCTAAAAACCGCTCAGGTCAATAATATGCTATCTCGGCTGTAAAATGTTAAAATTAAAATATTGCCAAAATCAAGCAGAAGCTCTAGTCGCCTCCCACAGCGTGATATCATCATCGTGATTGATTAAAATGTAGTTATTTGGAAGCCAGATGTCAAAGGAAGGCTGACAGTATTAACTTGTTTAATTAAAAAACCCAGCCAAAATAACTTTGTCCATTCATAAAGAGCCGAAAGCGTCATAGCAACAGCCTCGACAAAGACTCATGGATTACTTGGCACACGTGTAGACAAATCAGTGTTGAATTGATTATGTTTATTTATTGGGTTAGTTTATAAGGAATGGGTCAAAACATGACATTATCTATGTACCCGCTGAAAACAAGTGTAATGTTATTATGATCATGTACGTTCTGGTAAGAAAAGGGACATTTCAGTGTTTTACAGATATTTCTTGGGACTCGAGACTCAAGACTCAAATTGGGACGTCTGGTCACTGTACCCTCTTTAGATCAGCTATAAGGGTCTTTTGATATGCTATAATGTATTTAGCCAACAACTGTATATTTAAGACCCATTTTAAAGGCTTCTTCTTTGAAAAGGAGTCAGCTGGAAACGTGAAAGTTTCAGCTTTGGACAGCATTTGTAAACACAAAAGTTAGCTTCATTAGCTAGCAAGCTATAACGGATAAAGATCCGCTAGCTAAGTGCTGGTCAGTCTGCCACGTTAACAACATTAACACTTGGAGGTCTGGGGGTCAATTTCTTGATTTTTCTTGATTTTACATACTTTTTAAATTCCCCTTTTTAAAGTCACTAGCATATATGATACAAAATCATGTGTTGTATATCAAAAAATACAGAACAATCTCAGCTATCTATATAATGAGGCACCATTGTCCCAAAGGCACAAGTGTAAATATGAAAATATGACTAAAGCTGAAAAATTGAATCTTGATTTTGGAAATGTCTCATATTTGTTGTGAAAACATAACTTTACTCAGGTGGGATAGCGGTTTTGGTGATGGAAATTGGTTTACCAAAAGGTCTTAGGTTCACAAAAGCAGTGGAATATATGAATAAAATGGTAGACACATGTAATTTAATGTCTAAAACCAAATTTATTATTATATGGTGGGGATGATGAGCTGTGGCTGGCTTTGCGGCCTGCTAGGTGATGTGTTCAGGCAGGCAGACGGACAGGGAGGCTGCTGCAGCAATGCTACATGTTGCCCTCTGGACCCTCACAGCTCTGAATCCACTCTGTAAAATACATTAATACAGTCAGTATGAGTTCAATGTAAGAAAGTTAACGTGATAGAGACAACAGTTGATTATGCACCGTTCAGTCATAGACACGGAAGATAACAGCCAACACGGCACTATTTACTGACGTGCTAACCGCTACGTAGCTCTCGTCAACACACACGTTATTTACTGTCTTACAAACATATAATGGAGGTCCACCACTACTGGTCGTACTATGTTCACTGTAACAAGTTAACGTGATAGATTCAACAATTGATTATGCCCCGTTTAGTCATATATACGGAAGATAACAGCCAACAAGGCACTGTGTACTGACGTGCTAACCGCTACGTAGCTCTCGTCAACACACGTTATTTACTGTCTTACAAACACATAATGGAGGTCCACCACTACTGGTCGTACTATGTTGACTGTAACAAGTTAACGTAATAGATTCAACAATTGATTATGCCCCGTTTAGTCATATATACGGAAGATAACAGCCAACAAGGCACTGTGTACTGACGTGCTAACTGCTACGTAGCTCTCGTCAACACACACGTTATTTACTGTCTTACAAACATATAATGGAGGTCCACCACTACTGGTCGTACTATGTTCACTGTAACAAGTTAACGTGATAGATTCAACAATTGATTATGCCCCGTTTAGTCATATATACGGAAGATAACAGCCAACAAGGCACTGTGTACTGACGTGCTAACCGCTACGTAGCTCTCGTCAACACACGTTATTTACTGTCTTACAAACACATAATGGGGGTCCAACACTACTGGTCGTACTATGTTCACTGTAACAAGTTAACGTGATAGATTCAACAATTGATTACTCACCGTTCAGTCTCACAGAAACGCTGTGGCCAGCTATCTGGCCCGTTAGCTCCGTCTAGCTCCTTGTTAGTGAATCCTTCAGGCTCTGAAGCTGCGCCTTCAGTCCCCTCCAATATAGCTTTGCTCAGGACTCTTTGCTTGGCACCTTCTTACTCACAGTGAAGCTTTGCACGCCTCATACATGTCCATGTTTAGATGCTCAGATGCGGAAGTGGAAACCATATCCGCCAGATTTTTAACCATATTTATGTGACGTATTATTGTGATGATTATAATTTTATTAAACATTTAGACACCTGGTGTAACGCTTCGACGCGGGCGCCGACCTCAGAGGGTTAACAGACAGAGCACAAATAATGAACCAGGACTGGGATTAGTGATTTGGCAATTGTCCTACTTGTTTGTTCCCTCTGTCTAGCCACTCTGGAGCATCAATTCTTTGCTTATTTTAAAGCTAAGGTTGGTGCTGTTCAGAAACTAGCTGGAATATGTTTTTTTTTTATTGATCCAACTGAAAAACTCAGCCCAGTGTCACCAAATCTTTTCCAATTAAAGTAGCAGCACTAGCTCCAAAGGATGCTAAATCTAAGTCTCCAAGTCAGCAACACCAAGGGCATAAGGTGCACAGACAGGTGGACAGACAGGTGGACAGACAGGTGGACAGACAGTAGACAGGTGGGCAGACAGGTAAGCAGACAGGTGGACAGACAGGTGGACAGACAGGTGAGTAGACAGGTGGACAGACAGTAGACAGGTGGGCAGACAGGTGGACAGACAGTAGACAGGTGGGCAGACAGGTAAGCAGACAGGTGGACAGACAGGTGGACAGACAGGTGAGTAGACAGGTGGGCAGACAGGTAAGCAGACAGGTGGACAGACAGGTGGACAGACAGGTGAGTAGACAGGTGGACAGACAGTAGACAGGTGGGCAGATAGGTGGACAGACAGGTGGGCAGACAGGTGGGTCGACCTTCCAGTCATTATTTTCAGGCCCAACAGAATGATTGGACAGGTTGATACAGATATCGAAGTTTCGTATTTTTTTGTCAGAGCGTTTGATGTATTAACTGTTGTCGAGATGTGATGACATTTTGAAAAAAAGGTATGAAATAGTTTTTTGAAGAAGATTACCAACCCTGCCTCTAATGCCGATGCTAGGCCAAAAGGAATGTCCAACCTGGCGTTCCCAGGATATCTCTCCACTGCAGAAACTATCGACCCAGCTGGTATAAAGCATCTGTTGCTGGGGCATAAGTATTGGCTTCACCTTAATTCACTTGCTGGGGAGGAACTTTTATGGCTTGACCGAACGCACATCCGTCAGCCGACACACACACACACACACACACACACACACACACACACACACAACCAGACTAAATCCCCACTCAGAGAGGCCCCGGTTGTCTCCACCCAGAAAAAAAAACACATCCAATACTAATCAAATGAATCAGATTAAGTGCATCTCTGCCTCCTATTCATCAGCCGGCTCTGTCCAGACAGCGGCTGATAATGCTGTGCGCTGCACATGGAGGCAGAGGCTGTAGCATTGATACACCGTGGGCACCCATTTCACGCCTGCCCGGTTCAGGTGCTAATGAGCGCAGTTAGCATCTCACAAGTGGGCTAGCGGCGTAATCGAACATCATTCATTGCGGGGCGCGATTCATTTTGTAACCAAATCACCGATCAAAGTCCATTTGAGGGGCGTCTAATAGCTCTGATGGGAAAAACAGATGCCCTGATGACGGGCCTCTGCCTCTCGGTAAACAAATTATGCGGATTCCATATGTGTCTGCATCCTTGATTAAATGCAATGATTATATGTAAGGTCCAATATCATCTTCCAATTGTGAATGGAATGATTACTCCGGTGATTAGCTTAAAGAGACTGTAACTGGATGGAATGGCCTCACGTCTTTGGATGCGCACACTGGAATGCCAAAGCGCTGTTCCTCAGGCTGCCCTCTATTATTTAACATGCTGGCTTTGCTAAAGGCGCAGCTATAAAACAATACCAATACCGGTCGTTTTCCAAAGGTTGGATTGAATGCAGAAATCAATATAAAAATGTATCATGGAAATGTTATGGAAATGATGTACTAGCAGTTACTTATGTCCTAGTCCTTATGGGTTATTCTTGTCCACACATATGTTTGCACTCATCAACATGCATGGAGTTGAATGCATTTTATACCTCATAAGATATATTTGAATATTTCATGTTTGTTTGCATGCGATCTCCTTCCTCCCAGCCTTTGACTCTATCTCACATTTCTATCTATGTTCTGTCAATCAGTGAAATATACAACCTCGCACGATGCATCTGCCTCTTTTAACCTCTGTAGTTGGCAGGAATGTGTATTGCGCCCCCGCATGATTGTTATAGTTGGAATTGCAGGTTACTGACCACAAATCACCCTAACCCGGCCGTAAAAAAGAGGGAGTGCATTTTATTCGTGTTGGAAACAACCGCAAATGTATTGTCAGAATTTGAGGCAATCTTTCAGATAAATTGCAACGGTTTTTGACAATTGTGTCAGTGATGAATGTTTTATTCATGTATGCGGGAGCCAACATGAATAGAACGATTCTAATGCGCATGCGCTATGGGCCAACAACGTGGAAACCAGAGGCTGAAGGGAAACACGTTTTCAGCAGATGGGAAGACTTTATGTCTTTGTGAATGTCTATGTGAATGAGCCAGTGCAGTAGCTGTTCATAGCCAATAACCTGAGTTTGGTTCTGACGTTATCCAGCAGCAAATAGGAGATGCAGTCAAAGAGCTGCTTGTCTGCAATCTGCAGACGCAACACAGTCCCACTCCAGTGAAGAAGTCACCAAACGCTATCCGCTGCTTTAGTGGACAGGAACGCAAATTGTCTGTATTTTTCTTGGCGCTCCGAAGGACTTTTTTTCCGGGACGACCTTAAATTGAAAGTCAGGGTTTTGGTAACAAAACCAAACTTAGTCTTAGAAAAAACATCGTGGTTAGACTTAAAATAACTAGATACAGTTAGGTAATGAAACCACAACACGGTGTCCAACACCAGTCTGGTGGTTGAAAGTCCTGTTTGTGGTCCAGTTCTCAGAAAAGAAATGAGAAATGATCCTTTATTAATTCCCTTGGGGAAATTATTCTCTGCATTTAACGCATCCTAAGTAGCGGAAGTTAGCGGGGGAACTAGCATGAGCGACAGCTGGCTACAGCGGGGAGCTAACGGGAACACTGACCGAAGGTAGTAGCGGCTTGTAACCCGACTTTTACGGTACTATTAATTTTTATTTATAAAAGCTACTAGGTCAAAAATGTCTACATCATTGAAATGACTTTCCTAACAACCAGGACAGCTAAAGAAGCAGAGCATCACAGCACTAACATGGCATAATAATCCTCACGATATGTATAACACAAATTCTCTCAGAAGGAGCAGATTAATTCAGCGTCCGTGCCGCCAGAAAGCAGCCTGAACATTCCTCAGGTCTCCTCCAGCGGCTGCATGTCCGCGTCCCAGCAGCCTCCAGGTGCATCGATGTGCATGTCCGGTTGCCTGCCTAAGATGACAGAGATGGCACGGCGCCCGCGGACTGTGCGCTGCATTCCAATGGCCATTAATTGAGTACCTGCCCGTCATCTCGGCCCTGATTGATGACATAATTAGAGACGGCCCCCGTTTGATGGAGATGCCGGGCAAACTCCTCTGTGTGTTGACCTTTGTGTGGATGTGAGGCCTGGTCGGGTCCCTGGAGCTCCGGACCGTCGCTCACCTTGCCTCAGCACGAGGAGGAGCACGCCTTCATGTGTGTGTGTGTGTGTGTGTGTGTGGACACTGCGCTCCCCGGTCCTGCTCCCCTTAACAATGAGCACAGCTTCAAGCTCGGGGAAGCTGATTAAATTAAAGTGCCTCACAGGCAATCATGCCAAGGTCAAAGAGATGCTGCGCAAACTGCTTTTGGCACCAACTTCCCTCCGTGTGCGGAGATGCTTATCAGCAGATGTGCCGGGTTGAGGCTCAGGAGCGGCCGAGCGGCCGTGGAACGCGTGGAAAATTGAATTGTCACTGTTGATTTTGTTGCTTACATATCAGGGAGAAAATGAACTTTCAACAATATGAGCTCCTGGTCCACGCCACGTAGGACGGAGATCCCAGGCCGCCTGAGAGGAACGGGGTCGCTGTGCGATGTTCAGAGAGGGAGGGGAGTTTTCAGGTGAGTAGAAACCGGTTTGATTACCATCTCAGCCGACGTATCATTTACTGTCTTTAATGGAAGCAGATGCCTCCATACAGGGAGTGACTGGATGGTTCAGTGAGTGTGACGTGATGTGTATCTTTACACAGTCACCAGAGCTCAACCCGATTAAACACTTATGCGAGAGCGGCACGCCAGACGGCGTCATCCAAACACCAAGTGACACGCGTTCCTTTGGAAGAACCGTCTTTATTCCTTCTGGAGATTTCCAGAGACTGGATTTTTCTTTTAAGAAAGTAAGAAGAAAAAACATTTTCTGCATATTAATCAATTCATTGATTAATAAAAATTCCAATCCATGCAATTTTAATGAAATCAAATCGACTATTTCTATTTCTTCTACTATTTACCGTAAAAGTCGGGCTACGAGCCGCTACTACCTTCGGTCAGTGTCCCCGTTAGCTCCCCGCTGTAGCCAGCTGGGGCTCCTGCTAGCGCTCCGTTACTTCCCCGCTAACTTCCGCTAGCTCCCTGAAAACCACCGAAGGTAGCGGGACCAGGCTCGACACCCGACTTGAGCAGAGGGGACGCGGGCAGTAGCAGCAGCAGCGGGGAGCTAGCAGCAGCGCTAGCTAGCGCTGCTCCTAGCTTGCTACAGCGGGGACACTGACCGGAGGTAGGAGCGGCTTGTAACCCGACTTTTACGGTACTGTATTTTCATTTCATGTATTTCCTCTCTACATAGGAGTTGTCGTTGGCTCAGTGCCGACACAAAGGATTCACATGGAGACGCTACATGCATGTCTGTGTACAGTTACTAACTGGTCAGGGTTAGCCACACAACACTTGAACTGCTCTTCATGTGCCACTTTCAGGATCTTATTGTATTTATACATATGAAGTATATCAAAAGCAATACAAACTAACCTCCCACAAGGTGAGTGAAGAGCACCAGTCTGCTCAGAGGCCATCCTCACAATGTGAGCACCTCTTGGAGAAGGACAGTGGAAGGTGTCGAAATGAGTGAGGAGTCCTTACTTTAAATCCAAGCCGGTTGTTTATTTTGTAAACTTGTAGATAAACATAAGAACCTGAATACAACCGAGTATATCAGACTAACATTTTAACTTGACGGGAGGTGCGCGCACTGAACCCGAACCCCACTGCGCATGTGCACTTTTCCGAGTACGGTGTCCCGTAGTGTGCATACAGAGCGCGAACATAATCATTCACCAGAATGATCTACATCCCCTTTCTTTAGTTCGTGCCTTCCATAGAGAACAAATGGAAGGCTGGGCATTAACTAACAAAATAATAACATAGCTGTTGTTTTTAACTTTGCGACATTGTTATATAGAATAGAAATTAGTAACAGTTTCAAACAACCATCTTTAAATATCCTTGAACGGTAATTAACCAACTTATACATTCATATTGCAAGACATTCCAACATTCATCGCACTTCAACTAGACATACGTCCCATAGAGTACAGGGCGGATTCAGCTCTTTTTTTTTTTCTTTTTTTTTCTTTTTTTTTTTAAGGTCCTCAGCTTATAATCACTCAATGTTCATTGTTCATACTTTGGGTTTGGCCTGCAAATGCGACCTGAGCGCGTCACATATAGTGAGTTACCCAGTGTGACCTCTGTAGGAGAGTGAGCTGCAGGCCTCCGCTGCTCACTGGTGGATCGCTGAGGTGTTGCCGGAGTCAGTTGAGATGTCTGCGGCGTGGAGGGGAGACTGTCCGGTACAGCTGGGTCGGCATATTGACGATCGAGGTCTGCAGGGTCGACCTGTCCCGGTGGTGGCTCAGCGACAGGAAGGATATGGCGGCGATTTCTCCTGTAGGTCCCTCCAGCGGACTCGATGATGTAGGAGCGTGGTTCCTTGCACCTCCCTTTCACAGTGCCCAGACGGTCGTGTCCCTTGGTAGTCCGCATCCTGACGACTTGTCCCTCTGCGAGTGGCTGTAGTGGGCGGCTTGACGCATCATAATATCGCTTTTGGGTGAGTCTTTTATTCTGGAGTTGGGCAGTAACCTGCTTAGTGATTTTTGGGGCTGGCTCTAACAGTCTGGTGCTGACAGGAAGAGCTGAGCGCGTCTGTCGTGACATCAGACGTTCTGCGGGTGAGCCCAATGATTGGTCGCGGGGAATATTTCTGATGTTCAGCAGATTGAGGAAGACGTCGGTCCCGTCTCTGTGAGATTTCTCCATCAATTGTTTGGCACTGCGGACTGCCCTTTCTGCCAATCCGTTCGACTGTGGATACTCCGGGCTGCTGGTGACATGGATAAAGTCCCACTGTATGGCGAAATCTTTGAAACGTTGGCTTGTGTACTGCCTTGCATTGTCTGTGATGAGGGTGTGAGGCGCACCGTGAACCGAAAAGTGTCTTTTCAGCTTTGTGACCACAGCTGCTGAAGTTGCGTCACGGAGGAGGTCCATTTCATACCATCCTGAGTAAGAGTCTACCAGCACCTGGTATTGTTGTCCATGCCACTCGAACATATCAGCAGCCACTGTGGACCATGGCAAGACTGGAACCGGATGAAGTTGTAGAGGTTCCTTTTGCTGGTGTGGTCTGGTGCTATTGCAGACGGAGCACGACAGCAGCTCCTCCGCAATGTCATTGTTCATTGTCGGCCAAAAGACTGTGCTCCTGGCTCTGCGCTTGGTCGACTCTAAACCTGGGTGACCCCTGTGTATGATGTTAATGTATTCTCGGTGTAGAGAACTTGGAATCACGGTTCTGTGGCCCTTAATAACTATCCCATCCTCCACTACCAACTCGTCCCTGTGAGGGAAGAATGGACGAATGGAAGGGTGGACGCTGCGTTCTTTGCCAGGCCAACCGCGGTGGATGACTGTACTGAGAGTCTGTAGCACTTGATCCTGTGCCGTGTGGGTCCGGAGCTCCTCCAGTCTGTTAGTCGAGATGTAGCTAACAGACATTACCTCAAACGTGTCGTCTATAGCTGGACTTTGTGAGATGGTTTTGTTTGGAGCTCGTGATAGGGTATCAGCTAGGTACATGTGCTTACCCTTCTTGTAAACCAGTGTGATGTCATAGGCTTGTAACTGTAGTAACATCCTTTGCAGTCGGGCAGGAGCAGTGTGGATGGGCTTCTTCAGGATCGTGACAAGGGGTTGGTGGTCAGTTTCAACGACCGTGGGCTTCCCATACACGTAATCCTTGAATTTGATGCATGCAAACACCACTGCCAAAAGCTCCTTTTTGATTTGAGCATATCGTGTTTCTGTGTCCGTGAGCGTGCGAGACGCGTAGGCAACTGGCCTCCCATCCTGTAGACATGCAGCACCAAGTCCGTAACATGACGCATCACAGGTCAGTGTGACTGGTTTTCTTACGTCGTAGTAGGATAGAATCGGCGAACTGGATAAGCATGACTTGAGACGATCGAACGCCTGCTGATGCTGTGGAAACCAACACCACGCAGCGTCTTTGTGTGTGAGCTGTCTCAGAGGTGCTGCTATATCGCTGAGGTTTGGGATAAACTTCCCAAGGTAATTCACCATGCCAAGGAATCGCTGCATGGCTAGGACGTCCTGTGGGACTGGCATGTTTGTGATCGCCACTTTTTTTGCGGGGTCGGCCTTGAGGCCTTCCTTTGTGAATATGTGACCCACATAACAGACCTGTTCTAGGCGGAACTTGCACTTGAGAGGGTTTAGCTTAAGGTTTATCTCTCGTGCCCGGTCGAGCACTTTTTTTTAGGTTGGCATCGTGTTCTGCGGTATCACAGCCTCCTATGATGATGTCATCGACTATGATAGCACACGGATATCCTGCAAACAGCTGTTCCATTGAGCGCTGGAACACCTCGCTTGCTGAGCTTATGCCAAATGGCATGCGGAGGAATCTGTAGCGCCCGAAAGGCGTACTGAATGTGGTCAGCATTGATGACTTGTGGTCGAGCCGTATTTGCCAGAATGAGCTCTTTGCATCTAGAACGGAGAACACTGTAGCACCTGACATCTGGGTAGCAACTTCCTCGACGCTGCGCATTGGATAGTGAGGTCTCTTCAGGGCTGTGTTGAGGTCCTTTGGATTGATGCACAGCCTGATTTCCTGTTTGTCCTTTTTGTGTGCTGCAACCATGGACGAAACCCAGTCTGTAGGTTCAGCAACTGTGGTTATGACACCTTTGTTCTGCATGCTGTTGAGCTCAGCTTTGACTCGTGCTTGCATTGCCACCGGGATGCGGTGTGCTGGACGAACCACCGGTTGTGCAGCTGGATCCAGTGTCATGGAGTATGTGATAGGGAGTTCTCCAAGCTCGTCACTGAACACGTCTTTGTATTGTTCATGGACCTGTTTGGTGAATTCAGCATTGCTCTCGGTGCTGACCTGATGAACGTGTGGGCTCATTGCGACAAGTCCGAGTCGCACACACGCGCGGAATCCTAATAGTGGCACTACGTCTCTGTCCACTATGAAAAAAGGTAGTGTGTGTTGCTGTTCATCTAAACAACAAAGCAGTGTGGCTATGCCTATAGTCTCTATTTTGCTGCCTCCATAAGCCACGAGGTTGATGTCTTTACTTTGTTCCACTGGTCGCTTGCCATTCTCCAGCTGTCGGAAAGTGTCTATTGACATTACATTGCACTTTGCGCCCGTGTCAACCTTCATCTCGATTGGCCGGTCGTGTATATGTAGTGTAACAAATCCTTCATCTTGTCCTTCTGTTTGAGGATTGATAGTGTCCACTACGAGACCATCCACATAGAAAGTGTCGTCACTGGCACTGTCATCGGGCTCTTGTAGCTCTAACTGGTGCACTGATCTTCCGCAGTCCCCTCTCTTAGCATAGCCCTGTCCGTATGACATGGACTTGCAGCATTTTTTGTAATGATTAAATTTCCTGCAGATATGGCATTGCTGCCCGAAGGCAGGACATTTGTCTCTCTGTGCGGCATGGCTGCCTCCACAGTTATTGCAGTTTGCAATGGATCTTGCCTCACGTTGGCCTGCTTGAGGTTTAGGTCTTGACCTGTTGTACCAACCACTGGAGTTTGGCTGAATTGCGTCAACAGTAGTAGCTGTTTGGGGCTGGGCTAGAGCCTTATTACTCTCCTCAGTCATTTCATAGATGCGGCAGATTGTAATGGCTTTATTCAGGGTTAATTCACTGTCACGTAGCAAAGCCTTTCTTATACTGTCATTTCTGATGCCACACACTATTCTGTCACAAATCAGTTCATCTGTCAGGTCTCCAAAGTGACAACTTCTAGCTTTGATCCTCACGTCAGTGATGTAGGATTCAATAGTCTCACCTTGCTTTTGATGTCTTGAATGGAATTTGTGTCTCTCCATAGTTTTGTTGTGTTGAGGGTTACATACTTCCCGAAATTTCCGTTTCAAGCACTCGGGGTTTTCTCTGGATTCAGCCGGAACGATGACGGCTCCATCTTCACCAGGCGCTCTCACCTCTGCTGCGTAAACAAATGAACGCTCCCGTTCGATGGCCTCAGCTCCTGCGAGATTGAGGAGGATATATGCCTTTGTCCGAGCAGTCTTGTCTGAGTGCGCCGCTGCTATGAAGATATCATACTCTTGTTCAAAAATCCGCCAATTCTCGGCGATGTTCCCGTCAAAAACGAGGGGGTCTGGTCTGCGAAATCCATCTGCCATATTTTCCGTACGTTGAAGACGTTAGCTTAGTTGTCCACTTCACACGAGAAAAAAAAAAAATCACAGGCGATAGATTTACCCCTCTTCTGACACCATGTCGAAATGAGTGAGTCCTTACTTTAAATCCAAGCCGGTTGTTTATTTTGTAAACTTGTAGATAAACATAAGAACCTGAATACAACCGAGTATATCAGACTAACATTTTAACTTGACGGGAGGTGCGCGCACTGAACCCGAACCCCACTGCGCATGTGCACTTTTCCGAGTACGGTGTCCCGTAGTGTGCATACAGAGCGCGAACATAATCATTCACCAGAATGATCTACAGAAGGGAAGTTGAAGTCTTCTGATGAGAGCGAGCTGAAGGCCAGGTTTACTTGTGCTCCTGTTTCACATACGCACATGTGACGCATTCTGCCCCAAACATGCGCTCTATGAGAGGGGGGGGGGGGGCGGGTAAATAATAGGAGACGAGATGTTTACAGAGGATGATTGTGTATTCCGCTATGTTTACTGAAGTTACGCTATTTGCAACTGTGGGTTTTACAGGCTGAAATGATCCGCCTCTGAAGGGAACGCACAAACAAAGCGCAAATGGGATTTAGAAGGTCGGAGTGGTGGAAAAAAAGGAGAATTATTTACTGGCTAGTATATACCTCAAACCTGATTATTAGAAACATGAGCAATTATATATCATTACTCTCTCTGATTTGCGGTTCTTTCTGTATGTTTTCTTTGATTTGTCTAATACTTCATATCCTTTGTTTATTCCCTCCTTATGTATCAATATTAGCTAAATGATGTTTCTAATTTCATTCTTTCATGACTAATAGTTTGAGTAAAAGCAACCACTTTTTTCTCAGGTGGAAGTAAATATCTGATTGTGTTATGATTGTGTTATGGCTGCCCCATGCTGTTGGGACACTTGGCCCTGGGCGGCCGGTGGGAGGAAAGATAAATGGAAGTGAGCAAAAAACGGAGAAATCGTGGCTCCAAGAGAACTTCTGAGAGGATAAACAGAGAGCTGAAGCCACACAGGAACAGAGAGGCCAAGTCCAATCAAATCCAGAATCTGTGGCTGGACATGAGACAAAACTCATGTGCATCATGCAACTTCACAGAGCTTGAACGCTTTTGGCAAAGAAGATGGGGAAAACTTACAGCCGTGCAACCCGAGACGGACCGATCCACACACACTGGAGTCTGCGATCGCTGCCAGAAAAAGTGCCTCGACTAAATATTGAGCGTGTTATGCAATCAATTGTTTTGTGTTTTGTCTCTGGCCCTCGAGTAGATCAATAGGTAGAGATTTCTTTTCACTTTGAGTTTTTTTCATTCATCAAAAAATTCATTACACTGCGAGTCAATATTGGAAACAGGGGAAGAGGAGTGGCAGAGGAAGGCAGGGGCCTCCCCTGGAAGCTGATTGGCCCTTGTTTAATAGGCACTGTGGATACGGTACAGTGCCTATAAAAGCATGGCCTTTTAATAAGTGTGGAATTCCTTCCACTTCAGTAATAACACTTTTTCCAGCCTAAAGTCACTTTAATTACAAGCCACTCCTCGGCAGCTCGGCACTTTCACGGAATAGCTGCAGCGCTGAAGTACAGTTTGTTTACTCGTCCACAGATCGACAGCATCATGACCGAGCGTGAGACTAAACAGATGAGTGAGGAGCAGAGAGACCAACGGAGGACGCAGAGGAGTGAGTGATGTCCAATCAGCCGCTGCTTCTACTCCTCAGTGGTTTTCAGGGATGTCTGTGGCTCATGACTCACCATTGGAGTGCCTCCACGTCCCATGGAGAGATTCAGATCGGCACGGCCAAGCTTGAGCGCTATCAGATGGTTGCGTCTGAACACCGGTGGCGTCTGCAGCATATGTTTAATTGGCAGTTTGAGCCTCTGCTCTGCTGTCTGCGTTCCAAGTCATTAACATGTAATGTGCACTCCGGACCCGGGGCCCATAAGAACCATTCCTAGCCGCCATAACATTTAAACAGCTTTGAGCCCCGCTCTCCCCAGCCGCGGGACAAAAAGAGCTTCTGCTCTTTGTCTCGGGTGGACTCCTCTACAGTCTAACTGTGTGAACTGTCACCACCTCTCCACAGCGGCCCTGTTCTCCGCGCCTTCTCATGGGAACTCGCCCCCATTCAGGCCGCGGCTGTTTTTTGTCTCCGCTACTTACAAGAAAGAAAGAGGGGGCGCGGGATAGTGAGAGCTGTTAACAGCTTGTTAAACATGTCTGTTTAATTCAACACCACTCCCCTGATCTCACATGCAGCGTTCATCCTCGCTAATGCTAATGCACTCTGCTTTTTACGGTCCAGATATAGAGAAATCAATTCATAGTGTCTCACTTTTCCGTGCTCTCAGTGGATTGTGCGAGACTCTAATGAGCTCCCAATTTAGACTGCGATGTTTGTTTGGGACTGCAAAAATTGGCTCGGGTTCAGCGGGAAAACATGGAACTGGAAACAAGAGTTCAAGAGAACGAGACAGGCCCCACACAAAAGTCAAAAAATAGTCTCGACAACAAGTTCTGTGTTGTCAGCAGGTAGTTGGAGAGTAAAAGAAACAGCAATACATTTCCTGATTGTCTCATGCAGCCAAAGACACAACTACAAGATTAAAATGATGAAGTTTCTGTAGCTACCACACACACACACACACACACACACACACACACACACACACACACACACACACACACACACACATTTATGCTTTCATGGATTATTTCAAATCGAGTTTCGAGCTCATTTGAAACTATTGAGAACTCCAGGAGCACGAAAACAACAATCAGCCTGCAACAGTGAATGAACAAAGCTAATCTTTAACATAACACTTCTTCTGCTGTGCTATTTGTGTAGCAAAAAAATATTGTGAAGTATTAACTAACATGGTCAGAAAAGACAATATGTTTCTAAACTGAATTATCTTTACATTGTGTATATTATTTGTGGGACGTATCGTAGAAACGGTATGAAAGCTTCATGCTAGGAGACGATCTGTAACTTCCGTGGTAAGCTAGCAACTAGAGCACGTCATTGACCCCTTTGTCCACATAGTGTTGCTCATGTACTGTTTGCAATTCAGTCTCTGTCTTCATAACATTCAATATTTGGGAAAACCCATCATGCTGTTGAGTTTATATTCCACTCGGAAAGTGCAAGCTAGCAATAACTAGCTATCACTCGGAACGACGACGGTTAGCCATATCCATCAGTTAGCCTATGACTCCGTTCACCAAGATGTAGCAAGGGTTTGGGTGTGTGTGTGTGTGTGTGTGTGTGTGTGTGTGTGTGTGTGTGTGTGTGTGTGTGTGTGTGTGTGTGTGTATATATATTATTGTAGTAATGTTTAAATTGAATACAGTTAGCATCAACTCAAAAAGTGGAAGGGAGTTACTTTTCTTACTTGCATTAACGGTCACTCTTTCATGGATCCAATTATGGCAAAGCTTGCATGAATGTAGAATCCTGTAACCGCAGCTCTATTTAGATTACTCTATTAAAATGATTGCAGTGATTAAAATCACAACATGCGTTAGCTAACATACGGAATAGCTACCTTCTCACAATGGCGGTCCCATACAACTAAACTGCATTTTCTAAACATATTTTCTCCCAGATTACGGTCGCAGTTTTAAACGCTTTGCACCGTGTTTGTTAAGTTATTTGTCAATTAAAATAACTGAGCATTGACTTTTGGTTTCACAGCGGTTTCTTAGGTTAAAGTCTTGTGTTCGCTCCAGCGACCGAACTTCCTCCGTGCGTGGACGTCCGCAGGCTATCATTAGGAACATATTGTGATACATCAAACACAAACGTTATCTGCGACCAAATACATTTCCTTCAAAAAGTAATTCATGCAGTTTTGTTGTATGGGAATGTGCTTTTTAGTTGACAGGGCAGAGAATTCAAGAGAGCATGAAGCTCAAATCAGACACACCATCTGGCCCCAGCTGGTTAACTACCTGTGTGGCCCTTGGACTTTAACTGACTAACAAACCGTAGAAGTGCCCCACGACTATTGTGCTTAATTAAATGATTGCATCATTGGCAGCCTCCAGAATGTACGAGGTGCCATAAAAGCAGAAAATAAACTTCAATTTCTTCTTTGGGTACAATTTGAAACAAATAACAACACAAGATCAAAACAATCACCACGGATTTCTTACCAAAGATGAATTCTAATTTCCGCTTATAAATGAGTGCACTTTAAAAGCTATTTTCCAGCGTTACATCAGCTGCAGATGTTTACCAGGCAACAAACAAACACTTAGCAGTCTTTCCATCACAAATGGGACAATATGATTGCTCATGAAGATTCATTCTGAGCCCGCAGTACCACAGACTTTACTTCCACTAAGGAGGGTATTTATGACTTCAGTCCAAAGAATGCAGCTGTGAACAAGGACTCCATGACTCAATGAGACTTCACAGGTCTCACTCTGTTCTTATATAGCACATTTGCAGTATTTAGCATATCATTATGTGAACTCAAGGCAAAAGAGATCTCAAGGCAAAAGAGAAAATGAAGGAGACGTCTGTTCAGCTTTTTCACTGTGAAAATGGAAAAGTTGAGAAACAATTTCCCATCATTTCTTACATTGTCGCAACTTTTTTCACAAGATATTATAAATTGTACACACTTACAATGTCTAAGTTGAACTGGCTTGCAACTGACAAAATGACCTAATTACCCCAAGTTAATGACAAAAGAAGAGTTGATTTAACACAATTAAATGTAATCAACTCTGAAAGGTTTTACTGCATCCCTAAACAAGATGAGTGGTCTATTGGTGCGGCCTCAATTATATCTTTAAAGGCCGAACATGTTTATTTCTAAGTCGTAAACACTTGATATATTATTTATGCCAAAGAATATAACTTGCCATTTTTAGTGTCCAGACTATCGCCTTTTATCAAGGTTGCCCATAACTCATGTTTGGAGCCTCAATGAGCAAGTCATTCGCTCTGACTGACAAGTCATTGTCAGGGTCGTAAACACATCCCGAGGCCTCGTTGTGGGAGTAACTCGCTTCGAGTGACATCCCAAAAGGTTCATGACTCCATCGAGTCATGAAGGGTCAGAGTTGTATTCTCAAATGTAGAATTGTTCGAGCGAAGTCATTTGTCAGCATCTATTATTCATCTCTGACTTTTCCCTTTGCCACTTTTGATGTGCTCATTAGAAGAAGAAAAAACACAAAAACACTTTATTTAACACTGGAAATGTCCTATTTTCTTCTCTAAAAAGGAGCAAGAGCCAGATCAACCCTTTGAGTTCCCTCCTGGTCACCTCCAGAAGGCCTTGAGCCTTTCGCCTTCCCTATTCATCAGCGTCTTCATTCATTACGCGCCCTACCAGACGGTGAGTCTGGCTCCAGGTCACAGCTGCTCTGCTCCGCCTGGATTTGTGACTCCTGTGACCCGCCGGCCCAACATATGGAGGCCCCGCCATGCCGCACGTGGTCCAGGGGAGAAAGTCAAACTTTTAATCCGGCCACATTCGGGGGGAACTTGCTCTAAGTTCCTCTGACAGGTGGCGTTTTAATTGTGGAAAACGCTCGGTTCAAATTTAGTTTAAACCACGAACAGCTTCCTCATCAGACGTGCAGCCAGAATCATAATTGTGTTGCAAATGTGAAGTGATGTTTCTGCCGTTATGTGTTGCGCATGCATAAACATCAGCTCCAGCTCGCCCTTCTACGGCATTAATATTGTTTATTTTTGAGAATTGAAGTAGCTGTTGGTGAAAACACAACTACTTCAATCAAGGAAGGCGCACAGACAAGTGTTCTTTAGATCCGTCCCCATTACTCCTGCGTGCTGATAGGAGGAATCACCTTTCTCCCGGCAGCAGCCTCTCCGAGGCGCCCGGCGCCGCAGCATATGCTCGACGGAGGAATCGCCAATTAGAGTTTCAATCTGTGGAGCTTCATGTAGAAACAACTGAAGATGCATTTTAAACCAAAGATAAGTGACAGCAAAGACATACACATAGTCATCTTAACAAGAGAAAAGTTTTGGACTTCTTGATATTGTTTACAGCTAATGAACTGAAACTGTTCAGTTAAGATGTGAGAAGATACGCAGCTTTTTTTTAAAACATTTATTATTATACATTCGCTTATCAAACAGATATCCCAGACTCAGCTCACCGCACCATACATGTCAGATCTATGATGAGATAATTCATACGGAGCCTTTATGAGAACCGCTATGTTTCTTATTAGCGGGCTCATATTTGTTCTATCATATTTGTTCACGCTCCACTCCAGCTCAACGCCTGGAGCTATACTTCATCAGGCGCCGATACTTGATATCTTCATAATAACAAGGTACGTATGGATAATCACTTACTGCCCATTTAAGTGCCTTTTTGAAGCATTTGTAAGTCGACACTACTCGAGTGTTTCTATTTAATGCTCTTTTGAAATGCTACTTCACGAAATGCAGATTACGATTTTACATGTATAACTTGGGGCTTTGAAAACAAACATGTAGTTTAAATTAGCTCCAGCTCCACCAACTGGTCTACGTCTAAGACATCTAATGCGTCAGTATTAACCCTTTCAAAACAGTGTGCGAAAATCCCCCAAATGCTGTGTTCTATTATGATTTTTTTTACAGATTCCGATTATTTAGGTCCTACTCTTTCCAAAAAGGTGTCTTATTAGTATGTGGGCTGTTGTTAGGGCACCATAATACAGTTATATTTATAGTTACATAAACACTCGAGGCATTTTTGGGAAATCTTGCTCATATCATGCTGGATGTTCATAGTTATGATCAAAATGATTTAAAAGTGATTTTCTTGCATATATTTAAAAAAATCCCAAGACTTTGCTGAACAAATGCATACAATAAACACAAGTATTGGAATTAATTTGGGGTTCCTACGACGACTCAAACACAGGGAAAAAGAAAAAAAGGTCTCGAACCAAAATTGGCTCCACCATCCAGAGGGAACAAAGGATGACGATGTAGAATTTTTTTTTACTGCAGATCCACCAGCTGATTATACGTCTACAGTTTTACTGAAGCTAGATTTTGAAGTGTATTTTTACAGTGTATTTCTCTTCATTCTGAACCCAGTTCTCGGTCCGTGCGGTAACGCTCCTCCTGCAGCTTCAGTCACACGCTCGCTCCATAAAGCACTAATCCAGAGCAGACTGCACATATTGACACAACGCAGATTGTCAATCAATTCAAAATGCAGGGGAGCTGACACAGTAACAATATACAATCCAGTGCAATCAAACAGCTATGTGAGAAACACACCTGGTATTCTGCGCGCTAGAGTAGAAGCAGAGTGTTGAAGCGATGCCTGCAGGACGAGGCGTGGACACAAACTGACCACTGCCAGCTTCTCACTGCCAGTGTTGCAGCATCCTGTTGGGAGGTTGCATCACACTGTTTACAGCAGGAGCTGCTTGCTTTGTGTCCACGCCTCTAAATGCCTCGCGGCCCTCCCAGGATTTCAGGCAGTTTGACAAAAGTTTTCCCTGTAAAAACTCATTTTATCACCAATTACGGCTGTGTGCAGCTGGCCGTTTACTTTTCATGAGTGGTTAAAAAGGAAGAGTGTTTATTGTGTACATTTTTTTTTGCTGTGGTTTTCTCGTTTTGAAGGCAGTTCTCGCTGCACTAGGGACTTGTCAGGCACTTTCAGAACATATCTCGGTATTCAGAACATATCTCGGCTATATCGACGGCTCACGGCCGCTGAAACCCAACAACAGGAAGGGATCGTGTTTGCACTTTACTCTCACGTGCTAATCTTCAGCTCGGTAATCTAAAACCGGGAAGACAAATTTAATTTGCATCTGTAAACAGTCTCCTGATTGATGATGGCGTAAAATACGCCCCCTGTGTTCAAATGCTTAAATGTAGTTCTGATAGAGTCGGTGCTGTGCTTTTGGTCCCTTTCAACTCACAAAGTCAAATTTAAAAGACGGGCATCAAATAGAGTTAGCGCTCTCAGGAAGCAGCATCAAGACGACACAATCTCTTTCACCATCTCACAGGAATAAATGTTATTTCATTCTAACTTCAAAGCCCAGCAAGGTGATCGCTGTGTTCTTACTTAATGTTCACGGCATTCACTGTTGGCAGCAAACGAGCAGAAGCCCAGTGACCCCTCCTGACACGCATTAGCCTGCAGTACTGCGAGGGCTCACCTGCATTCAGCCTTTAATTAAAGGTAGTGAGGCCGTGAAGGATGGGAATAGCATCAGAGCGCCGCGTTGAACCGGTTCACGGTTAAAGTCGAGCAGATGTCGGTGTTTGTAACACCTGAAATGAGATGTCTTTAAACGGCATCCTGTAACGACTCCTCCTCCGTATCCGGGCTGATTAGAAGATGCTTAAACGAGGATCACAAAGCGAAGCTGTGAGCGGGAGATGTTCATTAAGCAGAGCATTCAATGTTCTTTTGGCAGGCAGGCATTAAAAACACAGCTAACACCTGTTCAGAGAGTATTCAAAAGGCAAACGATCTCATTTCATTCGTTTCTGCCGTATGGAATATGACAAACACAACCTTTTATTTTTATTTTAATGTAGCATATAACATTCACAAATGTTGGGACACAAAATCGTGCTGGAAATCACTTCCTCGTGTGTGTCAGGAGCTAACTGTACTTAAAGTATCACAAGTAAAGGTACGCATAATGCAGAGAAGTTTTATAATCAAAGATTATTATATTATAATTACTTATAAATAGCATTTTCCTGTTTGGGTTGTTTCAGCTGCATCTAGTTCTGTCTGTCCCAATGGATCATATTTTATAAATGAATCCTACAAATTTAACATGAAATTAATTTGTGAAGTCACAAACATCTATAGCTGCAATATAATGTTTTATATTATTGGATTGAAGTGCCGTAGAAGTATAAAGTATAATAAAAAGAAAACACGAGTAAAGTTCAACTCCATCAGATTTGTACAATACTAATACAATTAAATGTACTTATTACTTCCCACCACTGGTTGTTACTCTATATGTATTCATATCTACAGCTGCCAGACACTCAGCAAATTAACTAACATTAACTGATAATATGAAACATTTGCATTGAAGAATAAAATACATCTGACCTGACACTAACAATGCTGTTAAATTATGATGTAAGCTAGGAAGACTATATGTCACTATATCAACACACTGGCCTGATAATGTAAGGTAGGTTAGCATAATATATTTCTCTACCTGCGCCGTACCCAGCTGCGCAGGTATAGAATCCACGGCCTGCCACTGGTTAATACAGTATATCATTTGTCCCCTTAAAACTGTCATGGAAGCTATGCTAAGCTTGTGATGCTACAGTCACTTCCTGTTTATAAATTGATTGATTTTAATTGGACGTTGTTACAGACAATTCTCAAAGGGGACATTTCATGAAAAACTAGCTTTCTCCGTACTTGTGCACATACATATTTGGGTATCTGGAGTGTTACCAACCCACAAAGTATGACATAACACAACCCAGTTGTTTATGGGCTGTCTAGATCAGAAATGTGATTCAACCAGCCAATCAGACGTGGCTCCCCGTCCACTGCCACATCAGAATATACTGCCCACGGCTTGAGAACTACCTTTGCAAAGGTGCACCATATTTTTCTCGGCCAATCAGAGCAGACTTTTTAAGGAGAGAGCCTTAAAGTGACAGGCGCTAAAACGGAGCCTTTCAGACAGAAGGGGATTCCAGGTCTATTCAGACAGACAGTGTGAGAAAAATAATGTGTTTTCTGATCATTAAAGCATGTGAAAATGTTCTAGTTTGAATCCCAAAATGCAAGTGTGACCTGTGAAATGAGCACGATATGTCCCCCTTGTAATGATGCAAATAAATTGGTTTGAAACTACCCGGTAGTTAAAGGAACCGTACCCACTGACCTGGTGGCTGGATGATGAATGCAACAGGGTGAGATCAACCCCTTCATGGTGCTCATTGCACAAATGGAGGGCAGAACAGCAAAGTAGATGATTTTAGTGCCAAAGCCTCCCCGAATAAGCCTACAATTATGCAATAACAAATCACATCTTGACATGTGGGGATTCTGAGAAAAACATCAATTTCCTCTTCAAAATACCAGAGTGGCACACTGTGTTTCAGCCGAATACATGTGGTTCATTGTCATAGTGAATTAAGAGTGGGCTAATGTGGTTTTTTTTGAGCGGGCTGGAGGTTGCAGAGGCAACATTGGGATGTGGTCAGAGGGAGGAAAAAGCATTGGACGCTGGTAGAACAGGGATTTGGAGAAGGAGCCCAGACTGAGCCTTGCAAGAGGAATGAGAGCATCCTGGATGCTAAGCTGCGGTCGCTACGCTAAGACGTCTCAAGCCTCCCGTATAGAAATAACTTGGCTTGGTACGGCACAAATATTTAAAACCCAAATAACTAGTCTGGCCCAGAATAGATTTATCTCTCTCCTCAGATAGCCGGACGTCTTTCCGTCACACAAAACCAACATGTGGAAGAGAAACAACGCAGAAGGATACACACCTTCATGTCGGTGGCTCAAGCAAAGAAGGAGTGATCGCTCAAATCCAATGGCTCTTTTATTTTCAAAAAGCTTCACTTAAGTATTTACAGTTTGTGCAAAAACATTTAAAGGTTTTTCAAGGACTTTACATTGTAAATTCAACCTCAAGGCACATACATGGAACAACATCAATATTTCATCATGAGAACAGAAATTTAACTTTGGTTCCTAAGAAAACGCGGCGAGGGCGTGGCTAACGTGGCGTCTGGGGGGCGAGGAGGAGGCGGAGCTTCCCGACGCGGCCGCCTTCACATGCACCGACCTCCAGCCGCCTCCCTCCGGACCGCTCTGCTCGGCTCACACTGGACCCTCCGCCACCTCTGGGTGATTGCTCGACGGAAAAAAGACCCGATATGATAAAACAAAAAAAAATAACGAAGCTAAACACAGGACATGCAGAAACCCTTTGATGTGCGTCTGATAGATACGAGCAGCGTCTCGCAGATTAAAACGTGATTATTTCAACATGATTCAATGAGCCTTTAGGGAAATGACTCGCCCTAAAGGCTCCGGCCCTCTGGATGAAGTCTCTCGTTAGCGGCTTCGTGTTGTTCTCCCCGTTATCGTCGCCACCGAGATAAATGTGCTTTCTTTTCAGCGCTCTTCCTCCCACTAATCATTCAGTCCTGCATAAAAAGGTAAGGCAAATATCTGTTGGGTCTCTGGTACACATTCACGGACGGGACGGGGGTTGCTGTGTGTTGGAACAGTTTGAGCCCCCCCCGTCCTTATTTGATCAGCATGTGACTTCAAGCAGGGCTTTCATCTCAAACAAATACTAAATAATAATATCTGATGTAGATGTTCAAGTGTTCTGCGTGGGGTTACGGTCAGCTGTGGGGATTAGGAGTAAAACGTTTAAATCAGGCGCTTTGATAACCACAGAAGATCTTGGCACTAATAAACCCAAAATAAAAACACTGTCTCATGTCACATATTGAGTCTTTAAGTCTTATTTTGCTGAAAAGAAAAAGTGATGTCATTTTGTTGCAAAGCAAATCAACTTATTTTTTGCCAAATATTCACATTTTATTTGTTCCCCTTTCTTGACAAGCGTTAGAAGAGAAGTTTGATACCCCTGAACAGTAAATATGAAGCTACCACTAGCAGTTAGCTTAGCATACAGAAACAGCAGTAAACAGCTAGCTTAGCTCTGTCTAAGGGTAACTAAATCCTGCGTATCTTAACTGGCTAACACAATATATATATATTCTTTGTTTGATCCATGCAACAAAACAAGGTGTAAAAGTCGCACTTTGTGCTTTTACGGCAGGTGTTTCCCCCAGTTTCCAGTCCTAATGCTAAGCTAACCTCACTATCGTAATATCTAGCATACAGAACTCTGGGTGGTATCAATCTTCTCGTAAAACTCGCAGCAAGAAAGTGAATAAGAGAATTCCCCCAAAATTAAACCATTGCTTTTGATGTTTTCATGATTTTGTTTTTAATCAGCAAACACATCTGAAACATGTCAGTTGTGTTGATGAAAACGAGATTTAAAGACATAACGTGACACCACTGAAGAAGTCCGGGCACCACCTCAAATTAAAGCCCAGGTGATGAAGACTAAGTGCAGATACTTTTTTGCGATATCCCGACTGCTGAGGTGAATCCTCTCAGAGATCCTCTGGAATAACTCCAGTACAAGCCCTTAAAAAAACACTTCTCCAAAACCGTTGGGCCCAGTTCTGTGTCGGCTCTCTGCACAGCGGAATAGTCTGTGCGTCTCACAAAGCGTTAACCGACTCTCTCGTCTCCCAGCGTGAGCTCCGTGCAGCCAAGTGAAAATAAGGGCTACATATTTCTCTCTTTTTTGGTGGAGGATTATGAGGAGAAGGGGGAAAGGGTTCTTTAGGCCCCGCAAACCAGAACCTTGTCAAGTCAAATACAGTCTGCTCAAGAAGTGCATAATGAAGACCTCTCACCGGCACCTCCATGGAGAGAGCTGCCGCCACAGCGCTGAGGGGGGCTTGGGGGCGGGACCAGGAGATAGGGACCAAGAGTCCAGGAGACAGGGACTATGAGGACCCATACTTGTATAGCGCTTTTCTAGTCTTCCGACCACTCAAGGCGCTTTAACACTACATGACATCATTCACACACTGATGAGAGGAGCTACCATGAAGGAGCCACATCAGATTATCAACCATTCATACACTGTATTTAGGGTTAAGTGTCTTGCTCAAGGACACATCGACATGGGCTAGCAGAGCCGGGGATTGAACCGCCGATCCTCTGATTGAAGGACGACCCTGCTCACCACTGAGCCACAGTCGCCCAGACAGGGAGACAGGGACTAGGAGACATGGACCAGGAGACAGGGACCAGTAGACAAGGGCCAGGTGACAGGGATTAGGGGACAGGGACCAGGAGACAGGAACTAGGAGACAGGAACTAGGAGACATGGACCAGGAGACAGGGACCAGTAGACAAGGGCCAGGTGACAGGGATTAGGGGACAGGGACCAGGAGACAGGAACTAGGAGACAGGAACTAGGAGACATGGACCAGGAGACAGGGACCAGGAGACAGGGAGTAGGAGACAGGGAGTAGGAGACAGGGACTAGGAGACAGGGACTAGGGGATAGGGACCAGGAGACAGGGACTAGGAGACAGGGACTAGGAGACATGTACTAGGAGACAGGGACCAGGAAACAAGGGCCAGGAGAGAGGGACTAGGAGACAGGGACCAGGGGACAGGGACCAGGAGACAAGGACCAGGAGACAGGTACCAGGAGACAGGGACCAGGAGACAAGGACTAGGAGACAGGGACCAGGGGACAGGGACCAGGAGACAGGGACCAGGAGACAGGGACTAGGAGACAGGGACTAGGAGACAGGGACCAGGGGACAGGTACGAGGAGACAGGTACCAGGAGACAAGGACCAGGAGACAGGGACCAGGAGACAGGGACTAGGAGACATGAACGAGCACACAGGCTGAGCGGTGACACGCTGGACGCGCTGCTCGGTCTCAGGCGTGTCGTGAGGATCGTGTCGTGGTTTCCTCGTTCATCACGGAGCCTAACGAGCGCCGGGACAATAAGTGGGTGTAGGATTGTCATTATGTGTGTGCTTTCTCTGAATTCATCACACTCACACACAGGGAGGGACAGAGGCTTCCCTCTCATGACAGACCACAGAGGTTAGAATCCATATCATTCAGCCACCAAACACAGAAAACACCGCTGGTTTGAAATGATTCCAGGTCATTAAGTAGCCGGAGGAGCCAGAATACTGGAAACAATGCTGTGAGCATGAGTAATGCCGTCTGTAATGTCCCGGGGGATGCTGGAGGTAAAGTGATCTACGTCTGTCTGCCCTCTGCTCCTCTCACACCACGCTGAGGGGAACGCCCCCTTGTGGCCTCACTTGCCAAAACAGGGCGAAAGAAAAGTAAAAAAAGAAGCAGAACAAATTTGAGAATTTCTTCAAAAAGGGTCTACGAGCCTCTCAGCACATCCACGCACCTCAGTAGGGACAATACTCCTTTGTCCCGTTTCAAACTACCTGCACCTCCTCACCACTACGTGTTGAAAATTACACATCCTTTTTTCCCCCAGAGTTTTCCAAAAAAAAGTGTCTCTCGTACTAAGCCCACCTTTGTTTCCACTGTAAACCAGGAGAACAAAGACGCTTTTAGTGTGAAGGCACTTTTGGGGAAAATCTCAGTCGAGGCCTTTCAACAGACGACTTTCTCCTCGGTTCCCTCGCATGCGCTCACCACCTCCGCTCATTTCCTGCCTGGCTTCCATTAATAAGAAAGGGCACTTCAGTCCTTTTTTTAACACGTACCACCAATGAACCAGTGCTATATTTCCACAGCGCTCTAATCAGCAGTGTTTGGCTTTCCCCTGTGCGGTGTTGTCTTTACTACTCTTCTGTTGGACTGGGGGGGGAACAAAAAAAAGGCCATATTTTGCTTCTGTGGTTAGCAAAGGATCCTCTAAGCGCCCCGACATCGCCGAGGCTGACGGTCCAAAGCTCCACCCAGGGTGCTGTGATTGTACAGATCCATGTTCATGTACAGTACTGACCATTAAAACAACTTTCAAAACCCTGCTGGTTATAAAAAAAGAAACACTTGTATCTCTTTTTCTAAGAATACAAAAGATAGCAGAGAATCCCACATTATTATCCACAGTATAAATTACATCGTAGACAGAACTTGGAAATATATATAGTACAGTTATATTTCACTAGAATTTGTAGGTTTTTTCTCGTCTTCACAAACGGGGTGTGTGTGTGTGTGTGTGTTTATGCACGTAATAAGTGTTTCTAGTATGTGTGTGTGTACTGTTTGCTGCCACATCACGTGTGGCAGAACTCTGTACTGGGCACGTTGCTGCTCTTGCAGTAGGCTAGGCTGTTGTTACTGAGGTGACAGTCTCTAAATCCGATGCCCCCGTTGGGCGTGTAGATGGGCTGGATGCGGAAATCTCCCTTGAGCAGCTGCTCATTGTTCAGCGCCACTATCTGGAAACTGGTCTCAGTCATCTCCAGAATGGAGTTATCCTTCTTGGTCCCGGCCTCGCCGTAGTCGTCTTTTCTCCGGCCCCGGTTGTATTTCCACTTGGTCGAAGCCGACCGGCTCTTCCTGTGCATGTGCCAGCAGAACAGGCTGAGCAGCGTCACCAGGATGAGGAGCACCGCCCCGCCTATGATCCCAGCCATTAGCAGCGTGGAGTTGATGCTCTCCTGGGGAGCTTGCTCCCTGCCGGGAGGCTTGGTGGACGCCACCGCCTTGGTCCTGGCCTCGGAGCATATGGTATCCTCTCCGGGCCTGTAGGAGTTCAGGGTGTCCAGCACGTGCACGCAGATCCGGTACACGGACCGGGGCTCCAGGTGGGCGAGGCTAACGTGCCGCCGGTCCCCGCTCACCGTCCTCTCCCGCATGCCTTCGTTTATTTGGCTTTGGCCCCTTTTGACCCAAGTGACCTTGTAGGCTGTGACGGTGAAGTAGGAGGCCCAGCTCACCTCGATGCTGGTCGCGTTGACCACGTGGAAGGAGATCTGGAGCGGGTCCTCGTAAGGGGGCAGGGGCCCGGAGGGGTTGTTGTGGACCGGGGGTAAAGGAGGGGAGGGTGAGTCAAAGTAGAAAGGGATGGATGTGGTGGTGAGGGCGGAGGACATGGTGGTGATGGCGGTGGTTGTGGGCGGGGGTGGAGGAGTGGAGCGCAGGGTAGGCCAGGGCGGCTCGTCGGCTTCCACCGGGCACTCGATGATATCCAGCGTGAGCTCTCTGATTGCCATGCCGCGCACGCTGTCCGGACTCAGGCACACGAAACCCCGGGCGTTGATGGAGGAGGGCAAGGACTTGAGCCAGACCACCACCCACTTCACGGCGCAGTCGCAACGCCAGGGGTTGTTGCGCACCATGAGGTGCCTCAGGCTCGACAGGCCGTCGAACACGCCCTGCGTCAGAGTCTGAAGCTGGTTGCTGGAGACATCCAGTTTTTCCAGCCGGATGAGGTCAGCGAAGGCCGCCACGGGGATCTGGTTGATCTGGTTCTCCTGCAGGCTGAGTTTGACCAGCGACTGGCTCGGCAGCAGGGGAGGCGGGAAGGTGAGGGAATTGCGGGCCAGGGCCAGCTCACGGAGGGTGGCAAGGTCCTGGAAGGTCCCCGGAGCGATGCCCTCGTCCGTCAGCAGGTTCCCGTCCAGCAGGAGGCGCTGTAGGCGCGTCACATTCTGAAAGGCCTCCTCTGCGATGTAAGCGATGCGGTTCTCGTCCAACCGCAGCTCCTTCAGGTCCTCGGGAAGGCCAATGGGAACGCTGCTTAAGTGGTTCTTGGTGAGGAAGAGGAGTTTGAGGCTGATCGCCTCCCGAAAGGCCCCTTCCTCCACCCCCACTGTGGAGATGGAGTTATCATCCAGGTGCAGCTCCTCTAGCCGAGTCAGCTGGGCCAGAGCCGCCTTGGAGATGGTTTGGATATTGTTCTCCTGAAGATGCAGGACCCTGGTGTTCTTGGGCAGATTGATGGGGAACTCGTCCAGCTGGTTGCCGTAGAGGTACACAGTCTCAACGCTTTCCACATTGTGAAGCTCCAGAGGGAAGCCAGCATTGTTTATCTGGTTGTTATGCAGGAAGAGGACCTTGAAGCCCTCCTTCATCCCGAGAGGCACTGACGTCAGGCTGCGCTCGTTGCAGTACACGAACGGCGTGTCGCAGCGACACTCCACCGGGCAAGAGGCGCCCGGGCTGAAGTGCATCTGGAGGCTTAGGATGACAGTCAACCAAAATTGCAGGAATGAAGCCCAATCTTTATTCCAGGGTCCAGCCAGAAACTCCATAGTGGAAAAACAAAACAGCAAAAGGGAAACCCACCCAAAAAAAAAAAAGAACTTGGAAGGAATTAAACAAATGTGAGAATCAAAAAGGCAATGACGTATACATCCACCAAAAAACCCAGGAACAGTCCAACTAGGAGAGTCTGGTAATGATGCAGTTAGCTGGAAAAGAACGGCACGCCGTGGGAGTAATCCTGTAAATGCTAGTCCTCAGCTGAAAAACGTTGGTCTCATTAGTGGTGGCCAGTCCTCTGACTGACTCCATCCATGCTGAGACATCAGACCATAGCAGGACGCTTCACTCCTGGCTCCATGCAGAGCTCAGCCGGGGCCAATCTGAAGCCACGCAGTCGAGAGCCACCGCAGGCTCCACTCGCCTGTCCGTCACACACTGCTGGTCCCCGACCAGGGCAGAGTCCAAGGGGGGTGACATTTGGATCCAGAGACCTGTGGGAAAACAGAGAAATGCTGGATTAGTATATTTAGGGGTGGCCTGTTCTCGGGAGGCTCTATTCTCCCTCTGTCTCTTTATTTGACATACAAACATGCACACACACATACCAACTGTCTTTCCATTCCTCACCCTCTCCCCCCCTTCTCCCCTTCTCCCCAAAACACAAAGACAGAGTCACAAAACACATCGTTCTCTGCCGATGACAAATTATGCACCGGCTACTCCAAAAAAAAAAGAGTCTAACCATCTGATAAATATTCAGACCCGCTCTTTGCACATCCGGTTTCGCAGACATAAAGAAGGCTTTTATCCCTTCCGTTGTATCAAAGGAGGGAATAGAGCACAGGGACACACACTCACAGAGCTTCTGAGCGACGTCGCTTAATGGAAAACATGCTAAAAAGGAGAGATAAGGCTCGCGAGGCCTCCATGTTTGTGCCAACATGGAGGCGCGAGATGCTTACGGGACAGAGCGGGTAGAGGAACGGCAGTAAACACTCGAGTGCTTACAGTAAACAGGGGGAATTGTTTTTGCAGGTGGCCTAATGGAGGAGCCCGCGTCGTCCTGAACACAACACCACCAAAGTCAAGATTTAGGGCCCGGGGAAACAAAAGGAGAGGAACGGGGGCCGTGCATACCAGGCTCCCGCCGGAGTGACACACATGAGCTGTCAAATGGAACGGGACTGGAGAATAATTCAGTCCCTGCACCTGCGGTAAATGATCGATCCAGGCTATCTCTCAGCATGGAGAGGCTTGTAGTGAAGCACAAGGCCATTGCATTACAGTACACCCCCAGATCCATTATTCCAAGTTTTATGAGCCATCAAATGCCCCCCACCCCCCTGCCACACATGATTGAAAGATACTGCTTGACATCGGTGGCTTCCAGCTTCCCTGAAGCTCCACCCTGAGTCAATGTTGTACTGACACACAGTAACGGGGAACGGTGGGTTGAATGCTAAGCACGGGGACGGCCGTGAGTCCTGCAGGGAGCGGGAGCAGCCATTTAGTCACAACATAATGAGTCATTTCAGATCTGCCATCTGACAGGGAGCTATAAAAGACAGAAAAAGAAGGAGAAAAAAAAAAAGGAAAACCTAAAGGATCCGTTTGCCGTGGCCGCCCTGCTTCTTCACATTCCCGTGCTGATGGAGCCTCTTTGTGGCAGAGATGGAAGAAATATTTCTTTGACACACATCTGTGATCTACTTTTCTAAATTGAAAGAGCTAAATTTAATCAAATAAGCTTTGGGGGTGGTGGGGGGTGTATAAGGACCACATGAGGTGATAAAATGTGCTGCCACAGCAGCAGAATCAACAGCAGAAGGCGGCAGCACTATTATGGCTGCATAAATAAAAAATGTCCAGATAATAACCATAAACAGCTGCAGATATCAAGCTGGTTTACACTGGACCTCGTCATAAATGGTGGACACGGACAGATCAATGAAGAAGGGGTAAAGGACACTTTTTTCCCTCTCTCTCTCTCTCTTTTCTTTTCTTTCATTTTGATTTAATTTCCAGCCCAGAGAGCCCCCCGGTCCCCGCCGCCAGATGAGCGCTGATACGCGGCCAGCGCAATCCGATTAAAGTGGATTTAGCGACAGAAAACGCAATTAAAAGTTCCAGATGGATGTGGTGTTTAAAGGTGGACTTCAAAGCGATGTGCATTTGAATGAAGCATTTCAAAAGGAGAATTTAAACCGTGCAAGTGCACTGAGAGGGAAAGCCTCCTTCAAGGGAGAGAGGGAAAAGTCAGTTCTCTCTCGGGTGGAAACTGTGGAATGGAGCGCTTTGTAGTCCGTAATCTGTCCCTCCGTGACACGTCTCATTAAAACACACATGAATTCATCTTCGTGGGGAATTGTTAATTAAATGCTGCGTGGAGCTTTACTGCCACGGCTATGGACACATGCGTCGGCGTCGGGTTCAGATTTAAGAAAACATATTAAAAAAATTAAATTTAAAGAATACAAATTAAAAAAAAACTGTCATTTAATTTCCTCAATTTCTCTCCAACTCTGCCGCGGGTTATTAGAAGCATCCACTGTACCTTTGAGCCTTTATCCATTACAAAAAAAAACCCGAGACCGCGTTCAACTTTCTCCGCTTTTCTCCCCGCGCCTCCGCGCCGTCACGCGGTCCCGCTGCGTGCCAAAGAGCCGCGGTCCGTTCGGGTCTGCGAGTCGGTCCCGAAGAGCAGCGTGAACCCGGTGAGTCTACGGAACATTGTCATATCTGCCCGCATGGGTCCCCCTCGGCTGAGGCTGCGCGTCCGTCCTCACCGCTGTCCGCACTTTATGTGTGTGTACGCGCGTGTGTGTGTGTGTGTGTGCGCGCGTCTGGTTCTCCAGCTCCCCGGGGGCGCTTCACAAACGGAGCTCCTCCGCTTTTAACTCAACAGCACTCCGCGTGAGGAGCGACAGAAAGCGGCGGCAGGGTGTTCACCTCTCCCCTTCCACGCTCCGCGAGGACGCGCCCGCCGAAGTGCTCTCCCCGGGCCATGGCGGCCAGCTGCGTCCGTCCGAGGCGCTGTGCAGTGCGGGGCGCAAACTTGCCTTGAGTAGCCGACCGACGCAGCTCAGAGCCCGGACTCCCCGCGAGTTGTTTTCTTTGATGGATCCAGTTGATAGTGCGACGTGTGCGCTCTGCTCACCTCCCTCTCTCTCTCTCCCTCTCTCTCTCTCTCTCTCTCTCTCTCTCATCTCTCTCCCTCTCTCCCTCCTCCCTCTCTCACCCCTCCTCCCCTCCTCGGAGTAAAGAATGTCTCCTCCAGCAGCTCCGTGATGGCTGTACGCCACAGATCCTCCCTGCTGCCCTCACACTGCAGAAAATAGTTTGTCTCTCAACACACTTTTATCCCTACATGCCATTCTCCCGGCCTACCTTTCACCGCCGGGCCGCCATTTGCATTTTAATCACAAAAATCCAGGAATTGGACTGAAAGTCACACTCTCAATGAAAAGGCACGACTTCTGTTTCCCTCCCCGTCTTGTTGACTGTGTGCGCTGTCGCCGTGTCCCTGAAGGGCCTTATTAGCTGGGGTTTCACGCCACTGGCCCCTCTGTAGGACCACTGGCCCCCGCTGTAGGACCACTGGCCCCACTGTAGGACCACTGGCCCCTGCTGTAGGACCACTGGCCCCTCTGTAGGACCACTGGCCCCTCTGTAGGACCACTGGCCCCTGCTGTAGGACCACTGGCCCCTCTGTAGGACCACTGGCCCCCGCTGTAGGACCACTGGCCCCTCTGTAGGACCACTGGCCCCCGCTGTAGGACCACTGGCCCCGCTGTAGGACCACTGGCCCCTGCTGTAGGACCACTGGCCCCTCTGTAGGACCACTGCCCCCTGCTGTAGGACCACTGCCCCCTGCTGTAGGACCACTGGCCCCGCTGTATAGACCACTGGCCCCTCTGTAGAACCACTTGCCCCGCTGTAGGACCAATGGCCACAATGTAGGACCACTGGCCCCGCTGTAGGACCACTGGCCCCGCTGTAGGACCACTGGCCCCGCTGTAGGACCACTGGCCCCTCTGTAGGACCACTGGCCCCGCTGTAGGACCACTGGCCCCGCTGTAGGACCACTGGCCACAATGTAGGACCACTGGCCCCGCTGTAGGACCACTGGCCCCTCTGTAGGACCACTGGCCCCGCTGTAGGACCACTGGCCACAATGTAGGACCACTGGCCCCGCTGTAGGACCACTGGCCCCTCTGTAGGACCACTGGCCACAATGTAGGACCACTGGCCCCGCTGTAGGACCACTGGCCCCTCTGTAGGACCACTGGCCCCTCTGTAGGACCACTGGCCCCGCTGTAGGACCACTGGCCCCTCTGTAGGACCAATGGCCACAATGTAGGACCACTGGCCCCGCTGTAGGACCACTGGCCCTTCTGTAGGACCACTGGCCCCTCTGTAGGACCACTGGCCCCGCTGTAGGACCACTGGCCACAATGTAGGACCACTGGCCCCGCTGTAGGACCACTGGCCCCTCTGTAGGACCACTGGCCCCGCTGTATAGACCACTGCCCCCCGCTGTATAGACCACTGCCCCCCGCTGTATAGACCACTGCCCCCTGCTGTAGGACCACTGGCCCCGCTGTAGGACCGTGGCCCCGCTCCTTTAATTATCTGTAATGACCCCCGGGTGAGCAGCGCCGTCTCTCTTCACTTCCAGGACTTCCCTCCAGTGAGTTGAGGCATTTAGACGCAGCCGAAGTGATTCCATCATGAAATACTGATTCAGCAGCGCACCGAGCTTCAAGTCGCTCGTGCACACACACACACACACACACACACACACACACACACACACACACACACACACACACACGCTTGCCTTCATCTCGAGACCCATTGTTTAATCGTGCACACACACGCGCAGCTGTAGATCAGCATTTTAATATTTAAACACACACATTTAGAATCTTATCCTTTTGAAGTTGAACTGAAATTAAAGTGAGTCTATTAAACTAAAAATTACTTTCTTACAAATGAAAGGTCGAACTCATCAGGAATAAAACCCACTCGTGCCCAATTGAATGCACGTTGGCCGTTAGCTTAGCATGGCTAATGTCAGCAAACAGGACTCTTTTAGTGGTGCTGCTGTTTGAGCCTTGTGTCCTCGGAAAAGGGGCCACAGTTGTTGTTGCTCAGCAAAGGTCGTTTCACTTCAGAATTCACGTTTTCTCAGAAATCTATGGAGTCCGTGAGTGGCCATAGACAGAGAAAATTTATATAACTGAGCCACGATTTATTCATTTGTGTGTACATGTTTGAATTGCTTTGCTGTGATTTAAACAAGTTGTCCCCACGTTTTGGTTCATACCAGCTGACCAGACTTCCTCCCAGAAGCAGGAAGTGCCGTGCACCTGCTTCAAGTATCGCTATCTCTAAGTCAGCATATTGCTGAAGATAGCTCTCAACAGCCTGGTTAATTCCCTTTTACTAACAATAACCCCGGGCAAAGCAAGTGTTGTCAACATGCCTCGATAACTCATCCCCGAGCTCAAGCTGAATGAAAGAGTCACTATCTCCAGAGCGAACTACCACCAAGGACAACCACAGGCATGCGGCGGGTGGAATCAATGACTTGGCTCTGTGCACAGGCGATATTATATCATTATTTAAATATTGCCCATGAATGAATCAGTGGGAACAATCTAATTCAATTGAAGTCATGAATTATTACTTGTGTGCACAAACAAGCGGCCCGTTGTGATTCCCAGGGCGTCAAATACCTGCGCTTTGTCACGCCGCTCGCCATCTGATGCCGACACACAAGGCGCGCTTCAGTTTCTTACAATAAAGAGTAAAAATGCCCACTTTGGTGAGGGGAGGATAATTGGGACAAACAAACAGGACTTTCACCCAGGAGACCAGTGTGGAACCATGTATTATTGTTGTTGTTGTGTTCACTGACATGTTCTTATTTTAACCCAAGCCAAAAGTGCCGTGCAACTTAGTGTGTTGGGAATGAAAATGGGTACTTACATGGTACGAAATGACCAAAAATATTACATTTGAGTTTTTATTTCATGTAGTTATTGTAGTGATAGTGCCTCCTGTTGTGGAAATGGATCATATTGCTCTTTTTAGAACTGTAACTTGTATTGCTGAACCCTGAACAGACATGAGACGGCTCATCCTGACCTCACCAACTCGGCGACATCAACAGGTTCAAATAACAAGTGTATCTTATTATTGTTTTATGTCTGACGTGCTGGATCGTCTTCCAGTTCTCCCCCTTTCCCCCAGAGCCCTGTAGACAAAACAGACGTGCACCAAGGCCGGGATCTTTGCCCTGGTGCATCAGCAGATACATAAACTAATGTGTATAAACCTTTTCTTGGGGTTAGATCTCTGAACCATCTGTGGTGCAAGAGCTCTATCCATTCAATTGAATTATTAATTAAGTAGCTGTTCAATAAATGCTTAAAGACATTTGAGTGTTTCAAATCATGTTTGTTTCTCTAAAGAAAATGAAAAAGGTTGATTTCCACCACACCTCCTCCTTTATTGTTAGTAATGTTGTAACGTTAGTAATATTGTAACGTTAGTGCTAATGTTACAAGTAATGTTGTAACGTTGGTAATGTGTAACGTTAGCCGCTAACAAGTAATGTTAGCGGCTAACGTTATGTTGTAACATTTAGTGGCTACAAGTAACGTTGTAACGTTAGTAATGTTATAATGTTTAGTGGCTAACGTTACAAGTAACGTTGTAACGTTAGTAATGTTGTAATGTTTAGTGGCTAACGTTACAAGTAACGTTGTAACGTTAGTAATGTTGTAACATTTAGTAACGTTGTAACGTCGTAATGTTGTAACGTTTAGTGGCTAACGTTACAAGTAACGATGTATAGTTAGTAGCTAACGTTAGTAGCTAACGTTAGTAGCTAACGTTAGTAGCGTTACAAGGCTACACCAACTAGCTTCCATTAGCTCGCTACTTTCCTCTTTGAAATACAAACTTAACAGCTCAAATGTTGAATGTTGAAAAAGATTATGAATTACTGACAAAAGAAAGGAGAATTCAGACGTCATTTTGCCTAAAAGAAAAGCTGTCATGTTCCGTGTTTTCAATGTTTACAGCCAGAGAGGCACAGTCACATGATCCCCACGGGTCAGCAGGTGCACGTTTGCCTTTTCCTTTAGTTGCCAAATAGTATTAATGTAGCTCTTTGGCTCTTGGTGAGCCACTTCCTCGTAGATACCTCATGAACAACAGATTAGGCGGCTCGCGCCTTAAACAGCCAAATGTCCTTTTGTCCAATGATGCCGGCCGCAGCGCGCTCCCCGTGTCCTCTCCTACCTCAACTCGTGTGAGATGATGCGGTTGTTGTCAGCGTTTGCCTTTCATGTTAGATTTGGGCTGGCACGTCCCCGAGACGGACGGCCGTCGCGAGGCCCCGTCCGCAGCGTTTAATTCCTCCATAAATCAAGCTTCTGTGCGCGTCATGAATTATTGATTGAGTGAATTTAGAGGAAACAAGCCTATTTTTATTTTCTCCTTGATGGACATGTTCTGCAGGAGTGCGCTCTGCTTCCTAGTCGGCGCAGCATTATGGGATGTCTCTTTCTGCCACGCAAATGGGGATAAAGTGACAGACAGTGAAGCGGCTGAAAGAGAAGCGTATAGAATAAAATGCTCAAGCCATTACCCGACATGTTAATTAGATTCTGCTCATTGTTGTCGAGTAAAATAACTTGGCAGGAGGTAGATGTAAAAAGAAAGGGAAAGAAAAAAAAGCCTGATTATGTTAGGTTAAAAATGGGAATAAAGCTTAACCAAATGTATTAAAAGTATATATTATGCTTTCTTCTTCTAGCCTTACTCCTGGTTTTGGTAAAGACAAATACCTTATATCCAGTGTGTATATCTATATATATATAAAAAGTCAGTATTGCACAATCACAGGGTCAATATTCCAGTCTCCACCCGCTCTGGAATCTCAAAGTGGAAAGTCCCCTTCTCGGCCTTGCCCAGAGACCTTCCCAGAGTTTTGGCGTGGCGTATTTACTCTCCACGCTTGTGTACCTTGATAAAAGTGCAGATACACATGACCTCCCGAGCACATCAAAGCCGGGTCGGTCCATCTGCTCCTGCTCGGGCCCCTGCTACACTTCTACAGCAGCGTGGAAGGGGAAAGGAAGTCCACTCAGAAATGCAGAAATGTTTATCCCTTGCTTATATTCCTGCTAGTCCTCAGAGACATCATTAGCTTATCACAGTTCTCCCTGCATGGATTTACATCTGGACACTGAGAGGCACTTCAAAGGTGCCAAACACATCGGCTTTATGAAAAAAAACTCCCCACAAGTATTGGCAGCAGAATCTGATATTGCAAATCGCAGAAGCCATACACACACACACACACACACACACACACACACACACACACACACACACACACACACACACACACACACACACACCTCGAGATTCCAGCATAAATATGCTGATAATGTTTGGAGTGGGCGATCAATGCGTTCATTAATTTCTAAGGCAACATCATTATGTTTTACCGCCCCGATTATCAATCTACAATCTTCGTCAGCCACCAGCACGCTGGAGTGAGTGAGCTGGGAGGATCGCACCAACTCCTGAGCCCAAATTACTTTTTCCTCCCACTTTAGATTTTCCTTTTATTGCTCCGTCCCCGAGCAAACAAGTTATGATTGACAGCCACTGAAAATAGCACAATACACAAGAACAAGCACAGCGAAGAGGACACTTTATTTGAGGACGCGCTATCTCCCACACGATGGAACGCAGGCCTCTAAACAGATGTCAGAGTTTACGTTTAACAACATTTACGGCGCCATCTGAGGCGCTACGTGATGTGCTCGTAGAACCGAGGTGTGTCAGATTTATTTGTGAGGGTTGAAGCTGCTTTGAGAGGCAGTGTAATAAAAAAAAAAAGGTCCGCCGGGGTGGTCAAAGGCCGGCGAGGCTCAATCAGGGTCGACTCATGAGCCGGAGCGACGGCGGCGCGCTCTCACGCGAGCGTGTGAGGCAAAGTGAATGCAGGGTCCTGACTGAATGCTGCCCTGTGCTAATGCCAGGCTGTAAAAACACTGACGTGACAACAAGCAAGCCCCTGTAGTTCTGCTGAGGGAGCGATGGGGGAGGAGGCCGGAGGAGGGAAGAGACAGAAGCAAAGGGTGAGAAAAGAGGACAGGAAGAGAGGGTTGTGGATCACTGACGTTTCACCCCTGATTCAATACCTCAGACTTAGCGACGTGTAGTTGTTAAGCTAGGTGGAGGCCATTTTGTTCTGACGTGCCGTCTGCCGTGAAACTTATATCTTAAAGCAGCAATCCACCCTAAGGTCTTTATTGTACATGTCCAGTTTGGGATGTTATGTGCATGCTGTCATTGTTTGTGTCTTTAAATTCAATATTTTTAGCCACAGCTAATGTCTTGTCCAGACATTTAAATGCTGGATGTTCCTTTGTAGCATTCATTGTTTCCAAAGCTACTAGCGCTAAACCGTAATAACGTCATTTACTTTCATTCGACATCTGCACTTCCTCTTTATGGCAGTCATTTCCTCCATTTGTGTCTTGTTCCTATATGGGTTCATGAGGTCATGCCTGCTTCTTCATGAGAGAAAAGATCCTGAAGATTTGTATTTCAAATAAAGAAAATGGAAAGATGTTTCTTCCCGTGTAACAAGAGTAGAAAGAAGGCCTCGCCTCTTTCTTATCTCCTAAACTGCAGCTGCCCACCCCTTCCGACGGTAAGCGTATTGCGTCACTTCCGGTTCCACCGTGTGTGTTGATAACGTACTTGTCTCAGCTCCAGCTAAACCGAGCTAATTGTGTGATATTCTCCAGTACAAGCGCCTGATCACCTGTTGTACATCTTTCACATCTAAACACTCAACTCTCTTCTTCTTTTAGCGGCTCACCGCCTGCATCTAACTGTCCTGTTTTCACTTTGCTTGTTCTGATAATCGTTAGCTACCTCACTTAGCCTAGCAGCTAGCGATGTCTTCCTCCTCTCCCTCTTCTGCTCTCTCCTGCTCAGCGTGTCACATGTTTAGCTATTCCCCTGCCTTCTTTAATGATAACGATACATGTAAGAAGTGTAGTTTATTTGCTAGGTTGGAGGCAGGTCTCAGTGGGTTAGATGCACGGCTCCGCACCATTGAAGCTCAGACGTTAGCTACGTTAGCCATCCCAACTCCCATAGTCGGTGCGGACCAACTAGCTTTAGCTTCTGTTAGCGTTAACTGTTCCCCGGCAGCCCCCGAGCAGTCGAGGGACTGGGTGACTGTACGAGGGAGGCAGAAGCCGGGATCTAAGCAGTCCTCTGGACACCGCCACCCTCTTCCCGTTTCTAGCCTCTCGCCACTCAGCGGCACTGAGAAACCAACCTTGGTTGTCGGGAGCTCAATTGTTAGAAACGTGAAGATTGCGAAACCAGGGACCACAGTCAAATGTATTTCTGGGGCCAGGGCGGGCGACGTTGAGTCCTATTTAAAACTGTTGGCTAAAGACAAACGTAAATACAGTGAGATTGTAATACACGTCGGCTTTAATGACTCCCGGCTTCGCCACTCGGAAGTCACTAAAATCGGCGTGGAGTCGGTGTGTGCTTACGCCAAAACAATGGCGGACTCGGTAGTCTTCTCTGGCCCGCTCCCAAACACGGTGACTGATGAGATGTATAGCCGCATGTCAACTTTCCACCGTTGGTTGTCACGGTGGTGTCCAGCAAACAATGTGGGCTTCGTAGATAACTGGCGGTCTTTCCGGGGAAACCCAGGTCTGATTAGGGGTGACGGCATCCATCCCACTTCGGATGGAGCGGATCTCCTTTCTGCAAATATGACCAAGCTTATTGGTCGACCTCGTGCATGACAGACCAGGAAGCAGAAGCAGAGTTGTAGTCTTACACCCTTCTCTGCACTTCCTGCATTTTCTTTAGGGCAGCTGCCCATCTTTAACTCTAGAGACTGTGTCTGTCCCACGGCCACTTAAATTAATTAAATCAAAAGTAACCAAAAGAGGAGTTATAGAAAACAACCTCATAAAGGTTAACACCACTACTGCAATAGTGCAACACGATAGGATAATTAAATGTGGACTCCTAAATATTAGATCTTTGTCTTCTAAAGCTGTATTAGTAAATGAATTAATATCTGACAACCATATTGATGTATTTTGTCTTACTGAAACCTGGCTGAAACATGAGGAATATGTCAGCCTAAATGAATCTACTCCTCCAAGTCATGTTAATATGCACATTCCTCGAGACACCGGCCGAGGAGGTGGAGTAGCTGCCATCTTTGACTCGGGTCTGCTGATGGGTCCTAAACCTGGATTGAGCTGCAACTCATTTGAAAGCCTCGTTCTTAGTATTTCACATCCAACCTGGAAAACAGTACAGCCGATTCTGTTTGTCGTGGTATACCGAGCACCAGGTTTGTACTCCGAATTTATATCTGAATTTTCTGAGTTTTTGTCAAGTTTGGTCCTTAAGACTGATAAGGTTATTATTGTAGGTGATTTTAATATTCATGTGGATGTTAGCAATGATAGCCTTAGTGTTGCATTTAGCTTATTGTTAGATTCGATTGGCTTCTGTCAGAGAGTACAGGAACCGACTCACTGCTTTAACCACACCCTCGACCTTGTTCTTACATATGGCATTGACGTGGAGCATTTAGTAGTGTTTCCACAGAACCCTCTTTTATCAGACCATTGCCTTATAACTTTTGAGTTTATGCTACCAGATTGTACAGCGTTAGGCAAGAGTTTTTACACCAGATGTCTAACTGACGGTGCTGTTGCTAGATTTAAGGAAGCGATTCCTTCTGTATTTAATTCATTACCATGTCTCAATATAACAGATGACTCCTGTGCTAACTTTACTCCCTCCCAGATTGATCAGCTCGTCGATAGTGCTACTGGCTCACTGAGAGTGACGCTGGACTCGATAGCCCCTCTAAAAAAGAGGATCATTAAGCAAAGGAGGCTCGCTCCATGGTACAACCCTCAGACCCGCATATTGAAGCAAGCATCACGGAAGCTTGAGGGCATATGGCGCTCCAACGGTCTGGAGGAGTCCCGGTTGGTTTGGCGGGATAGTCTGAGAACATATAAGAAGGCCCTCCGTAATGCCAGAGGAGCCTACTACTCATCACTAATAGAGAAAAACAAGAGCAACCCTAGGTTTCTCTTTAGCACTGTGGCCAGGCTGGCTGAGAGTCATAGCTCGGTGGATCCGTGTATTCCTATAGACCTCAGTAGTAATGACTTTATGAACTTCTTCAATGATAAGATTATGGCCATTAGAGACAGGATCGGTGATCTCCTGCCCTCGACTACTGCCGGTCCATCCTCAGGTGGGATGGCCATGGAGGAGGCTGTGGGCCCTGCTGTGCGTCTGGATGGATTTTTTACCATCAACCTCGACCAACTGTCTTCAATGGTTTCTACTTCTAAATCTTCTACCTGTCTCCTAGACCCTGTTCCGACAAAGCTGTTTAAAGAAGTGTTACCCTTAATTTGTGCCTCTGTATTAGATATTATCAATGGGTCTTTATTAATGGGTCATGTACCACAGTCTTTTAAAGTAGCTGTAATTAAACCTCTTCTTAAAAAGCCCACCCTGGATCCAGAGGTGTTGGCTAACTACAGACCTATCTCTAACCTTCCCTTCCTCTCTAAGATACTGGAGAAGGTAGTCGCAAATCAGTTGTGCGACTTTTTACATAACAATAGTTTATTTGAGGAATTTCAGTCAGGATTTAGAAAGCATCATAGCACAGAGACAGCACTAGTGACAATTACTAATGACCTTCTAGTTGCATCAGATAGGGGACTTGTCTCTGTACTTGTCCTGTTAGACCTTAGTGCAGCATTTGACACCATTGACCATGACATCTTATTACAGAGACTAGACCAGTCAATTGGTATTAAAGGTACAGCATTAAGCTGGTTTAAGTCGTATTTATCAGATAGATCTCAGTTTGTATTTGTAAACGATGAGGCCTCGACGACCACCGCCGTTCGTCATGGAGTTCCACAAGGTTCTGTGCTTGGACCAATTTTATTCACCTTGTATATGCTTCCTTTAGGCAATATTATCAGAAAACACTCCATAAACTTTCACTGTTATGCCGATGATACTCAACTATATCTGTCAATCAAGCCAGATGAAATCCACCAGGTCACTAAACTTCAAGCGTGTCTTAAAGACATCAAAACCTGGATGACCTGCAACTTCCTGTTGCTGAACTCTGACAAGACTGAAGTTATTCTACTCGGCCCAGAACACCTCAGAAATCAACTATCTGACGATATGGTTTCCCTGGATGGCATCGCTCTGGCATCCACCACCACCGTAAGGAATCTCGGAGTTATTTTTGACCAGGACCTATCCTTTGGTTCCCACGTGAAACAGATCTCAAGGACTGCCTTTTTTCACCTACGGAACATCTCAAAGATCCGGCACATCCTGTCTCAAAGCGATGCAGAAACATTGATCCACGCATTTGTTACTTCAAGACTGGATTACTGTAACTCCGTATTATCAGGCTGCTCCGGAAAGTCCCTTGGGTCTCTCCAGCTGATCCAGAATGCTGCAGCTCGTGTACTAACAAGGACTCGGAAGAGAGATCACATTACTCCTGTATTAGCTGCTCTCCACTGGCTTCCTGTAAGATCGAGAATCATATTTAAAATCCTCCTCCTCACCTATAAAGCCTTAGCTGGTGATGCACCATCATATCTTAAAGAGCTTATAGTGCCATATTACCCCACCAGAGCGTTACGCTCACTGAATGCAGGGTTACTTGTGGTTCCCAGAGTCTTAAAAAGTAGGTTGGGGGCTAGAGCTTTCAGTTATCGTGCTCCTCTTCTGTGGAATCAGCTTCCACTTTCAGTCCGGGGGGCAGACACAGTCACCTCATTTAAGAGTAGACTTAAGACTTTCCTCTTTGATAGCGCTTATACTTAGGGCTGTTTCAGGCTTATAGTTAGGGCTGGCTCAGGTTTGCCCTGGTCCAGCCCCTAGATATGCTGCTATAGGCCTAGACTGCTGGGGGACATCTTAGGATACACTGAGCTCCTCTTCTCTTCCTCTTTCGCTCCTCTTCTCTTCCTCTTTCACTCCTCCTCTCCTCTTCTTTCTCTCCATCTGGATAAACTATTGTCTCTTCAATGCACATTACTAACTCTACTTTCTTTTTCCATGGATTCATGGCTGCCTGGAACCGGTCCTGCCCCGGGTCCTACCCCGGGTCCTGCCCCGGGTCCTGCCGCCCCCCCCACCCACCCCTCCTGCCATGGATCCATGGTTGCCTGGAACCGGTCCTGCCTGCTGCCATGGCCCTGCTGATGGAACCGGCCTGGAACCGGTCCTGCCTGCTGCCATGGCCCTTCTGATGCCCCCCTCCTCTCTACCGCCTTCTGCTTCATGGATTATCAGGATCATGGACCATGCCTAATACTCATTATATGAATAATTTCTGTCATATTCATTGAATGTGCTGTAACTACGCTATTCATTCTGGCCACATGACATCTATTGCTTCTGTCCATCCGGGGCGAGGGATCCTCCTCTGTTGCTCTCCCTCAGGTTTCTTCCCTTTTTTCCCTGTGAAAGGGTTTTTACTATCTTTCTAGGGGAGTTTTTCCTGATCCGATGTGAGGTCCCGGGACAGGGATGTTATGTGTACAGATTGTAAAGCCCTCCGAGGCAAACTTGTATTTGTGATGTTGGGCTATATAAAATAAACTGAATTGAATTGAATTGAATTGAATTGAATTGAATTGAATTAAACCTGTTGTTTGATTGCCGCTCCTGGTTTATAGCTCAAGAGTTTTCCGCTTAATCTCCGCTGGAGTTTTTCCTGGAAGTAGTGGTGTGCCATCATTTATGAGAAAGTGAAAACCAAAAAGCACCTCATGTATGCTTGTTTTTGTTGTTGTTGCAGTAAACAGCTTAAGTGTGTGTGTGTTCCGAAAGTTCTGAGGGTTTCCTCCTCGTTTGATATGCGGTGGAGAAACTACACAGACGAAGCACGTATAACAACTCCCTGGTTTTGTGAAAAACAGCCGTGCTGTTTAGGCGTAAATGTAAAAGCACCCGCGAGACAGGAACGCACCCGAGAGCGCCAGTGAAAGAACAGGAGAGGAGAAAAATAGACAGATGCCAGGAAAGAGCAGGTCCAGGGGTCACGCGAAAGATGGGCCTGATCCCACCTCCAATCCTGCAGCTTTTCTTTTGTTTGAAGCCACATCTGGGCTGAATTTCCCCTTCTGACTGGAGCAAAGAGGAAGTCTTCTTGGTGGGTGGACGGGGGGCTTCAGAGCCGCTCCTGCCTCCCAGGCTAAACTGTACCAAAAACTGTATGTCCGTGATTCGCTAAACCAGGGGCTGAGCAGAGCTACACCCAGACCCGGCTGCATCTGGGATGACAGACTTCCTCTCAGTCAAACGGTGAAAGACAGGCTCTTAAAATCTTTAAAAAATAAATAAAAAGACTTATCACAGCACCTCAGACAAGACTGGTTATGATCGTCCCACACTTGACATTATTCTGCTGAGCGGGAAAAATGTTATACCATTTACTCCTAAATGAGCTTTAGTCCAGAGGACCCACACCCTCACAATGAGAGGATCAAAGGGGAAGGGAGTTTTCTCTAATCTCTCCACGATATCACAGGTAAAAAAAAAAAAAAAAAAGTCTATTTGTTAAAATCTATGACAATTATATATATATATGTTTTAGAATAAAGATTAACAAAAGTGGCATGGACAAGAACGCAATGTTTTGCTAAGATTGTAAATTACGGTGGCCCTGAGAGCTCAACACACTGCTCATAAGAAAACACATGCAAACAGACACAACTCACAATGAGGATTCATCTTCACTAATATGACAACACATGCTGCAGCTCATAAAGAACAGAAAGAAGACCACAACTCCACAGAAGCTATTTGCAGACACGTGTTGTTGCCGGGCAGATGTTTCTTCATTTGCTGCTTGTGTCTGTTTGTCTTCTTACCCTTCTGGGCCACCGTAGTTTTAGGATCATTTTACCAATTTGATGTGAGAAAATGTTTCTATTGATACTTGCCGAGTGGACTTAGGAAACATTACTCATCATGGAAAGTATTACTCATATAGTAGACATATATAGTAAAAAAATAAGGAGTTCTCTCCGTTTGGACTTGGAGACTGTCGGTCATTACAAGTTAAAAATAACAAACTATTCATCCGAAAATATAATGATACATGTTTTAAAAAACAATGTAAATCAAAAACAGGCATCCAATAATGTATTCTATTGTACAGTGGCAGTGTATGACACTGTAGAATATGTAGCTGTATATGCCGAGTGGTTTTCTATAATATAATATCAAGCATTCATCCTCTCCTTTATCTATTTGTTGGTTTTCTATGAATTTGAAATCAAAGTTTCAGTGAAGGTTTGGAGCCATTCATCCATTTCTTATAGTCTCTCAGTGCATTTATTAATCACAATAAGACACAGATGACAAGTGAAAAGCATATTCATTTGTTTAAAAAGCAGAAAGATTGTCATAAATAAATCAATGACTCCCTTTCAAAGAATATACATATGAATATAGATATTATATAGTGTGCCCCGCTGGATCCGGCCGTACAGCTGTGGACAGCTGTTTAAAGGCTCAGCCTGGATGACAATCTGTGTTTGTCTTGGGTTTTCCTTCCACTAATTAGCTGAGCCCTGAACCACCAACACACACCCGCTCCCCTGAACCGCTCCTCCTGACAGCCGCTGATTTATTATTGCGCCATTTCAAATTAGTGCAGAGTGGAGAACGTCTCACAACAATTTACACTCACATGACCTGAAACACAAATGAATTGCTAAATTCTAATTAGTGGTAATTACAATATAGAACATGTAATGCACTTGCATATAGTGTGTTATTTTTGCTTATTTGCTGAATGAAATAAAGAGGAGATAATTATCGTTATCACCGTTATTATTATCGTCATCCCATAATTTAGTGAGTTGGATTACCCAGAGCAGACTCTGAGGACGAGGCGGGGGAGCTTGTTCTTTTTCACTCTCCTGCTTACACTCCTGTGTCTTCACTTCCAGATGAAATACTACGCCAATCTTTATTCCTCGTGGAACGTTTTAATTGCCCGGGAAGCACGGAGACATCTTAGGCCGATAGCGCATCCTCACGGATGTCTGGGAGGCTCGAAAAATCTCCCCTCCCGATGCAAGAGGCAGGAATCTGGTTGAATCCAGATGACATCACACTGCAGGTGAATCAGATCACAGCCCAGCTGAACACACAAGGCCCGTGTCCTCTGCCATACGATGCCTCTGCTTGTCTTTTCCTATCAAACGGCGTCATTTAATATTCTCTTTCGTATACATTTCTCACCTCTGGTTAATTCATCATCATCACTTTATTTTTCACCCTGTTTATTGCAGCTGCGATCGCAGTATTAGCTTTGGCAAGCTCTGCTGCAACCTAATGCTCGACGCTATTAGAGCCTGGCAAGTCTTCCTTTGCTCTTATTTTTGGAATATTGCTCACAAGTTGAAATGAAACTCCTCTCACTAACATGCCCCGGAGATACGCAGACGCAGATGATGGATTTGTTTCGGTTTTTGTAGTTTTTTTCTTCTCCCCCCTCATCACATGTTGACAGCGTTACTTCATCTTTTGTTTACACGTTCCTCCGCCGCTGCTCACCATGTCGTGGAAAAAACATAAATGAGATTCCGCTAAATAGCATTTTTGCCCCCGTATGGTTTTGCTGAGGCAGTCGTCCCTTTTAAACAATCTGCGGCTCCATCTGGTCACTGTGGGTTTTGCCCCCTCTTTCCTTTCACTTCCATGCCGCAGCAGGACGCCCCAGTTCGAGAGGAGAGGGTGGGCCTTTCGTGGGCTTTTTTTCGGGCCCACAAAGGAGGAGGAGGAGGAGGAGGGAAGCTGGGGCGGATGAGCCGGGTGTGAGCGTTAATGTGAGGCCGATCGATTCGCAGGGATCCGCTTCCATTGCTCATCGCTCACGCAGGAGCAGCGGATCGCTCGTCCTCCTCGCCCAGGTGGCACGGGGCCCGACCCCGGCGCCGCCACCCTGCCCGGATTAATTGAAGCATGCTGTTGTAAATGGATCACATATGGCTAATATACCACCCACACACACACACACACACACACACACACACACACACACACACACACTTCCCCTTCTCCAGCATCACCTATCCTCGTTCGTATTCTATTCCGGGAACAGACAACTTCACTCTTTTCCGCTTACCGTAAAAGCCAGGTTACAAGCCGCTCCTACCTCCGGTCAGTGTCCCGCTGTAGCAAGCTAGGAGCAGCGCTAGCTAGCGCTGCTGCTGGCGCTGCTGCTAGCGCTGCTGCTAGCGCTGCTGCTAGCGCTGCTGCTCCCGCGTCCCCTCTGTGCGTGAACCAGCGTCCCCTCTGCCCAAGTCGGGTGTCGAGCCGGGGATGGTCCCGCTACCTTCGCTTGGTGGTCGGGGAGCTAGCAGAGAGCTAGCGGAAGTTAGCGTAGAGCTAACGGAGAGCTAGCGGAAGTTAGTGGGGAACTAGCATGAGCGCCAGCTGGCTACAGCGGGGAGCTAACGGGGACACTGACCGAAGGTAGTAGCGGCGTGTAACCCGACTTTTACGGTATTTTGAAGGGAGTGGTCAACACACAAAACTAAACCAAAAAATTGAGAGGAAGAAGAACGTGTAAAGGTCGCCAAGGTCAGCAACTGTAAAATGTATGACTTCCCCTTTTGGTTTTTCATTTGTCTCCTTCCACAGCCCACTCTCTGCTCTTCACTCGGCACAAAGCAGATTAATTGCGCTGTCGTACAAAAGGTGGGAATGAGCCAGCGCACCTGTCCCTGAAGCCGCGAGCATTAAGATGAATGCGTCATAGCTTTGGTCTTTATTAGTTATTTATAAGACCCACTGCCCAGAATAACAGCACTAAAGGAAGGGGAAGAGGGACCGGTGGCCGACAGAAAGAGGAAAGAAAGAGTGATAAATGTTGACCAAAGTGACATTAACAACAGTCCTGCCAGGCGGCTCGATCAGGTTGTCATGTCAGCACAGCATGCTTGTCATGGGTGTCATGTTAACGTCATGTTAACGTCATGTTAACGTCATGCATGCATCAACGAAGCAGCGTGAGCCCAGTGATATGTTTGCATTTATTTTTTGCACTTAGTTCGTCAAGGGGCCGCCTTCGAGAGAATCAATTATTTATTTCTATTGACCTCCCAGTGGTAATTATTAGTGGTAATTATGAGCCTCTTACAAGTGGTTCAGAGGGAAATACTAGCAGCCTGCATACGTTTTTCAGAATTTAATTAAAATGTATTCATGGTGAAAATAGAAGAAAGGAAGAAAAAATAATAATATATATATATATATATATATATATAATATAATAGAACATTTTACATACAACATGAGTTTTTATGTCTAAATGAAACTAATAGTCATATTAAAATGTAAAACGTAATCTAATCAGCAGTAGATGAGGCATTATTTAGAGATAGAACTTTTCTTGATGGTATTCTGACACTTGGGGTGATGAGCTGGTCGATGTACAACTTGTTACTGTGCTTGAATTCAGCTTTGTGCCTTTGTATTTCCTTAACAGTATTAGACGTGATTAGTCACCGAATATTTAATAAACCATCAGAAAAATCATACTGATATAATATGTGTATTACATACCAATGAAAGTCAAATGAACTTAGTAAATTACAATTTACACAATTCTGTTTAGTATATTTTTGTAACCTTAGAGCAGTTTGTCAAACGTCAACCTGGAGGAAAGGTCATCCTCTGGGGACCACGAATGTTTGTACAAATGAATTCTAGTTGTTAAGATATTTCCAAGTGGTGGACTAACCAACAACCTGACATGCCATTCATGAAGCCATGTCACTAGCATGGGTAACACGAACAACTCCACTGTAAACATGCTAAGCTAAGCGCTAAGGCGCTAGCATGCTTGGATCAAGCCACCTGAAAAGGTCTCACCTGCAAATGTGTGCTTCCAAACCGCCCAGGAGAACATTACATCAAGAGCTGAGTGGACTTTGCACCTCTCATGGGACTATTTTTTCTCTGTCAACTGAGATCCTGGAGCTCTGCAACCCAGGCGGCGTTCACAGGCTATGAGCTAATATCTGAAGTGACTCAAGATGTTGATAGCTAACAGGAACGCAGCCTTTCACAGAGCCACACCGCCCCGCCGGTCCCTTCTTATCATCAGACCGATCAGGGCGTATTCACGCACTTGGCAGAGCCCCTGATTGCATGGTTACAAATTCAAGTGGTGGATGTATCAGGTTTGATATGAATATTGTGTGGTTTGCCCATGGGGACAATTCCATTTCTAAGACCCGCCCCCTTCCTTGTCAGAACCCTTCTGGATTTGTCACTTTGCATTTACTTTAAGAGGTAAAGCTTTAAACAATCGTAATAATGAAAAGCATGCTTTGGTGGTGACACGGCTGTGATCTATATCAAAGCCAGCTGGAAAATAAAAATCCCAGCTTGTCTTTAAAAGAAAAGCGCCTCCGTGCTCTTTAAATCCCCTTTCCTTGAATTTCCGCATTACATCCTTATGTTGAGGGGGCAAGTTAGTGAATCACCTCACGCAAATGCTCGATGCGATTGCACTTCAAACCGTCTGAGGACGCTGGCGTTGAATTTAGAAGCAGCAAAGTGAACCCTCATCTGTCATTGCGGTTATGTTCATCCCCTCACATCCTCACATCTCATGTCTATCTACCAAGACACACGCTAACAACACGTTAGCAACACAAATGCGGTTATGTTCATCCCCTCAAATCCTCACATCTCACGTCTATCTAACAAGACACACGCTAACAACACGTTAGCAACACAATTGCGGTTATGTTCATCCCCTCAAATCCTCACATCCTCACGTCTATCTAACGAGACACACGCTAACAACACGTTAGCAACACAATTGCGGTTGTGTTCATCCCCTCACATCCTCACATCTATCTAACAAGACACACGCTAACAACACGTTAGCAACACAATTGCGGTTGTGTTCATCCCCTCACATCCTCACATCTATCTAACAAGACACACGCTAACAACACGTTAGCAACACAATTGCGGTTGTGTTCATCCCCTCACATCCTCACATCTATCTAACAAGACACACGCTAACAACACGTTAGCAACACAATTGTGGTTGTGTTCATCCCCTCACATCCTCACATCTCACGTCTATCTACCAAGACACACGCTAACAACACGTTAGCAACACAATTGCGGTTGTGTTCATCCCCTCACATCCTCACGTCTATCTAACGAGACACACGCTAACAACACGGCCCTTCACGAGCCTTTAATGCGGCCACCGTTTCCTCAGCTTTATATTAAACACAATCTCCACGTATGTACTTCTCACACTAAACGCCGTGTTCGGGCTCCCAGCATGCACTGCACTGCCCACAAGCAGAAACCACACGTTGGACTCAGTTGTGATTAATTGTTGTTTACTGCGATTGGTCCCTGCTGTCAAAAGGAGGAGTGTGGTGCAAAACACCAACCGGCGCCGGTCTGCAGTGGTTTCACACGCGGGACCGAGCGTGCACACTGAGCGTGCACGCGCACACTGAGCGTGCACGCGCACACTGAGCGTGCACGCGCACACTGAGCTCTTTCCGCACACTCAGCCTCCTCGTTGTCCCGCCTGACCTTCATCCAGACACTTTTATTTGACAACGAGGTGCGATCGGAGCCGATCGGAGCTGATGTCCCTGCGTGGCCGCCAGGGGTGGGTGGTGATTATGACGGCCGTAAAAACAGCCTCCGTCTCCTCGGCGCACAAGAGGAGGAAAACAATACCTGGTACATGAGCAAAAACAGAAGACCAGGAAGATGGCAAAGAGAAATACAAATGAAAAATCCCCCCTCCTGTTATTTCAAACTGTTAGGAGCTAAGCAGGTATTTCTCATGACTATCTGCTTTCCCCTGGGTATCGTGTGTCTTTGGGGAGAGTCTTGAAATGCCTCAGAAAGGTAGTTGGAATGCAGAGGCTGCACATGGAAGCGTTTTAGACGGCGGCGGCGCAGGCGGCCCGCTGGAGAGATGTAAGACGAGGCATTGCTCAACGTCCCCTCCAATGTATCTCTTGGAACGAGAGTGTTAACACATGTTGTGTTCCCGGGCTATCTGGCCCTGCGTGTGTGTGTGTGTGTGTGTGTGTGTGTGTGTGTCTGGGACTGCAGAGTAGTAACTGCCGTGTCATAGCGGGGGTTGTGTAGAAATACGCCCCTGGGACTTCAGTGCTGGCTCAGGGCCAGCTCTGCTGATACGTTAACAAGAAGAACTTGTTCTTATCAATGGGGTGCTTTATTCCTGCTGTACACACACACAACACACACACACACACACACACACACACACACACACACACACACACAGAAACATCAACAGACCAGAGACAGACACAGAAATGCAAACATCAAACATTTTAATAAAACCACAGACACACGTCTACACACAGTTGACAAGCAGACAACCACACATAAAGCGGTCTAAGAGACCTATAAACACACACACACAGAGATGGGCAGAAAGACACACAAAGGCAGCGCTGACATACATCAGGAATGCCCCTCCACACACACACACACACACACACACACACACACAGCCCGCTTGCTATTATTTCTAATAAGAGGAAACTGAATCTTTCAACCGGAAGAAATTACACACAAAAAAAGACGGGACATGTGAGAGGGGGATGTGTGTGTGTGTGTGTGTGTGTGTGTGTGTGTGTGTGTGTGTGTGTGTGTGTGTGTGTGTGTGTGTGTGTGTGTGTGTGTGTATATAGGAAGGTCCCAGGGGTGTGATGGTGTCGTGTTTGGTGGGTACACAGTGCTCAAGGTGTATCTTCTCTGAACTAACAAGGTGATCAACGCCCGCATGCTCACAACAGCTCAGAGCAGCACACAGTGCACGTGTCCGTGTGCACGTGTCCGTGTGCACGTGTCCGTGTGCACGGAAAACACAATCTAACGTTTAGCTTTTGATGCGAGTGCTTTGAATCCGGGTATTGATCTGCCCTCCCCTGGTTCCCACAGACCTCAGCACAGAGGATGGACTCGCTTGTTAGCGGAGCAGGAATCTCAGCACCTGTTGAAATAAACAGTGACCCGAGTGAAGCTCACGTCCCACGCTCTGCTCCTGGAGATCCGGCTTCATCTTGTAACATTTATTTTTACAATCACCACTTGAAATGATGAAGGCACTCGCAAATTACACGGTAGTACGACATGCAAACCGGACTCTGGTGTTTCATGTTATGTTTTTACCTCTTTGCGTTTTTTTCTTCCTTTTTACAAAATGTACCAAAACACTGGAGACGAGGAAGATCTTGGGTAGATAATGACAAGAATAAATATGAAAAAAAAAATGTAATCATGCTCTCTGAACTAAAAAGGCAATCTGGTTTGAATTGACATCAAACACTACTAAGCTTGTTTACAGGATATTTAGCCACAGCTGGTCGTTAAAACCAAACTTTAGCACTACGTTAGCTAGCTAGGAGCTAGCATGTCTGCCTGCTAGAAACAGGGCTGATGAGAGCTGAAAGAGTCAATCAAAGCAGTAGAGTTGTGCGTCGCCAAACAAAAGTACACATAAGACGTGAGTACAACTGTTTCTTAATTGTAACTCTTTATTTCTCTGGCCGTCATACAGTTTCCCTGATACAGACCCCCTGCCCAGGTTGTGCTTTCCACATGAATCCCCTCTGGGTCCTAAGTCCCCACATGTACAATTTCCCATGAACATCCACCAAACATATATGAACATAAATGTACAACATACATTTATAACAAATACCACACAGCTGGTCGTTAGACCAAACTTTAGCACTACGTTAGCTAGCTAGGAGCTAGCATGTCTGCCTGCTAGAAACAGGGCTGATGAGAGCTGAAAGAGTCAATCAAAGCAGTAGAGTTGTGCCTCGCCAAACAAAAGAAACGATTCTCCCCGTTCACAGCACACATCGTCAGGTCTATTGATAGAATAAATATATTGATCCGTGTGGCTTTAAGGCGGCGCTGCTCACCAGGCGTGGTGCCGCTTTCGGAAGTTATGTTCGCTGTCTGGGAAGAAATGCTACCTGAAGGGGTAATGCTGAACATAAAACGAACACACAGATATGTTTATACAACTCGGCACTGCTCACAGAATGAACCGGACTCGAGTAACGGTGCGTTCACATGCTCCTCCAGAGTTGGGAAGACTTCGGTGTGTTCGTGAGCTGAAACAACACGGACGCTAAAGTGTTGAATTTTACTGCTCGGAGCGTTTAAGCAACACGCTGACAGCTATTTCCAGTATTTGCGTGACAGCGAGGAGCAAAAGGTAACAGGTCAGGTGGGCCCGTTACCTTTTTTACGATTATTACAACAACACAACAAAGGCCCTACAGGCCGATTGGTCAGTGGCATTTCTGTGAAATAGTATGAAGCTTCCATAGCCTCCACATACGAGTGGGAGCCTAATGGTTTCTAGCAGAGGAAGAGGAGAGCAAACACTGCACAAGGCCTTCCTGGATGAAAAGGAATTTAATTTAACAAACGGCGTCAGGTACTTTTCTCTCTCTCTCTCTCTCTCTCTCTCTCTCTCTCTGTCTCTCTGTCTCTCTCCACTGTAATTAGCCCGCTCCCCTCACGCCAACACAAAGCCTGGGTTAGTTTGGAGCAGAGCAGCCCAAATACACAGTGTGAAACATAGCTACCGCTCTCGAGCAGCACCGAGGCCAAGTGCTGCATTACTCACCTTCTCTCTGCATGTCACGTCCACTGCACAAGGTGTTAATGCTTATTTTACTCCGACATGCTATTATTGCTGGAAAAGCTTTCCGCTGTCTGTTCTGCTCCTGCGTTTCGCCTTCTATCCTGTAAGTCACAAGATCCTGTTGTTTTCAGAAATCCGTTCCCAACAGCTTGGGCAGTCTAAAGCGTACAGCTGGCTTGACTAACACACTCCATCTTCTTTCAACAACACATGTTTTGTATTTTTTTCCCCTCCTCATGTGACTTAATCACGGAGCTCATTATCGTGTTTAATGAGGACTATTTTCACTTGTGCCATTACGGAGCACTTTTACGATACGAGTAGTTTCAGGAGTGAGTAAGACCCGGAATAAAAGTGGGAGGCAATTACACGCAACGTCTGCAGATACCGGGTCAAGTTCTGCTGCTGCAGCGTGGACGTGGGCTGGGATTGTGGTTTCATAAAGTCACGTGAAGGCGTACGACTTATGGATAAAATTAGACGTTCATTGCAACTATCAGTTTTTGAGCAGGAGCCCGGTTTCTGGGAGGCGTTCTGGTTTCACGTGAGGTCAGTACACGGGGATCTGCTTCTGCTGGTCGCTTGATATCCAAACATAAGATGATATTTTGTCATAACGATGTCCACATTTATCCCTCGGGACAAGCCGGTAAATTAAACATATCCATCACACAAAAAAACACAACTTTGTTTTCAATAATGGAGAGCATAAAAATCAGTACCCTAGAAATGTAATGTGCAGCTTCATATCTATGTGGACAACTTCTTGTTTTGCCTGCTGTTGGAATGATAGTATAGATCCACATCATTAAAAAAATCCAACAACAGAGACAGTTTAGTGACAAAAGCTGTGCTAATTGTGAGCAGGTGTCTCTCAGCTGCTGTCAGCTGTCCCGCTCTGCTAAAAGTTATTGTTTTAGCTGCCGCCATATGTCTCCGGGTGAAATCATAATGAAAGTTATCATTATTATCATTGTTCACCACTGGATACTTCAAGCTGCCTTGCCTTGTAAGCCTGCATTTAGTTATCAGATGTGTTCGGTTACAGTTGGAGAGAGCGTGTCATCGTGACCGATGGAGGGCTGTCACCCGGCTAAGCTAACCAGCTAAGCTAACAGCCTAAGGTAACAACGACGATCAGTACCTGGAACCGTTTGAGCCAGCTGCTTATTAGACTGTAACGTCTCTGCTTTTCTATTCCTATTTGTTTCTATGTGGAGGCTTCACAGTGGTTCAAAGGCACTTTTGACGGAATAAATATAAGTAATTAAATTAATCATTTAACAAATTTGCTGTTTAATTCGTAAAGTATCTACTTTTACTCAATGAGTAACAGAATATGTCAGCAGTTATTCAATTAAATTAAATGTATTTATTTTGCAGAGGTACAGAATATTTATCAGTCCTGACATATTATATGTATATATATATATATGATATTAATAGTTCTAATAAGTCGGGGGATTCTTAAAGACCGGAGAGGATTCAGGGAAATAGAGGGGCTTCAGTGATGCAATTAGGCTCAAATAACACTATTAATAAGGTTTAATATCTGTGTAAAAAAAAATGTCATTCCCAAAACTATTATTGTTAAAATAACGTCCAGAGTGTACAGTACATTTAGCCTCATCTCTGATATTAAATTGAATTTGTTCTGCAGATTCTGCAGCTGGTTCCCCGTCTTGGTTCTTTAAGGTCATGAGTTGTTGTTTTAAATACACTAAAGAAAACATTATTCCATCAGTATGGTTCCATTACAGTTGTGTTCAGGGACATGCTGTTCTGGGATTAAATTCTACTCTGCAAGGAACAAATATATCTGTATAATAAATAGTCACGCTGATGTTGGTTTAAGTACACTTCCTGTGGAGTTCTCCTCTCTCTCATTTAGAGCGCTTATGAAAGCAACTGCTCACTCCCCTAATGCCCGCAGTGCTCACGGGAAAAGCTCCCCGAACTTTTATTCTCCCTTGGAACAGTTTAGTGATCTCTGCGGCCGGGTCAATAAATAAGAACACACAACGCCCCCCTCCTCCTCTGTGCACGATCCAATTCCAGCCCGACGGAGGTGATCCTTCAGGGGCCCGTTCAGATGGAGGCCGCCGGGCCGTTTACACAGCGGAGCGGCAATGAGGGATTTCTAATGACTCTGCACTCTGATAGTCTTCCATCGGTGCCCAAGGCCTCTTGCCAAGGACCCTCCGACTCGACACAACTACTCATCAACCGGTCTCGTCGTTCTAGAGCGGGGTGGAAGCCGAGTGTTAGCAGATGGAGTCCACGCTGATTTCATGCTTTCTTTTTCTCCTCTTACACTCAACTCATCCCTCGGAAAAAAGTCTCGCCGGAGTTTTTTTTCTTTCTTTGAATCAACGTTAAGAGGGATTCGTATATTTATTATTACTGATTATCATTATTATTGGAACATTTTGAACCAAACCCCTGCCATGTCCTGAGGGAGAGATTCGTCGGAACGTTTTTACCTCGCTATTGCAAATGTAATAAGTTTCAAAAAATATGAAGGATCCTCTATAATTGGTGGGGAAGTCCTCGAAGCTTTCTATTGTTCGTCAGTGAATTAAAGCAATGAGAACTTTCTGCAGAAGATTTAATTATTCTACTAATCTTCAGGATTTAGCAGATTTACACACAAATCATTATTTTCTCCATCTCCAAACGTTTGCCTGCATTTGGTGCTCATAATAATTCTGCCTGAACACAGAAAGATGACTATAAATTGTGAAATTTTTTTTTTTAAAATTCAATAATTTCAACATTCAGAAAGCTGTGGTACGGCTCTAAATGGCCGCTGAGGTTCACAGATTAATTCTGCACATTGTTTTAAAAGTCAGATTTGGTCTCAAGACTCCAGAAGAAGCAGCTGACGATTTAAATGATGGACTTCATTGACAATACTGTCACAATTTTTTTTTTTTTTATAATAATAATCCTTATATTTGTTGTCAGGTTTTTATTTTAGTAATGACTTTGAAGAGCTGCTGTTTTTACCCTGCTATACCCCTGAGATCAGCTGTCAGTCAATCACGTGTCCAATGATGTCTTTTGTCTCTTTTGATTTTAGTACAAGTTATTATCACCTCAGTTGTTCTTTTTTTGTCACAATATAGAAAACTCAGAGTGTTGAGCCATCTTTCACTTTCTACACTTTTACTTCAACTGATAACTCTTCCTAATATAAAATGACACTTCCTTCAAGCTTAAAGTTAAACTGAAGCTGCCGCCTCGCTCCACTTTAACGGACATTTACACTTCTGGAATTGGATTTCAAATTTAACATCTGAACAATTTTGTCAGCAATTACACTTTCTCGTGAAAAATAGAACTACCTTACTTTTTTTCTTCTTAACAATTTGAAGCTTTTTTACTGCAATAACCTTTCTACAAAATGTCAGAAAATATTTTCTTCATAATTTTCAAAAGCCAAATGTGACATAGCTCTTTATTTCCAGCCCAAACTAAAAATAGTAATTTAACTTAAATATAACACAGGTGATAATAATATAATAATAATAATAATAAAACAAACGTGCATTGTTGCTTCAAATATGGCTACAATTATGAATGAATAAACCAACCGATAATTACCAATTATGTCTTGCTGCATCCTACCTACTGCATTATGCTAGTTAGCCCACCTAGCATTAGTCCCTACCTGCTGCATTGTGCTAGTTAGCCCACCTAGCATGAGTCCCTACCTACTGCATTATGCTAGTTAGCCCACCTAGCATGAGTCCTACCTACTGCATTATGCTAGTTAGCCCACCTAGCTTGAGTCCCTACCTACTGCATTATACTAGTTAGCCCACCTAGCATGAGTCCTACCTACTGTATTATGCTAGTTAGCCCACCTAGCATGAGTCCCTACCTGCTGCATTATGCTAGTTAGCCCACCTAGCATGAGTCCCTACCTGCTGCATTATGCTAGTTAGCCCACCTAGCATGAGTGCTGTGGTGTCAGTGTGAACGTAGCGGATGCATAAAGAGTTAATAACATCACTTTGTGTGCTGCAGAAGCACACTTCCTGTCAGAGCGTGTTTACATGCAGCTCCTCTATTCAAAACAGAGCAGCAAATTACCAGTAAATGCCAGCGATTATTTCTTCATCATTAATTGAACGCAGCCGGACTCGGAGGGCCTGAAAGCGGCAGAAGAAATGAGGGAGATTTACCAAAAGGTCGGCCGACTATGTTTCCTTTGACCCGCATCCATTGTGAGGCTGCTAACACCTCCAGAGTTATTAGTCTGGCCGCTGGGGAAACGAGTGTAAAGCGGTGCCGCAAGGCCACGCACCTCATCCCCGTGTCCCTGGATGAGTGCTGGGTATTAGGATGCAGGCGGGGGACTTGACCCCTATTGTCTCCGTGTGGTCACATCTCCCTGTCTCCATCTTGAGCCGTATTCCACTTCCTGTAGCACATCAGTGTGTCAAAGACGAAACACAACGCCGCAGGCACGCAGACACACACACACTTAGACTGAATGTCATTGCAACACGGGTTCGTCACCTCCATCAAGAATGCTTTCAGGAAGGGAGGGAACACACACACACACACACACACACACTCCCCCTCACACACACACTCCCACACAGCTCCAGTTCTATTTCTCATGGGGATAAAAGATGTCTCTGCAGCGTTCTTCCCTTGACAGTGTGTCTCCTTTGACATTTAACCAAATCAAAACAAATTCCACTCATGAGTGCATTTTCAATGCGCACACAAAGAAAAGTGTAAAACTACACTACTGAGGAATCAGAGTGTACAAAGCTCCCTGATATTAATGCGAGGAGAATACTGACTCGCTCACTGACTGGCTGCTCCTATTTGCGCCTGTAAATGAGTCCATTCTGTCGGGAATAACGACGCGGCTTTAAACAGTTTATTGGCTCATTTAAAAAGGGGCCCGCTCTGAAGTACGACCCCGCAGGAATTGAATGTTTTTCTCCCTCTCCCGGAGCTCTGCTTTGGAATTGAACGTCCCCGTTAACGTTCTCCGCTCGGCCCCTCTCCTCCTCTCCTTCTCCTCCTCGCCGCCATGCGTGAGGATGGAAACCGGATTATAAATAGCCGATGTAACGATGTCGGAGAGAGCGAGCGCTCCGTCCCGCAGCACAATGTCACCGCGAGCTGCCGGCTGCTTTGATGCCGGCGCTGCATCGCCTCTGCTTTGACGCCGGTAAGCCTATACGCCTCCAGAGAGCTCGCCTGGGGGTCAACTAATGGGACCGCTGCCATGCTCCCGCTTTGCTTTGGAGAATTCCTCTCGCTCTCTTTCTCTTCTCCGTTACAATAACTACAGCGCTCACAAGCCCAGACGGAGGGGACAAGCCGGAAGCTAAAGAGACGGAGGAGAGCGGCGCGAGCATTCGGCCCGACATCCACGGGCCAACGCAAACCGGCTCACACCTCGGGAATCTCTCCATTTTTGCGGTTATACATCGCAGGAGGAAGCAATTGCGTCGCTGATGTGCTGAGAGGGTTGAAATGGAAACCCGTGCAGGCACAGTGGCACGCGCTCAAAGAGCAGCGCCTCACAGGCTGAAGACACGGAAACAATGTACGGTTTCCTGAATCTCTCTCTCTCACACACACACACACACACACCTCAGGGCCACAGAGATTGCTTGTAAGGCCGGGCACGCTAACCAACAAATCCGCCTCGACGTCAGCGTGTCGAGCCGCTACCTCGGCCCGCACACTTTCCCACAGTAAAATGTAAAAATACAATTGACAACGGCAGCATCTAGTCTGGCAATTATGGAGGCAACAAAACAGCTTTCACTGAGATATGGGAGTCTAACTGCAGCACAAAACAGCCACAGAAAGTCTTTTCACTGGAGAAATATATATATATAAATATATATATATATCCTCCAGCTATGTGACCTGGGTCCATTTATGTCGTAAAGCAGCTCTAATGCTGTGTTTGTGCCCAGCTGTTGGTTCTCGTCCATAACGGAGGAGCACACGTGAGCTCATGGCTGTCGGAGGGCCTCTCCGGGGCCACGAGTCTAAACGCAGGCCCGACCCAACGAGAGCCCGTCCCGCTGGACGCAGACTGAGTCCAAACACGCGCTCTGAACGCGACCTTCTTCTTCTTCTTCTTCTTCATGTAATTAATCGAGCCTCCGGCCGTGTCGTTCCGCCACATTCCCTCACGCTGCCTCAACACAGACATCTGCTGACCTTGCAAATTACATTCTGTATAGTTTGCGCAGACAGCTGATTTGAAATTAATAATATCTCCGGTGACGTCTTGTTTTTCCGAAAGGCTTTGCTTTCTTACGCGACACAAAAAAAACACACACATCTGACGAGAGAAGGCCTGTTTTTAAAAGAGAGAGAGAGAGAGAGAATGGGAGGGCGGCAGCTTGTTTGCTCGGCGAGCGCGCGGCTATCAGATAACGCCGTGCGTGTTTTATTGGGTGACGCACAAATAAAGAATAGCAGGACAACGTGTGGGAAGACAGACACCGGTCTAAAAGCCTGAGTTGCGTTTCAGGGGCTGCAGTGTCAGGTCGGACCCTAATCTCCTCCAGATGGAACACAAGGTCTCCGCCGGCAGCAGAACGCAGCCCTTGATAACATAATTGATTTGCGAGCTCCTCCTTTAGTTGTTTTGACTTGCGTCTATGTATTTACTCAAGAATTCTCTGTTTGGTTTCTCCTCTCCCCTCCTCCTAGTCCTGATCAAAACAGTATCTCCTTCCAGTCCTCCGTCTCGCTGCACGCCGCCTGCTCCTGACGGATGAAGAACAAGGGAAATATATGCATAACCCTCCGCTGACACGCCGGCTCTTTGATGTGGGATTCTCAAACAGATGCCCCGTCTCTCCCACGTTATTGGGGATATTAAAGTGCTGTCTCTCTGACTCCTAAATGCAAACACACACACACACACACACCAACATTCACAGGAGCCAATTCCATTTCCTGTTTGAGGAGCTTCACAGCTCTCCTCTGTTATTTAGAAAGTAAATACAAAGTCAGGCGGGGAACTTGAGAACAGACGGAGGCTTGCTGCTGCAGCTGATTTTGGGGTTGAAAATAACGATCATTTTCATGGCCATTACATAGCAATCTATAGATGATGTTTCAACTCACTAAATGTGACAACGTTAGATCAAAAACAACGCAGTGTTTATTTTACCAAGAGAGAAAAGCTGCCACGCCTCATATTAAAGGAGCTGAAGTCAGTGAATGTTTGGTATTTTTGCTTGCCTTTAATATTTGTTAATGTATTTTTTTTTGTTTTCTCAATTTTAATTCAACATTTTTACTTTAAGTTTATTGTAATTATGTGTGGAAGGAGGACTGAGCAAAATAAGTGTTTATTACGGAGTAAAAAATGTAATATTGTGAATCTTTAACTTTAATACTCACTATTTAATGCTCACTATCACTATATCACTATATCACTATTTAATGCTCACTATCTTCCAGAGAGTTAGTTAAAAAAAAGATATGATGAGTTTATTAGCAAGTGTTTTAAATCTGGCTGGTTCCCAATGGTTCCAGTCTTTGTGCTAAGCTAAGCTAACAGCTGCTGGTGCTAGACTATCAGAATCTAACTCCGCCTCCTTCTGAATCACGTCTCAAATGTTTTTTGAGACATTTTTTCTCCAGGATTACAGTTGCAGTTTTAAACATGAGGTAATGCTGCGAATTGAAACGCAACACATTTAAGTTAGGTTTAGTAAAATCATCATGGTTTAGCTTACATTGGTTACGTTATTAAGTTATGGATGGGAATGTTTTTAAAGTCACCGTTTGGGACACGAACAGCTGTTTCCTGGCTAAAAGTTATTTTGACTGGCCCGTCCACCCTGACCTCCATGGACTGTGATTAGAAACGTATTTGTGAAAACAAACATAAGCGGGAGAAAGTAAGTTTCTCTCAAAATGTAATTGATGATGCAGCTCGTTGTCATCTTGAAGGAACAGGGCTGACGAGACAGACCTGAGACTGCAAGGAATCAATCTTCTCTCCAAGAACGCAATCAGCCTATTTCAAGCAGATTCTTTGAAGAAACAAATCAATTGAAAAATGCACCAGTTGTTTCAGCCGGTGACTGATATCCAACATCAAGACTGTCCAACATAACAGAGCTGACTGTGATGCATTCAAAGGCTCCCGGCGTCCTCGTAAAAATAAACTGTAAATACACATCAATGAAATTTACAAGCCAATTGCATCTCTGCAGTCGAGTCCAACTTGTAGACACCGAGGCGGGGGAGGAAGAAGAAAAGATAAGCATGCCTTGAATTATCTAGGCCAGTCAAACGGAGGTGTGTTCAGGGACGGACCGGGCGGCTCTCCCTCCAGGCCGGGTCTGTGAGAAGGTCATGTGAAAGTGGAATGTGGCTGAGCTGGATACCTGCCAGAGGCGGTTATGAGTCAAGAAAGCTTATTTTTCTTAAAACACAGTGAAAACTGTACACCACCTGGGAGAGATTATTCCTCGCTGTTTCAATACACTGCAGGTTATTTGAATAATTGGGTTTGGAAAAATGTGACAGAACCGTCACCAGGCAGAGCCCTCTCTCTCTCTCTCTCTCTGTCTCTCTCTTGCGCTTGTTTAAATTTCTTTTGACGGAGTATTGTTTTGACAAAATCCAACACACAAAATAAGACACCGGGCTCTTTTTGCGCGCCGCATTACTGGACAAACAATTACCCAGCGATGACGGCGAGGCTTTTTTAGACCGAGGCGAACGGATCCCTCAGAGCTGACAGCGGGAGCCGGCTCAGCAAGCGACATGCAAAATAGGAAAATAATGGTGCGGCGTGCCAGAAGAGAGGCTCGTCCGTACGGCACAGGGACGTCCAATAAACAAGGAAAAGGTGGGGAAGACAACAATCTGAGGAGACGGGAGAAGGAAACGCTGTCAAGGAGCTGTCTGACAGAGAGCCTCTGGATTGGTATTACAGAAACACTATGATTAACGTTCAGAAAAGATTGTTTCATTTCATGTGTGAAAACTTTACGCTGAGCGAGAACAGGAAGTGAGGGAGTTGCATCAGAGGTCTTGCTTTTGGAAGTTTTGTGTTGACTAGACGGGACGTTTGATCCGGGCCCGCGTCACGAGTCACAAGTTTGGGGTTTTGCAACAACGAAACTGAAGGGTGATGTCATCGGCGTGTGGCGAGAGGCTGAGCAGGGAGAGAGAGGGAAGAAAGGAGAGAATATGCTCAGACTGGCAGCCCAAATCTGATTCCTGGCGTATCCACGTCGGAGATCAGATCGCTTCTATCGCGTGTGCTTGGCAGGAGGCACACAGAAGTCGTACTGTAGGCGGTTTGAAATCCGACTCAAATCTAATTTGAAAGGACTCAGCCGAGCCGCTCCGATCCGATCTCAGACGGTGCTTTGCGTCACTCGCCGAGCGTAACGCGGAACACATGACGGTGACATCACACCTGGCTGTGGCCGCCGCACGCCGCTGGAAAGAAGTTCTGGCTGGAGATCTGCAGGGAAAGTGCCAATTCAGCATGTTAAACCGCTCTGTTACGAGTCTGAACCCCACGGACAGTCAGGAACTAGTCTCACCGGCAAGGGGAGAATCTAAATGGACTCGTCTTCAGAAAGTGTATCATATATTAATACTCATCAGATTGTCTGTACTCACACTTTGCTGTTGCAGCCGGTCGAGGTGGAACTACTTCTAACTACTTTACGTACAGTCGGGTAGTTTAGTGCAGCGGTTTCCAACCTAAGGTCTGCACCCCTTCCCAGGGATCACAAGATCGTGGAGAACCAAAGAGACGGAACACTTCGGCCAAAATGCAATCGGGGAACCTATCGTCTATTGTCTGATGATAATTTACCTTTTTTTCAAAAATGTATCTGCATTCATTTGCAGATTTCTGTTCATAAAGATTGGCTGAAATGTCATCTGGGTGTGGATTTGACTAATCGACTGAACAATAAGGGTAAAAAATGAGGATAAACTCAAGTTCACAGTACAGTTCTTGAGTAAAAGTAATTACTTTCCACAGGCTGCATATTAGATTCTTCATTCTAGAGAAAAAAAACGCTCCATGAGTCACAGGAGGTGCAGCATTGCCGTTGCCACTAAAACTAATCCCGATGCCTGAACACAAACTGCAACTTCGCTTGTAAATGAAAAAAGAGGCTTGCGTCCCAGACATCAGACTTAACTTTTAAAAACCCACCTTTTTAGGCCTCTGCTCGAAAATTGCATACCCAAACTAAAAAAAGGTATATCTCTACAACCACTAGGGCTATTTGAATAATGTTGGTGTTATAATAAAAGAGTATAATGACTGATTATTGTAGCCCAGGCTCTGTTGTTTAATTTTGATGTTCAACATCAATATATTTGCTTGTGATTTACACAATCTTTATAGCAATATCTGCCATAGACCCCATATGGGCTCCTCAGTTTAGACAAATTGAGTTGTTATGAGGTGTGAATATAAAATGTAAGATAAAGGGTGAGGCTGTTTGGGACGTCAGAAGCAAGGAGCCTCTTTAAAGTGCGTCGTGGTTGAGCAGAGCATCACTGTGCTGTGTGCTGTACGCCTGCTGGCTGCCTTTCTTTGGCCTCTGCTTTTGGCTGCTTTCAGGCCTCCAAAACAAACCAGAAGGGCCTGCTTACAGGCTGTGAAGCCTGTCTATCCCTAAACAGCAGCAGCAATTACATTTCCTTATCAAGCTGAAGAGAAACTGTAAAAGTGGTTTTTAATCATGTTGAGGATTTTTCTTTTTGAATTTCTCTTAAAGGGAAAATAATAAAATCTCCTTATTAAACTATACTGAAACTGTGGCGATACTGAATCATTTTCCACATAAATATAATATTTGGTGTGTGTTTAGCCCTGAATAGCCTGAGAGGATTGATACAGGACGACTTTTCCCCTTTTACAGCCACAGTGTCGGCTGCCATTGACAACATAATATTTAACACGTGGAAGGACGCATCATCCCATTAAATCTCTTGGAAAGTGGAAGCTAGGAGAGCAGGCTGACTAGCTTCAGAGAAGAGGAGTGCCTTCATCACTTAATTATTTATACAAGATTAAAAAAAAGGAGCTAAATTTAACTGGCTTCATAATTAGTGTGTTAGAGCGCTGCAGGAATGAGTCCTAAAACCTAGAAACGAGTCAGCATTTTACACTTCCTGTTCCCCCGTCTCTGTTCCCTTGTCTGTTTTTAGTTTTATGTTTTTTGGTTCGATGTCTGAAATACGATCTGTGGTTAAGCTGAAGAGATCTGAAGGGTTTGTTCTTCAATATAAGTTACGTTAGAAGATACCCCTCTCATGAACTTTAAAGCTTTTAAGTGTCTTAAAAAAAGCCGTTGCTAACAAGTAGCTAATGAAGACGCCGATGAGTCATGTGACCGTGGTGGAGTTCCTTTACAGCCCAACGTTAGCTTCTTACTTCTGCTGATTGCCTTCACGCTTCAAACTGCATAAAAGTGGTGTGTATTAGTGAAGATTATCTCTCTGAACAAAAACGTGGAAGTTTCATAAATGTTTGTTTGCCACAGAGTTTATTTTCTGCAATGGAAAAATGCCGTTGGCTGTTTGTGGCGGGAACCAGTGTGATGCTAACTTCCTCCAAAAACACGTCATCCCTGGAGCTCTTTATTTATGAATAGAAAATGGTGATCAGTGATTGTGAGTTAACTATTACGCTGCTCTGTAAAGAACAACCCGGGTGGCGGTAAACGTTGAGGGATTAATTCATAGCCACCTCTGATGCTGAGTGCCTCACCAAAGCTAAAACAAAATGTTCATAATTTATCATTTGATATGATATATTTATTAATTTAAATTCAAATTTTCTTTATTCATAATTTATCTGAGGATTACACATACGCCAGTAAAACTAATCAGAATTGTATAGTTTACTCCTTTTGCCTTTTTTCTGACATGTAATATTGATTCATGTTAATGGTTTATGTATTAGTATGACTGTATTAGTATGACTGTATTAGCATGACTGCATTAGTGTGACTGTAATAATATGACTTTATTAGAGTGACTGTATTAGTGTTACTGTATTAGTATGACTGTATTAGTGTGACTGTATTAGAGTGACTGTATTAGTATGACTGTATTAATGTGACTTTATTAGTATGACTGTATTAATGTGACTGTATTAGTGTGACTGTATTAGTATGACTGTATTAGCATGACTGTATTAGTATGACTGTATTAATGTGACTGTATTAATGTGACTGTATTAGTGTGACTGTATTAGTGTGACTGTATTAACATGACTGTATTAGCAGCACAGGCTCCATCAGAGCAGAAGCATGACAAAACAGGGAGCCGCTTGCAAAGCAGGAGCGTTCCTGCAGAAACAATGAGAGCAGCAGTGCTGCCAGTCAGGGAGATGATAATGAACGGCTGCATGTGTCGGCAGAAAAAGATGTTAGCCACATATTTAAGCTCCAAACTGCGTTTACCAGCACATCAGACTCAGAGAGGTTCCACTGCAGACTATCAGGAGGACGAGCAGCATCTCTGATGCAGAAGGGGACGAATGGGCTCAAATATCAGGTGTTGAGATAAGTGAGATAAAAATAATGCTTTTGGGGTTTTGATAACCTAAATAATGACAGAAGTGCATATCAGAGTATATATTTGATATATTACAAAAGTAGAATTGTGTTGAGAGAGGGATGGAGCAGTGATGACATCAGAGCTCATCGGTACAGGCTAAAAGAGTCTGAAGCCATAATTATGCATTGATATGCGCATTCATTAAAATGTGCTGCTTTCACAATCAGCTAAATTCATTCCAGTCTTAATTTTTTTTCAAGGCTGTTAAAGGACTCTCAGCATTTTACATTTTTTATTCCACGAAACGCACACATTTACTGGATGAAGTTGAGAAATGCCACATCCTGACATTGTAAAATATATTTTTTTTACAGAAAACAATGTCTACAAGTCAACAGGTAATTAACCATCATTTAAGATTACAGTAATATTTGGAAACTTATTGTATTTGTATGGATTACAAATGTAATTTTACATAACTAAATTAGAAAAGAAAAATTAAAAACACATTATTTTACAGACATTTTACACTATTTGATTGTTTTATAACTTCAAAGAAAAACTTTAATGCTGCGTTTCATGTTTTCACACAGTAGTTTAATTGCAAATACAATCCAAAAAATGTAAATTTGAATATGTGTAAATAAATATATGTATTTATTATGTATAGAGGGTTTACCCAGGCCTGCACTGTAATGGCTCCATTCAGTCATCCACACTTCAGTGGAGGTATTGCCCCGCCGGAGGCTTCACAGTTTATGACACGAGCCAGCTCGTACTTCCCAGGCTGTAAACAGTCGCTAACCGGGGATGAGTGCAGTTTGAAGGCCTTTGACTGAGCCGAAAAGTGGGAGGGGCTCGTTTCGCTAAAAGTCAAACTGTGTTGAGGATGAGGGCGTGGCTCGTGACGAAGTGACATCACACGTTATTGACTGAGAGAGCGACCGAGGCAGAGCGGAGACACGCGCGCTGACCCTGGTAAGTAAAGGTCACGTCGTTGTTTTATCTGGATTTGGATGATCAGTAGCTGAAGAAGCTAGGTGTCTGTTGGTAGCTAACAGAAACGCTCGGTAGTCTCAAACACGCACTGATGAAAACACTATTTACATGTCCAGGTGACACAAAGAAGGCCCACTCACTCTGAACTGCTTTTGTGGAGCAATTTGCAAAAGAGGACATCTGCAATAAGAACAGAGGACATAGTATCTGCAATAAGAACAGAGGACATATATCTGCAATAAGAACAGAGGACATAGTATCTGCAATAAGAACAGAGGACATATATCTGCAATAAGAACAGAGGACATATATCTGCAATAAGAACAGAGGACATAGTATCTGCAATAAGAACAGAGGACATATATCTGCAATAAGAACAGAGGACATAGTATCTGCAATAAGAACAGAGGACATAGTATCTGCAATAAGAACAGAGGACATATATCTGCAATAAGAACAGAGGACATAGTATCTGCAATAAGAAGAGAGGACATTCAGCACTACAGAGCAGGTTCAGGAGGAGATAGACCTCTATGGAGGTCATCTACCCAACCTCAGGGACTCAGGGTAGAAATAATCACGTCTGCATCAAAGTTTAGAGCTTCATTGGCTCCCTTTCATGTCCAGTTCATTTATTCAAATATTACAATTTTCTAAAATGACTAATATTGCAAATAAAAAACAAGCACATATTTGTGTTTATTTGTGTCGTAGTTTTTTTTACTTGGAGAAACCACAATCTTACAGGATCACTGGAGTTAGATGATGAATTAATTACAAACATGTAATGTATTTTTTATGAACTGTACTAGTTTTTCCACTATCCAATGAACATTTTTAAATGTAGTAATTCTCTAAATTGACTTAATACTTAATACTATTCATTCTTTGATTGTATGTACTTATTGCATTTTTATACATATTTCCTTCCTATTGTAAAAAACAATCATATTGTAATGGTAAATGAATGCACTGGGTTGTTAATGAAGTAACATATAAAAGGCCTACATCTAAAGAGGTTAACCTTAAACATACTTGTTTTTAAATTGTATTTTAACACAATGAATCTGTTTTTCCATGGTTTTATGAACATTTATTAACAGATATACTGTTATTTAATTAATTTTAAATAGGTTATTTGCTGTAATTTGACATATTCGTCTGGAAAAGTTGCTTCTTTTTTTTTTTTACAGTGTAGACGAGAGCATCACCTGCCAGGTGGAACTACAGCTTTAGGTTGGTACCAACTAAGATGATGGGCTGGCCAGACCCTCGCCTTGGCCTCAGGGTCTGATCTTTGGCTCCTGAAAGCATCCACCTGTTTTCTCCTGATGTCACATGAAGGCATCTTCAACCTGACAGATGTGCTGTTTGTCACCTTCCAGCCGAGGCGATGGACACATGCTCTGTGCACCCAGAGGCCCATGTGAGCCAACAACAAGCAGCTGAGCAGCTTTATCATCATTTTCAACGGAACAGTAATAAAAACGGATAAATACGGATGTATGTCAAATGAAAGCCAGGTCCGACCGGTGGTTGACTGGTGGTTGACTAAATTGAAGCGCCGGCACAGACAAACAATGAAAGGATTCCTGTTTACTGATAAACAGACAATGATCTGCAGGAGACTGGACCCCCAACTGGTCTTAACTCTCCTTTCTACCACCTGTGGAAATACGTTTTATCAGTGTTATCGTGCAGAGAGACCACAGCTGGATCAGCACAGAGGAGAACGGCTCATATTTCCTCTGAACAGGAGACTTATGAAACAAAGCCATGGACATGTTGGTCCAGAGTGATCGGTGCAGGGCCTCTGTCTCAAAACATGTGAATATATGTATTTATATCTAATAGGGCATTGATATTATTGTTTTTCTAATTATTATTGGTAATAAATTCCAGACATATTACGTGCATTACGTCTCTCTTTCTCTCTCACACACACACACACACAGCGGCCAGTCCTCGCTGCTGTGCGCAAGATGTTTTTATCAAACGAAATATATCCGGCTTCAACCGTTATTTGTTGCAATTCAGCACACAAAGGTGCCGTCTCAAAGCCACCGAACAGAACCATGAATGATATTCATACAACCACAATAGCGCCAAATCACATTTCTCACATTTCTTCAGGGTGATTATAAAATCTGACGACAGGTATTCAAAGCTTCATTTGAAAAGGTAAGTAGCGTCAATGTATTTGTATTCATCCGGGGTAAGCTGTTTTCTACTGGTGGGCCGACACCAAGCTCTCTCTCTCTCTCTCTCTTAAATCATCTCCTCATGATACTGGCCACTGGTAAAATCTCCTCCATCCTCAGTTGAACAGATCATGTGATTCTACCCCTGTAGTATAACGGCCTGTCAAGAGTGTGACTTAGGACATTTTATTTTGCCGTTTACCGTGGCAGTTTACTCGCTCGACAATAAAAGGGTGTTCACACCAAAGGGGGCGTGGCTTCTCTCCATGAACAAAGCTATCATTTCCGCTATCGACCATGGAAGAAATAACCACTAGTTCTGCTTTATACTTGTTGTGGAAGTCCGAAAAAAACGTCCTCTTGTTTGGGTTCATAACATCATCCGTAGCCGCACACAGCTCGGTGAATTTCACCGACTCCTCCAGGAACTGCGTCTGCTTATCTCCGTATCCTTCATCCACCATGGAAATAACCACTAGTTCTGCTTTATACTTGTTGTGTAAATTCCACATACGTGGGAACATCAAACTCCATGGTGTCTGGGTTCATAATATTATCCGTAGTCCCACAACAGCGTCTGAATGAAGCCGCTACCAGCGCTACTTCAGGCGGAGCAGCAGCAGTTTGATTCAGCAACGGCAAGACGGCGGGGGTGACGGGCGGAGATTCTCAACGCTGATTGTCTAACGCAACTCTGCGTCCAGCGATTTCTCTGCCGGAGTTGGGATATTTCAACTCGCGCGAATTCGCAACCTATCGCGTCTGTGCAATGACTTCGCATGTAATCTGGTCGCACGTCAAATTCGCGCCGCGTTTGGTGTGAAAGCAGCATTAGGCAATTGTACAAGCTTTACAAAATGGCATTTTGAAGCTAACATTTAAGCATTTAAGCTAGCATTTTTGTCAATGAAAATCTCACTGGAAAATAATATTAGTAATCATAACATAATGTGACCGGTATTACAGTATGCCTGGTGTGCACTATATTACATTTGGTCAAGTTTTTTGTGTTTTCTGAAAAACCTGAAAAAATTACTTGAGCCATTATTTTAGGAAGGTGACGACCTTTTTGGCCATGAGCTTTCGCTAGTGACAGAAAGAACGAGATGGCCCACACAAGAGTGGAGATGAGTTCCCTTTGTAGGGCGCTGGCTCGGCCTGAGAGATGAGTTCCCTTTGTAGGGCGCTGGGCTCGGCCTGAGAGATGAGTTCCCTTTGTAGGGCGCTGGCTCGGCCTGAGAGATGAGTTCCCTTTGTAGGGCGCTGGGCTCGGCCTGAGAGATGAGTTCCCTTTGTAGGGCGCTGGGCTCGGCCTGAGAGATGAGTTCCCTTTGTAGGGCGCTGGGCTCGGCCTGAGAGATGAGTTCCCTTTGTAGGGCGCTGGCTCGGCCTGAGAGATCCGTGAGGAGCCAGACATCCGGTGGGGTCTCGCAGTGAAACCGTTAAAGACGCCGGGGTCTTTGATGAAAACAAGCGCTCCAGTCCACCTCCAGACACAGAATACTCGTAGCGAGGTCACTGTGCAGCTCCATGTTGTTCACATCAGTCGTCGTGTTTTTCTCTTCACGTGTCTGAGCCATTGCATATAATCTGATAACGACTGGACTCCAGGCGTCCAGGTATTACCCTCAGAACATATACAATGGCAGCATTCCTTCTGAACTCTTGACTGTGTTTATTCTACAGGCGGCAGTAAGAATCCAAGCCCCGTTGGCAGAGAGGAGGTTGACGTGCAGATGTGTATATATATAGGGTCGTTTTTTTTTATAGACACTTAACTCCAATTAACCTTCATTCTCCTGTTGGCCTGTAATCACATTATCCTCTGGCGTTTCAGTCTATTTTTCTTTCATGCAGAGAGGCCGTGTCCTCCTGCTCCAGGCCAGAGAACGGAGAGGCGGCGCGAGAACAAGCTTCTCCTTGTGCTGGGTCTCCAGTTGGCCATGAAGCAGTCTATGTCTCTCTCTCTCTCTCTCTCTCTCTCTCTCCCTCTCTGCCCCGGGTCCAGCGTCAGACAACGTCTGATTCATGCCTCCAGTTGGCTGCTTGCGGTCAGCTGACCCTGAGAGTCCTGCAGGCCCGTTGGACTGATTCAATATCCTGCCAGGATGCTGATCAATTCCAGTGGACTTCAAGTTTGCATTATTGAGAATAGTCTGTTAACGAGACTTTAAAAAAACACGATCATAATTCGCAATATTCACATATAACTCACATAACTCTCCCCTTTCCCCTCTTTTCTCATCCAGGAACAGCACTCAGGACTAGCCTATTTATTACAGTTATTTAACATCTGCCCTCTCCTTTGTTGAGAAAACTATATCTAAAAGTCTACATATTACCACCTTTCTGTACATATTACCACCTTATGTATAGTGTTTTTATATATATTTTTTTTTCTTTCTTATTATAGTGTGTTTTTATTTTCTAAACTGTTGACTCAGAGCCCTGCACAATAATTCCAATGGCAAATACAAACCTTGAACCTTTATTGTCTCCACAGTGTATATCTAATACAGTCAGACATGGTGAGTCAAAATAAGGATTTTCTTTCTCACTATTAAATGGCAGGCAGTCTTAAGCAGAGCTTGAATCTGTGGCCCCCCCCCCCCCCACCCCCCACACCCCGTACAAAAACACATTCCAGCTGTCGAATCCGTTCATTCATGCGCTCCTATGTGAAGCCGTTTCTGACTACCTGCCTGTCCCCTGCAGCAATTAAAGGAGATCAGCTCCCTTTCAGGATCCCTACGCTCAAGCTCCCTACGTCGAGCCGCCACCCTCGCTGACACGTCGGTGGCGTGTTTTCAGACGTGATGCACGAATGATGATGCATGACATTTGCAGTGATTGTGACAGATTTTGAAAACGTCATTTACACTTCTGCTCCGCCACGTTTTGGAAAGAAATACTGCACTGAAGTACAGTTATTAGAAAGATTGTCTTTCTCTTGTTGATTAATCCTTTTCTTATTGAACTAATTCATTGTTTGGTTTATTAATAAACAACTTAGAATAGAGAAACATGTCCAGCACAAGTTCCCTGAGCCAACAGTGATGTGTTCACATGACTTGTTCTGTCTAAAAAACAAACAGCTTCTCTGCTTTCCCTTCAGTAACACTCTCCTGCTGGTGAAGTATTGTTACATCGTCGTACTGCTCCAGGACCTGCTGTCAGTAGCCAGCGGGCCTCCAACAACAAGATGCTGCTCACTTGTTAGCGTCACATGTTAGCGTCACATGTTAGCGTCACATGTTGGCGTTACTTGTTGGCGTCACTTGTTAGCATCACTTGTTAGCGTCACTTGTTAGCACCACTTGTTAGCGTCACATGTTTGCGCACTTGTTTGCGCACTTGTTAGCGTCACTTGTTAGCGTCACTTGTTGGCATCACATGTTAGCATCACTTGTTGGCGTCACGTGTTAGCGGCACTTGTTAGCGTCACATGTTTGCGCACTTGTTTGCGCACTTGTTAGCGTCACTTGTTGGCATCACATGTTAGCATCACTTGTTGGCGTCACGCGTTAGCGGCACTTGTTAGCGTCACATGTTTGCGCACTTGTTAGCGTCACTTGTTAGCGTCACTTGTTAGCGTCACTTGTTGGCGTCACATGTTAGCATCACTTGTTGGTGTCACTTGTTTGCGCACTTGTTAGTGTCACTTGTTAGCGTCACATGTTAGCATCACTTGTTAGCGTCACATGTTAGCTTCACATGTTAGCGTCACATGTTAGCGTCACATGTTAGCGTCACATGTTAGCGTCACTTGTTGGTGTCACATGTTTGCGCACTTGTTAGTGTCACATGTTAGCTTCACATGTTAGCTTCACAAGTTAGCGTCACATGTTAGCGTCACTTGTTGGCTTCACTTGTTAGCGTCACATGTTGCCACAGAGATTGCAACAAAAACAAATCATTGGGAACCGCTGGTGTAAACTTTCAATGAACTGTAGTCCTGCCACTTCCTTGCTGTTGAATGTGAGTCACTATTTATTTTTCAGACTTGAAATCAATTCTCTAATCATGTTCTTGGCAAATAAATGTCAGCTAAAAGCCCCAGAAAATATGGAATATTGATGACTGCATCCTTCTCCTTGAGCAGTGATGTGTGCTCATCCATTAGCAGGCCTGGCAGTGTGTGCAGTAACACGTGTGAACAAACCTAAATAAAATGAGGGTGCGTTCAGGGCCCTCGTTTTCCATAAAGCTTTTGATCATAGCGATGTCATTATTTCCAAAGAAGCTATGAGGAGCAATAGAGCACTTCACAGACATTTAAATAATGGCACCGTTGCTAAAGGTGTTCCAGATAATTGTTTCTCTTTCACCTCAGACATTTTCAAAGTTATTGGTGGAAACGCTCACAATTATTTTAAATGGCTTTCTGCTTTAAAAAAGAAGAGATTGTGGGAGATTTCACAACGTAAACGGTTCCGAATTTACAAAACAACGCCGCACTCATGCAATATTCTTTTTTTTTTATGATAATGTGTGTTTTGTGTCTGCTGTAGGCCAGCCGTTAAAACCCTCATCCAGTTTAAAACGCTGCTTCAGAAGGATTTGTCACTCGAAAGGTTGACAAGACAAGTGCACGAGGTCAGGGACAGACACGGCGAACAACAGCCACTGAACTAGAAAGAAACATGGCCACCATGAATAATGCATGGTTAAAAAGGTTTATTCAATGGTACTCTTAAAACTTTTAGAAGTTGATCTTTGCTTCCAGCTGGAGATGCTCTCGGCTTAAAAGCCCCCGTTTTCCCTCCCTGACTACAGTCGTCCTCCAGACTCAGCTTGAGAGAGCGACGCTGATTGGTTTAATTATGTTTGCAGTGATTACGCTTCCTAATGGTACTCATCACAATATGAGATGTGAATTCCAATTCTGTGATGTGACATTTGAGCTACAGCTTTGTAAAACATTTTTTATTATTCATTTTTTATCTGGAGCACACACACACACACACACACACACACAGAGACTGGCAGGCAGTTTAAAAAAGAGGGACGCTCACCGTCTTCGGACGCTTGGTGGTCATGGCCGGGTCAGAGCAGAACGGAGACAGAGAGCGCGACCTCGCAGCATTACACTCGCATCCCGGCTCCCCGGCTCCCGGACAACGAGGACCAGACCGACGGGGGTCGTTAACTTGAAAGCGGCGCAGCGCTCGCCGGAGTGTGTCGAGAGGAAACTGCAGGCACCGGTAGGTCAGGCCGGCGAGGAGGAGAACGGAGACAGACAAAGGCAGAGAGGAGTCAAAGACGCCAGCAGTTTCTTCTTCCTCTTCCTCCTTCTCTCTCTGTAACTTAACCCCACCGAGGAGCGCAGACACACAGAACCAGTTCCAGACCTGTCCTGCACCGACGGCTGCCTCCCTCCCTTCTTCTCTCTCAGTTCTCTCTTTCCCCCCTCACAGTTTTTTGGTATCATTTAACTCTTGATTCAGCGGTGCCGGGCGATGAGCTCACCGCGGGGATCGGGTTTCAGCGCCTTCGCTGGAATGCGAGGGCAGCCGTGCGGAGATGCAGAGGTGCTGGGGAGGTCAAAGGCCACCGGGGCGGCGTGGAGGGAACAGAGAGGAGAGGAGCGTCTGTCATCTGGGGGAGTTCCACTGGAGGATATCTGAGGGGCCTGGAGGGCCGTGGACAAAACAGGAGTCACGGGGGGTCACGGGTTACGGATGTTTCAGGGCCGGGACACATTTGACAGCTCTGGAGGCTCTGGACTTGAGCACACGGAGTACATTTACACACACACACACACACACACATACACTATCACACTCACACACACCTCCTAAGTGCCAGATTTATTGCTCACTTAAGAGAGCGGGGTGTTTTCCTCTGGGAGAAAAGCTCTTTTTTTTATCACATTTGAGCAGTCAGAGGTACACAACTACAGAGGGTAAACACAATCACAGGCATAATAATACTATGCAAATACATAGTATTTGCATGGAGCACATTTAGGAGAGAGTTACATGGTGCTTTGCAATCATGAAATGGATAATTAGATAGCAAAAAAAGAAGCAAATGGGTTCTTAGTAAAAGCAGGAATGTGTAAACAGTAAAAGAACCTTGAAGGAACTGATAGCGTGTGTCAATTATTGGATGCCTGGATGAACTCAGTTCAACAACTTCTCTCGTTCTCTAAATTTATTTACTAAATGATCACAAGTAAAGTAGCAAGCGCTGCAATTGCAAAAGCAGTGAGTGGTACAGCAACACGCAGGTTGGGAAAAGAACAACTGCCCCACAAACAGAAGTGGGGCCTTTCATACACAGTTTATCGTCACAGGTTCGTCTCGCCTCGTCCTAACATCTGATTCGCTCTATCCTGTCAAGAGGAGGAGAATCCCGTGTTCTCATCTTTTCTCACAAGACTGGAACGTGCAACGACCAGTCTGCTTCCAGAATGTCAATATACTGATAAACAGTTGTGGGTGTTGAAGTGCGCAGGCGTGTGACTAACTTCCCTTGAGAACTGGACATTTCATAGACACAACAGCTGTGTTATACTGACCTCGCTAACCTGAACTTTAATAGACATGAAGAGTAATACAATGAAGAATATCTACAGAATATAAGGATTTATATTATCAGAACACAGAGACGTTCTGGTGGTTCTGACCCATGGCTGTGTAAAGAGAGCTGCTCAGTGGAGCATGAAGCAAACAAAAAAAGGTGTGCCTGCTGGGTATAAAATAACTCTTGCCCATAGAGCAGTAAACAAGGTAACCGAAACAGCAGCAAGGCGGCTCAGAGACATGGACAGCCGTGACACATGAAGTGACCTTTTATTCTGTGTTGTGTTGTTGGGACTGCATCATATGGTAAAGTGTTCCTGCTAGCCCACTGCGCATGCTAACGCTCTCCAGCAGCCATTCTCTGGGAATTGGGTCGCGTTTGTCATTTTTACAAAGTGGGTCCCCAGAAAAAAAAAGGTTTGGGAAACACTGCTCCACACAGTGTGTGTTTTCTATCCTCATTGTTTCGTGCTCCCAGGCTGACGCACACGTTTATTTTTATTGTCTTTAATCAATCTTGTTAAAGTAAAGCCAGCAACTTTTAAGTAGGCCGTTTCTGTGAGTGAACTCATTTTATGTTTTTTGGCATTTCTGCTTTTTAGGTATGGCTGTGAACTTCTGACCGTACACTTGACCTTTCACTTATTGTGTTGTTGTTTTTGGTCAAAACTGGAGCAGCTATGAGCTCCAGACTAATTATATGGTGTCCGTGCCTCCTGTGGCGGAGCAGCAGAGGTGTGAGGAGCGCCGCTAATCCCACTGATGGCTAACTTGACAATCAAGCCAATTCCCGCCCAAAAAAGAAGGCCGAGAACAAAGTGATGCCTTTGAAGATACCAAAGTCAAACTGACTTTCCCTCTTTAGCGTGACTAAAGTAGCCGTGGCCGATCAAAGCGAGCTGGCATTTATTTGTTTGTCGTCCAGCCGCTCGACTTCCTGCTGTTACTTCTCCCCCTCTCCGCTCTGAGCCGCAGACCCTCCGCGGCTCCAGCCGCCGGCAATGTGTGCTCTTTATTAGGGAGGAAGTGTGCGAATGAGCACCGCAGGCCCGACATCTCAGGAATCTTGATCCTTTTTCCCCTCGTAGCACTTTTCACGAGCGGGTCCAGCTAATCGCTAACACCGATAGCATGAGGCCCCCGGTGCCCCCTCCTCCTCCGTTTACCCACCTCCCGGTCTGTGCGGCGTCCTGGGGAGTCGGCTCGCTCGCTGTTTGCGCAGATGAGTGTCGGAGCGGGCACACCCTCTGCGGGCCTGTTCCCATGGGAACGGCAGTGATAGCGAACAGCTTGTTTTTGTGTTTTTTGGCAGCGTTGCCTCGGCTGGAATACTGACAGGCACTGGGGAGGTCTGATACGCACGAACGTTGCCAGGTAGACTTTATGTGAGAAGAATGTTTCCTTGACTTTCCCCTCCGTGTTGTTTCATCCACGCTGAGCTATTTGGTCCTACAGCTCCAGTGGAATGCAACCTACCGGTGGGAGATGTTGATCAAGCGGAGTTTAGGTTTCCATGCCACAAGCCGACAGGCTGAACTTGTTCTGGAGGTTCACAATCCTCAGGTGGATCGCGAGATCCGTTTTAGTCAAATGACTTCAGGTTAGTGTTACACGTCTCCGCACGCTCGGCCGGCAGACACTTGGCTCTGCTTTTGACCCTTTCTGCGTCTCAGAGGGAATTCCACGCTGACTAAACAGGAAAATAGGTTCTTTTTAAATATCCCCTTCCAGGAGAAATTGGCGCGATAACATCGCTCCGTGGGTTATCTGACTTCATTAGCATTCTTTGTAATTGTAAACCTCCCGTCCTGGATCGGCTGTTGTGCAGCACAAACCAAGGCAGAAAAGCATTTTCAAGAAGTCAATCTCAAACTGTGAGGAAAGCAAGAATATGCTCCTGCAGCTTCAGGAAAACCGAGAAAAGTTAATTAATGTTGGACAAAAAAAAGAAAAAGTAAATCACCATCTGTGTCCAGGCACAAAGAAGAAGCGTCCCCCGCTGCCCTTCATACATCAAAGACAGCCTATAGTTTATATATTTGTTTTGTTTTCATAAATATTAGACTCACGCAGAGCAATGGGGGCATCTTGAAGTGAAATGAAAAGCGCACCTTTATTGTGCAAACAACTACGTGACTTTATGGTGTTTGGACTCGTGAATGAAAACACACTTCAGCGGCTCCTCGCTGAGCAGACGCCTCCCGCTCCGGCTGCCCTCTCGCCTGGGACGCCGGGGTAATTACATCATTTGGAGACGGAGTGAAAGCGCTTTACAAGCGAAGGTACGCGAAATGCTTTATTGCTCACGGAATTGCCAATTAAAAAGCAACACCTGGAACGCAGGGGCCCGGCTGAAACGGGCCCTCGCCCACACCGCAGCCGACCTGGAACCAGTCGCTCCACAGGGCCCCTAGAGAATGTTTTTCTTTCCATCTCCCCTCCTTTTTACCCCGGCTTTTATTTGTGAAAAGTTGCCGACAATGCACCTTCACATTGGCTTACTTAGCCCATAAGTCACCGGAGCCCGACGTGCTCTTAAACATATTAATAAAGCCCATTTCCTACGGAGCATATGGCACGGCTACAACGTAAACCTGCTCGGGGCACGCTACTGCAAAAGAAAACAGTCGGGATTCTCTCCAGCACCCAGTGCACACTACAGTAGGTGCCCCTCACACACACACACACACACACACACACACACACACACACACACACACACACACACACACACACACACACACACACTCACACATTTAGACCAGTCCAGAACTGCTGTCCGGTCCCAGATGTGTGCCACGCTCAGGTCTGGTTCCCTCAGGAGAGAGAAACAAGACCAAACTGAACAAACAGAGAGGTGGAGAAAAGAAAGACGTGTTTCATATTCTGACGGCGCTCTTACACAACACCAACTGACCACTATCAATGCTCTACAAGGGACTCTTGTTTTAGGATACCATGTTACCTCTCTGGATGAATAACATTAGTGCTCCTGCAGGACTAAAGGAGCTTTCACAAGCCCACATCTAGTCCGTTCTAACTGGTGCTCTCGCGGTGGCCCGCCGGTTGTTTTAGCTTTGGATTACAGGCTGCTGGCGCGGGGTCTCTGGAGATGGACGCAGGTAAACAACCGGTTAACAGAAGCTAGAAAAGGAAAATAAATACGTGAATTACAAGTTTGTGAGTCAAAGTTGAACTTTACTAGTCTAAAAACCCACTTTTTGTTTTCTCAAACCTCCATCCTGGTCCTCTGCCCAAACAGTAGCTGACTGACAGGTTTACCGCACCCTCTGCTGGAGTCCCACTCGGCCCGACCACAAACTGTCACACCCGCAGGAAAGATTAACATCGGCCCACACTGCCATGACGACACCGGTGAGAAAATAAAGCCCGCGGCCGATACCATGGCGACAGCAGTCACAGGCACACGTTAGTGGTGTCAGAAAAGAGGCCTTATTTACTTTGCAGATGTCTCTACCGCCGGCGCTGGCTTATTGCATCTGAGCCTGACTGACATAGTCTTATGGAAAATAAATTGGCATAACCACAGTTGATGCCTGGGATATTACTCAGGATGCTGGTCTGGTCCCTGAGGAGAGACATGAAAGGAGATGGATACCCGTCGATAAGACCTATTGTTATGAATGGGAGTCAGAGGGACGTGTAAAACCCTGAGCGCGGCTCGTAGCCAAGGATATCGTGCCTCTAATGTCCAAATAATGGCTGCTGTGCTCTGCACATCCCTATAAAATCCCAGCTACACAGTTTACCAAGTCCAATGTTCTCACTTGTTAAGCCTGCGTTGATTTTAGGGATTTATACAAAAGCCCAGTGTCACGTTTCCTTCTTTCACCGAAATACCGCCGGGGTAAGAAGTAAGCTCTTTCATGTGCGGTTTACGCACCAGTATGTGTACAGCGACTGGTTAAAGGCAAAATCTGTGTTCCGCTTTCTAATTGTGGGAAGAGAGGTCTCAGCTGGAATACAGGAATTGAAAGAGAGGCTTATCTTTTGATGAGCCATGTGAGGACTCTATTGCCTAAAACCCTCTGGGTGACACACAAGCAGCTGGAGCTCGGATATGAGTAACCTGCCGTCTAGCTTCAAGTCGGCGGCGGCGCGCTAGCTATACCATACTTTAATCATTCATAAGCAGGTGGGCGGAAGGATGGGATTGTGAGTGCTTAGTGAAAACGAGGACAAACCATATTAACATGAAGCAGTTGAGGTCCGTGACAACCTTAAGGGAACACATGCTAGTGAATGCTAAACAACGGCATGCTAACGCCATGCTAAAGCTAATAGAGAGCCCAGAATTGAGCCCAAACATGAAACGGTGGAAACAAAATGATGGTGTTTTGGAGCTAAAGATACGTGTGGTAGCTGCCCTCCTTAGTCCTCTTTAGCTGCAGCTGGATCTCCCACGTGTGACCTTGTCTGATCAGAACAGAAACAGGACCTGGAGTGACCCGGGCCCGTAATGTTTCAATACATTACCCCTGGGCTCGCAGCGTGCCTGGCACTAATGCCCCACCTGTAGTACCGCTGCCTGTGCCAGCACATCTGACTCCGGAGTAATATCCATTTTGACTCGCTGAAATATTCATTGGCACACCTTGGGTGCACCAGAGGAGGCGGGTAGTGTGTCAAACGAGGATAGGGCAGCAGCGTTCGTGGAGATGCAGGCTAATCGCAGCGGACCATCGTAGGAATAGAGAAAGATTTGATCAAGCTGCAAATTTAGAGGGATACTTTTACAGCATTTTGTGATTCAATTGCTTTGAGGGGGGATTTGATGGTTCATGCAAATACATGGACACAGTATTTGCATGAGGCCATTGTTACTGATTGGATGGGGAGCATACCGTGACTCTGACTGGCTTCTCCTGCACTCATTATTTTCCTCTTATCTATTGCATTTAGATCTTCTCATCTTTCTAATTCAAACCACATTCGAAAGGAACTATAATAAAACCAACCTGATCTCAGTCCTAACTTGTCAAGTACTGCAGTTCCCCTCAGCGTCTGATACTGACCCACGAGGCTTTTTTTACTGTCTGCATGCTTTCAACAAACTCCAGTGTACCTGTCAAGCAGTGTTACAAGTGAGTGTAAGCCCTCATAGGAGGATGGATGGGTCAAACAAACAGGACTTTCACCCAGGAGTCCACTGTTTGTGTCCCGTGTGAAACCCAGTCAACACATTACTTATTTTATCTTAGTTTTGTCATGTTTTGTAGTTTTAAAAACAGTGTGGGAAAATCCCCCTGCGCCTATTATCAGACAAAAAACAACAACATATTATCTCCGGAACCACATCGTTGTTTAACTTCATTTAAATTGCTACAATACCGCAACCCTTGTGAGAAGAGACATCTGGTGTGAAACATCATTAAAGTAACCGTTAAGTTTAAGTATTTACGTAAACTCAATTTTTGAACCGAACGACACAGTTTTTTGACTGAAACTCCTTTGAACACCCAAATGCTGTGTTCTATTATGATTTTTTGTTGCAGATTCCGATTACTTTTGTCCTACTCTTTCCAAAAAGGTGTCTTATTAGTATGTGGGTGCTCATATCGTGCTGTTTGTTCATAGTTATGATCAAAATATCTTTTAAAAGTGAACAAATACATACAATAAACACAAGTATTGGAATTAATTTGGGGTTCCTACGACGACTCAAACACAGGAAAAATCAAAAAAAGGTCTAGAGCCAAAACTGGTTCCATGGTGTTTAAAGGTTTATTAACGAAAGATAATGGCACATACTAATTTTAACCCAAACCGCTATCTGTTTCTAAACCTAGCCAAGTAGTTTTGTTACATAAGTAAACTTAAAAACTAAGTAAACCTCCGTTGAAAATAGATGTACGCATGTAATGAGCACCCTGACTTATTATATTACTTGTCGTGCATGGAATTATTGTGTTATGTAAATTCTGATATAAGTTTATATTGCACAACTCTGTCCAGCGTTGAGTTTGTAGTCGTCTGATGTAGATGATGAGAGAACCACCGGCTCTCCTTCACATGTTGGCTTTGTGTATTCTTTTAAGTTGTTCTTCATCTTTAGCATAAAGGTCCCTGATGATCTCTGCGCTTTAATACACATCTGTGTAACATCAGACGGTTCTTCCTCTCTTTTACATGATAGTGATAGACTGGAATCCCACTAATCCCCCATTCTTTTATCACATATCTCTTTCTGGATCTGAAGCTCCTTCACAAGTCTCTCCACGGACCTAAAGGAAAACCAACCCATTGATTCTAGATATGGAACCAGTCTTTGATAGTAGATGGGTAGCCCAACAAAAGATCGTCCAGGTTGACCTGATATTGATAATGCAATGTGTTTTTTTTCCAGTTGGCATCATATTAACTCACTGAACACTGGAGGTCATTTTCAGTCGATTTTCTCGATTTGACATAATTTTCTTAGATTCACCTTTTAAGGCTTGGTCATAATTGTGCTAACAGAGGAGGATCCCTCTATCAAGAGGGACAGACGTGTGAGAGATGTCATGTTTACACAATGAACAACACAACACTGACAGACTTCACCGCCAATGACAATGATGGCCTAAAAGTAGAAAAGTAAGTAAGTAAGAGAGAGGGATTTCTTTATTTTAGCAGGGAGCATGACACATATATATGTAGCTGCTTAGCAGAAGCTAATCCACTGCATATATCACTGATATTTATTTGTGCCCCATTTTTGTTTGGGGTTGGTTTGTGCAGCGTCATTATCGGCTTGATTATTGATTGGGCTTGGCCCCGGATAACAACCACAGCATGCATGTGCATTGGATTGAAATATATATCGACATAAAAGGAAACAGATGTATTAGACCTACATTTTCCTCTCAACTCTTAATTGCAAGATAGTGAGAGATATCCATCAAACTGTATCAATGTCTCACAGGGTCTCAGCGCCGTCTGGATACTCTCCATCCACCTGGTGCGTCCTGTCCAAATGTTGATCTCTTTCTTCATTTGTTCAGCTGTCTTGTCATCTCTGCAGACTCTAATACACACACACACACACACACACACACACACACACACACACACACACACACAGTAGAGTACACAGAGCACATGATGTGTGAGGAGATGGAATCTCAAACACACACCGCAGACAAACATAAAGTCACAGTGGAATTCCACCCTGAGAGTGGGCTCAGAGACGCCGGATGATTTACATGTGAGAAAAACAACTATACAGGAAACCTCGTCTTCATGTGGCGTATACGCTCTCCTCCAGTTTAACCAAACCGATGCTCTGTGCACACCGCAGCACTCCCAACAGAACATCTGGACGAGTATCGTCATCGCCATGAAGAGGTATCTCAAGACAGCCGTTCCCTCTCATGTCCAGAGTCTTCCATCACCTGACGATGCTGAGGATCATTTTTCTGTTTTCTCACAACCGAAGCCGGCTCGTCGTCTCCTTCCTAAAACATGCGGCATGTGGCCGAGTTACACGCAGTGCTCTTCTGCTATGCATTACAGTAGTGTGAGTGTGATGGGGCGCTTCTAGCTGCAGTCTGAGTGTGATATCAGGTCAGCGTGGGCCCGCACACACCGCTTTGCCTTTTGGCTGAGCGCCCGCCGCCCGATACGCTCCGTGTCCCCCGTTTCCACGGCCCAGTAGACAGACGACCTCGCTTCTCCCCTTCCTCCCCTCCCTCCTCCTCCTCCTCCTCCAACGCCCAACCTGGGCTTGGCACCACCAGCTGTTGAATGCATCAGGCCCCAAAATGGCTCCTCAGCTGCCGCTGTGGCACACGGAGGAAAGCCCGACTGCCTGAGCAGCTGCACGGCTGAAACGGGGCAAGGTCACTCTCATCGCTGCTACCTGCGGAAATATTCCCACAAATATTGGATCGCTCCAGCTCAGGAGCAGGTATCGATTGAAAAGAAAAATGTCCATCACTATTTCCACATTGTCAGATTATGATCTGAAAGGTCTTGTACATTTTTGCAACCTTTAAACGTCTCAATCAACACGCCTTCAGCTCTTCAAATGTGTCGTAAAGTGACCCCATTTTACTCAAGTAGCCCTCTTTTGTAAAAGGATTAGCATCATTTGTAATCAGATTGATGTAATTACGCGACATGGAATTTGTCACACTCCAACCCTGTTAACTGCAGAGAGGACGAGCGGGCAGCTGATTTAATGTTGCTGTTCACACAGTGAACGTTGCCCTGTGGCAAAGTACAACTGCACCACTCCCATAAAGTCTTCAGCGACGGCTGTGTCTAATAAAGCAATCAATGGTGTCGAGTTCACGGAACATGTGGCGTGAAGCGACTTGATGCTCGCTGATCTTCCCACAGGGCGAGGCTGAGAGTCGGATTCAGTTTACTCAGTTGGTGGATAGATTAGTGAGGGAAGTGCTAAACCATGAGGGAGGCGGTGGACCAGCTAAACGAATAAAAAAAACAGAATTCATGATTTGATTAAATTTGGATTTCGGAGAAAAACATCCAAACAAGATTACATCCTGCATCTTAAGCATTCTGTCATGATAAATGGTAATCTACCTACAGGCTGACAGGACACACCTTCTGTCTGAGTCTGTTTAACGCCTCAAAGTCAGATGCTTTCACGTGTTAGCAAGCGAAACGTAATAAATAAAGAGTAATAAGCAGGTAAAACTAATGGGTACAATAATTAGCTAAAGAATAATGGGCAAATGGTTAAATTAAATGGCTAAATTATTGGATTAGTTGTTGTAATAATAAGTGAAAATAATGGGTACATGGTGGAAATAAATAGCTAAAATAAAGAGTAAATGGTTTATATATATATATAGCTACAATAATGGGTAATTGGTTTAAATAAATAGCTAAAAGAATAGGTAAATGGTTTAAATAAATAGCTAAAATAATGTGCAAATGGTTGATATAAATAACTCAAATAATGGGTAATTGGTTGAAATAAATTGCTAAAATTGGTAATTTGTTGAAATAAATAGCTAAAAGAATAGATCGTTTGGGACAAATGAAGTTGTGGTCCACAGTTAGCTGAACTGGGCATTCACACACAGCTTCAGATGGATTGACCCACTTATAATGAACACTAAGTAGTCCTCATGGAAAGGCCTAATCCTTGGCAAGTCCATTTGATTGACTTCAACAAGCCTCCCACCCACCCGCTCCCTCCCTCCAGCGCTAAAAGGGTGTTTCCTGACAAGTGAGGTCGTTTTACATTTAATGCGTTAAGGTTTTAAGGCCAAGGCTTAGGTTCACAATTTATTGGCTATTGTATAAAGTTTCACGCAGGAGTCTGGGCGGCTCTGCCGTGTGTTTAGCCGTCGGCCCGGCTGCTGTATTTTGATAGCAGTGAGAGTTGAAGCTGTCGAAGACTCCGCCTGAGGGAAGCTCACCTTTTGCATTTCTGACTGATTACGTAAACCTCTGTCACACAACAAGAGCCGCTCTGTGAGGTCCTGCCATGTGCGCGCTGTAATTAACTCTAACTTTGCCCGGGCAGATTATTTTTACACGAGCGCCAAGGTTGCAATTTACAGAATATTGTGGTGCGCAGTACAAATTAATAGAGGTTTCACGCGTACGATGTATGCCTTTGGAACATGTACATGCACGACACCCCCGACCTGTCAGGGTGGGAAAAGTCCAATAAAGAAAACGTTTTTGAGTTATTGAGATGATTTAAGTCGCTTTCCCTTTCTCTCAAGACAAGCTCGAGGTGGCAGTTTGCAAGACTTTTACTTCAGAATCAGAATGTTTAAAGATGTTTGACATAATCATTTCATTCGGCAACAAGGACAAGTATGAAGTGAAGTGAATGGCTGTCCTGTTACTGTATGGATACCCCATTGTTGTGGAGGACCTGTGCTGAAAAGTGTTGTTATCGCCGCCTTGACCTCGTTCAACAGGTTCAGGTCTGCTCTGATTGGCTTTTCATCTGGTTGTGCTTAAGTGCAGTGTTTTCTATCTGCGCTCCTATCTCCTGCTCGCTGTATTTCCTTTCACTCTGACTCCTGACAACGTCTCCCCCTTTGTTCCCATCACTCTCCATCTGACTCACAGCGAGGCTCATCAGGGGAGCCATGAGAACGCGCCCCGCGGCTCTTCCTGTCTTCACATTCTCGCAATAAACCTTGAAAGTCAGCGCTAAAAAATGTCCACAAACATCCAGCCATACATCACACGCCGCCGCCGTCGCACACTCAGCACGCACACGCCGTGACCCCTGACCCCGCGTGACACGCTAATGAGGCATGTGACCGGCCGTGTGTGTGTGTCACCACGCGGACGTCAAGGCAGGAAAGAAGCTCACGAAATATGGATTCAAATTACTTCTCCGCCCTCCCCCATCTTCTCATCTAGGTAAACAGGAAATCAGCTTCTGCGGTTCCAGAAAATGTGGAACGAAGCCAAGCTGATCTGTAATTTTGTTTATTGCCGGGCTGCACGAGGCTCTCCACAAGCCGCCTATTTTGGTTTCTTCAGGCCGTCGGCTTTTCTTTACAAGCTCCCGTTTTATCCTCCGCTCTCACGGCTTCTTGCAGATTTTCATGCATTATTGTTACGCTTCACTGAGTCCTAAGTTCTGTGGAGCATTTTGCGCTTTTTGTACTCTGATAAACAATTTACTAACCTCCGATCTGCCACACACACACACACACACACACACACACACACACACACACAGGAGGAAATGACATGGTCCGAGTGTGTGCTCCTGTGAAAGCAGCAATTGTGTAAACACAAGTTTGCATGTGTTGATTTTGATCTATTTTTACCGTTACTCTGATTTTTTTTTAATAAAAATAACTTCTTTTTTTTAAGTTATACAAGCTGAAAACAATGAAAAGCTTGTTTTACTGATACAAATTAATTGCATGGATAAATCACTGAAATAGTCACCAGCAGGATAGGAACGATGACAAGACAGTTACTTATGTGATGTGTCACCTTCTACTAACCATTTTCAATGTGTTTATTAGATCAATTATTAAAATACACATAATTTCTGTTCTTTCATTTTGAGGGATTAGTACAGATCTTATTACAGAGGAGAGAGTCATGTGAAGCCTGCAGCAGGCGGAGCAGCTTTATGAGCTCTCTGGCTGAAAGGAGGAAATATCCACTGCTTTTTGAAAGCTGTCAGCTTTCGTAGAACAGCAGTGAGTCTCCCATCGCTTCTCTCTGCAGTGCAAACATCATTGACAAACGCTCTGGCTCAGACAACGCCTGTAATATTATTGAAATGTGCATTATGGCTCAGACTTTTGTAAAGAAATAAAACGTGCCGGCTGTTCCATTTGGAGAATGCGTCTTTATTCTGTGGCTTTTAATGCAGGATTGCCTTGTTTTTTGCTTTTATTATTCTATTGTCCTTTTGCATTTTAAACAGGTTTTTACCTAATTATTCTATTGTTTTTGTTGGATTGGACTGCATGACATGTTCAATGTCTAAAACAATCCAGTTTATACCATTAAGGTACAACTTTTTTCCCCAGAGCCAAGACTCAGAGAAGTTCTTGTTCAGTGAGACTCTGTAACTTTAATAGAAGAGGAGGAGGAACATCACATGAACTGTTTCCAAAGCTCATTTCACTGCTAGAAAAGAAAACAGCCATTGTTGTTGTTGTACTGTTACTGCTGAGGACGGGAAACTGAACAGAAAGTCTCTCTTCAATGCCTCAATACAAAAACAGTAGACATCAGGTTCAGTCAGTTCAGTTCCATGACGGAAAATATTCTAAATGGAGGAACAAGTGTGCTATCGGTGTTGTTAGCGCTGTTTGCATGGTTAGCTGAGCCACCATGGAGGAGTATCTCATACAACCTCACTTCAAAACACAAACTATCCCTTTATTTCACTCATTTACTCTCTCCGGCTCATAACTTTACTCCTCCACTGCACGGTTTAGTGCAAAACCTTCGCTCAGTGAGTCAGTGACTTGGAGAGTCGGGTTAATTTCTATGGAAGTTGGTCCAATACGTCGGTAACAAAAACAAAAACTCTGAGAATCCTGCTTCAGTGATTTGAATTTGAATGTCCATTCTACTCCTCTTTTATGTCTATGATTAAAGCCACAGTTCAACACACTCAGTGGTTTTGCTGAAACAGCCTTACTGGTACGACAAGTAGCTTTTGGCTAGCTTTTTAGGATGCTAACTGGGAGAAAGAAGGAAACAAACCACTGCTGTACTCGAAAAGCATGTGCAGAAAGATTGGTTCTTAACAGATCTCGTCTTGGACGTAAACAGTTCTCCGTCTCTGCTTCTCTGCTTCATTCCTTTCCTCCTCCATGCCAACTCACTCTTACAACCCGGCGGGCCGTGCCGCCTCCCACAGATGGAGAAGAAATGCTGAGACAGGCCGGAGCAGCTGGGGGCCCTAGCCGCACGCAGAGCTACAGAGAGCAGCATCATTACGGCCGGTCACCCACCGTTTAGCTGACACACCCTGCGTCTCCTGCTCCTGCTGATGAGCGGCGTTGTGAGGCGGGATCCCTCCGTCCGCTCATCACGGAGGCGGGCGGCCATCGCTGCTGCGCCAGTTTGTGGAAAATGTGAGAGACACAAAGTTGAAGGGCAACCACTTTACTGTGCAGGGCGTCCCTGTTGATGCACTTCAGCTGGGCACTTCATATCCTGTTAGAGCCCTCGCTCAGTTCTCGGCAGTTCAGTCTTTTTTTCCAGCCAGAGATCAGTGAGAAAGAAAAGAGAAGGCACGCGTTCTGGTGCGCTAGATAAAGCTATATAATAAATCAAATGGCCGCTCATAAGTTTACTCACAAATGAACCCTCCTCTGTTACTTTGTGTTGAGCGCTAACAACGCAATGTTAGCATGCTAACAGCAAAATTAGATGGTGAACATGGTTATCGCTATAGCCTACATCAGCTGTCATTATGAACATGTTAGCATGCGGATGCTAGCATTTAGCTCATAGCATCACTGTGCATAATTATAGCCTTGCAGAGCCACCGTTGTTGTGTTGATTTAAATGTTTTACGACTTTCTTCAAATACAAAAAAAATGATCAAAATAATTTGTTCACCCAAACTTGAAGTAAAATTGTTCAGTCCATGTTAAAAACTTGGGATGTCCCTTTCGTGAACTTTTTCTTGTGATAGCCCAACACCCATCAGCCGGTAACTAAAATAATAAGAGGCACGTTCCTTTTACTCCAGCGCTCCATTGGCCCAGTTAGCTTTGCTGCCGCATTTTAAAGCACTATATGAATCCAATTTTATGTTTTGTGTTCTAAAGGTCTTTTATTTTATTGCTGCATCAGGTCACAGGTGCTCCGATCGATTGGCCATCGATCATATTGGTTCTAAACAGTTTGATCAGCGCTCTCTCAGATCAGCGGAGCAATTAGATGATGCATGCATTCTAAATTGAAACGTTTTTAATAGAAATGATCCCCCTGAGCTACAGCCATCCCCAAATCCTCATCTGTCTCTCAGGACTACTCTTTAATGCTCTGAGAGCAACACAGCGTCCCGTCTGCGGCGCTCAATCGCTACACAATGGAAAGGAAAGGAGGCTTCGGGGCCCATGTTGAATTAACATCTGGACCGTAAATTAAGCTGGAGACCGCCATGCTTAACCAGTCAAAAATGTTTTCAGTGGTTAACTGATCGACAATTATTAACTGTTAACATCAGTCTCAAAATATAGAACATCTTGTAACTGGAAGTGCACTCGGAGGGCGCAGACACCAAAGGCCTCACACTCTTGCAAAGGGTCTATATTTGACAATCAGAGCATTCATTTAGTAGCAGACAACTATCTGCTATAGAAGGATATAAAGAAGTAAGGTCTACTTGAGCAGAGAATGAAGTCACTCCCCCTCTGTGTGTTGTTATCCAAGCTTCTCTGTGTTGGTAACCAGGCCGGCTGCCTGTGCATGTGAGTGCATGTGAGTGCATGTGAGTCACTCCCTTCAGAAGCATAGCACCCAGCCTCCGGTACCTGCCGGGTTAACACTGTTGTTAGCGGTGTTTGTTAGCGGTGTTGTTAGCGGTGTTTTTAGCGCTGTTAGCATGGTTAGCATGAGAGCCGTGTGAAGGCCACCCTGGCCCAATGATTCAGATACGCTCCAAACTGTTTTGGGTTCTTCTTTGGTCCACGTTACACCCTTCCAACAAGCTTCATGTAAGTTGGAGCAGTATTTCATTCCACATCCTGCTGACAAACACACAAACAAACCCAGCCGCAAACATACTGTAACCTCTTTGGCGGAAGTAATAAGGAGCCGATGAAAAACAGCGCCAGATGGCTCAAACACTACAACATGAAAACTCCCTTCTGCAGCGACCTGACCCTGCTTGAACTTTTCCAGGGCAGGAGGACAAGATCCACTGAAACACAGCAGAATTCTTCCAAACACATGAAGATTACACTTGAAACACTCTAAAAATACAGTTTGAGTAACCCGTGTTTGATGTCATCCAGCCAGTTATACATTCGCAAAATTATCCACGCTAAATATCCCCAAGGTAATATCTTAATCAGACACTTCACACAAGTCCAAAGTGATAGCAGCGGGGAGACCTTGATTCTCCCCAACACACACACACACACACACACACACACACACACACACACACACACACACACACACACACACACACACACACACACACACTTTGAATAGACCTTCATGTGAACATTATTATTAATTCATCAACCTGCCAGGAGTTTTAACTTTAATACATTTTGAGATTGAACTATCTTCTCCGGCAATATTCTGAGTGATTAATGATGGAGGAGAGGTGAGAGCGTCATCTTGGTCCACTACACTGTCTAGTCAAGGAGGGGGGGGGGGGGGGACCGTTTGTCCGAACATTAAAGTGCTCACGGGACAAAGTAGAGGTGAGAGGCAGGCGAGAGAGAACCAAAGGTATCAAGCGAGAGCCTTTCGCGGATTATTCAGAGAGCCTGCAAGCCCTATTATTTCTGGTTTCATCGGCACATGCAACAGTCTCTGGCAGAAAGCACACGTCGCTTCTCACCCCGAACTTTGTAGACAAAAGATAAGACGAGACCTTTTGAAGGTCGGCGTGTAACAGGTGAGAGACATTGGGGCCCGGGTGATAACGGTGGTCTTGTGCTGGTGTGTGGGCGCGGCGCCCGGGCCTTTTATCTCAGGTGATGCGATCCCTTCCTCCTGCTCGGCCCCTATGTTGCCAACTCTCCACCTGCGCTTTGATGTCCTCGTCTGTCTCGGCAGCTGTCAACGAGGATCTCAGGCCGCCGCGTTCACACCTGGGAACATTCTAAGACGTCCAAGCTTTCGGTAAAGTGTGTATTTTTTTCTTCATTTATTACATTTTCACCAGCACACCTGAGGAGGAGCTCGTCGGCGGGACGCGTCAAAGCCGACTGCTAGTCATCGAGCGACAAGCAGAGACTCGCACTCCTTTTTTATTTTCGCAAGATACTCAACGTTTGGAATCTTTAAAGTGCCAACCGGATAGATAGAGTTACAGTAATGTACAGGTCCCAACCGGAGACAAGGGGATACAGTTCCCCTGCACACGGGGCCTGAGGTGTGTTGGAACTTGACGTTGCCCTGTCAGTCACGATTCACTCAAAGTCTTCACCTATGCGTGAACTTCACATCTCTCTTGTGCGAGATCTCTTTGAGTGTTGCAGGCCCTTGACCCGGTTGCTTTAGGTCGCCCAGTTCTCAGGCCCTGAGCGATGAGCGAGCCGCCAAGTCGTCAGGAACGTTTTAGGTTTGCATACTTTTGTCTTCTTTTTTAAGAACTTGGACGAGGCTTATTCTGTTGTGAAACTTTTTGAGGCAGAGAAACGTCTGATATTTTATGACTGCCATAAGTTTTCACGGAGAGTACATTCTCCATGTCTGGTTTAGTAGTTTCCTTCTTAGCAGGACTATGAAGGGGATGTGCTCTCCCACCTATAAATAACAAGTGGAATTCATGAGTAATATAATGTTCCCTCTCTCAATTCAATACATTCTGGGATGTTGCTGCTGGAGACTTACTTGGTCTGGTCTGACCACTAGTGCACACTTCATGTTGGCTGACTTGAGAGGGATGCGTGAAAGCCCATCAGCCCTTTCTTCATGTTTAGCATGTCGCAGATAAACGATGCAATGGTTTAATGACGAAAGAAAAACAGGAAGTAAAGACGCTACCTCACCACGTTGTGTCTGGAATTACTCTCATTTATGAGTTATGTGAACTAAAAAGTGATATGCTACCAATCCTGCATTGGATTTAAAAAGTTCTAGAATTAAAGATGTTAAAAATATAAAAATAATGTGTGATTCTACACATGACATGATTTAGATCTATAAACTCAGAAATCTCAGATTTTATAAGAATAATGTATTCAAAGCAACTGACTTAAAAGAAAGTTGAGAAAGAAAGGGATATTCAATGGACTATTATAACATAACTTCTACTTTCCCCAACTTCAGCAAACTGTGGATGCTTCTCATCTTCTCCACGATAAACCAGACATCCTGCCATACACTCCTCTGTGCTGAGTCTAAATGATGCCGTGAGCAGATGGCTGTCTCTAATTACTTGAATAGAGGATGCTCAATGTTGGAGAAAAATATCTCAGCATTTAGGAATAATGACAAACTTGTAACCTGTGGAACAATGAGTTATAGAGGTGCAGGAATGAGTACCACAACCTAGAAATGAGTCAGCATTGATGCACTTTGGTTCCCTCGTCTTAAAGTCACTGCTTTTTAGTTTTTTTTTAATCTGATTTGGGTTGGTTGCCTGAAAGAAGGTCTCTGGTTTACACAAGCTTTAGAGTTTTTATCTTTTATTTCTACGAACAACTTTGTACCTTCAGGTATGAAAAGTGCCTGAAACCTGCATTCTGTCTAAAGGCCACCAGGGGGCGACTAGTTTGTTTATAGCCAAACGTTGGCGACGGCATTCACACTTCAAAACACATAACAGTGGTTTTCCTCTGTGAAGATTATCTTGCTGAATAACATGTGTAAGTATCACAAACTTGTATTTCCCACAGAGCATATTTTATTATCCCAAAAAACTATCCAAAATCGAATTAAACAATCCCATCGTGTTTTTGTGCCGGAGAAACGCTAACTTACGGTTTAGCCTACAAAAAATAGTTGTCCCTGCATTTGGTGACCTTTGGTTGTCCTTGTGGCCGTAGAGAATAGCAAAGTGTTTGAATAGTTGCGTTAATGGTGACATATTCTCATTGTACTGGTGCAGTGTACTGGGCATCACTTGCACAATTGTCCTTCACATTGATTTTAGCAGACGAAACCCTCTGAAGATGAGGGACCACTTAGTGCCATCTAGGGTAAGTAACTCCAACACAGGAACGTATCTTCAGGGTGCAGCAACTTCAGTAACTGTGCCAGCCAAGCAATCCTCTTGACACCTAATTAAGACACTATTTCATGTCCTCCGCCACACATAGTCCGACGCAGTGCTTTTCTAATGGCCCCAACTGCCACAGAGTTTATTATCTTCTGAGTGGTAATTAGCTGTTCAGTGTACTTGAATCCTCCTCCAGATGCAGCCAGGGTATGCGAGGAAGGAAAAGACTCCCTTTGTCACAACAGGATATCAGACCACAACAACACATTGTCTCGCTGTTTTATCTGCGATGATAAGAAAATGCTTATAAGGTGTTTAAAGCAACAAGATATACAATTTTCATATGGTTTTATGTTCTCTTATTGGTGACCTTTCTGAGACTTATCCAAGATATAAAAGCATGATAATGAGCTGCAGATAACAAGAAGCACCAATTTAAAGTAGGTAGACAACTGAGAGCAAAGCGTCTAAAATGTGCTAACTCTTTCTGTGACTCTTTTTAACATCTGACTAGTATTTCTAAGAGTTCTGTTTTTACCGCAGTCAGGAGGCACCAGGAAGCGGTGGCAGTAGCGTGTGGCAGCGCTCTTCCTGTCTCCTAAACAACAGCAGTGATTAAAGAGCAAGCTCCCCTGCTTAATAGGAGACTAATCCGGCTGCCCTTTTGGGCTGTCAGTCTGAACAGATGAGCTAGCAGGTCAGGAGATTCATCAGAGCAGGACCTCTGATCACTGCCGTCGTACTGGTTCCTCTGAACGCCTCCTTTTCCCACCACGTATGTGTGTGAGGAATTATCCCACCAAAACTATTTAACATTCAAGCTTTCCACAATATTTTCATAATCACAATTGATCAAAGGACTATGAGCAACGGGAAAGGTATTAGTCTTCGTCCAGAGTTCGGCAGACTCAGTGAGCATCTTTCAGCAACTTGTTTTGCTTTTACAGTCCACAACTTTACAACCTTGTTTATGAGCCACAGCATGCAGCTGATATAGGGAAATAAAGAATGTACCTTTAACTGATAGCGGGCTAGCGCTCGGATCACATGTTTCCTCCAGAGATTCAAGGACTCGCCAATTCTTTCGGTACCGCGCAGTTCACAGAAAAAACATAGACGAAGATAGAAAAAAGTTCATATTTCTATTTAACGAAACCCTTTCTTTGTCAGATTTTAACAAACTTTCGTGTTCAGACTCCCTTCATTTGTTTAAACAAAGCTTTTATTCTGAAATATTTTCTGGGTAGTGTAATGCAGTGACATCTTTCTGGTTGTTGATGGTTGTTTAGAAATGAGCAAACGCTTCTTAACATTTGTCCGTCTAAAGTAAATATAAATTACATTTGTGATGACGTGAAATGAATCATTCTGGCCATTATTAAGGGTGAACTCTCCGTAGAAAGAGGGACTGGCAGCTCTCATTATATCTTCTATGAGAAGACATAATGGAGAAAAGTCTGGCTGAGCTCATTTTTAATGACATTTTTCAATGTTGTGAACAAAAAAGTCTGAAATGTCAGACATGGATAACTCAAAATCTAGATGAATGAAACTAAAATCAACTGCACAAATAAATAGCCCTCGAGATAAGTCATAATATGTGTTAATCTTTTCATATAATTTACTTTTCTTTTGGCTGTGTTTGACAGTACTCTACGCTCTGGGCTTGTAAGCTCTTAGTAATATACTCAGCCCACATAAATCACCAGCGACGCTAAAAGCATCAATTACTCGCCCGGGAAGTTGACAGACAATGGCAATTGGTTGAAAAGGCAACTTAAGTATGGTTTGATTGTCACGGGGATAATGTTCCACTTGTGTTGTCGCAGTGTGGTGAGTGACCTCTCAACCCTCTAAAACCCCTCTCCTAAATCAGTCGCTGTGATGTGGATCACATTCCTGGCTGTTTACATTATCCCCGTATGCCAGACGAGCCACCAGCCTTTCACACCTGTCCCGTCACGTCCTCGGGAGGGAAACTCTGATACATTTTGGGAACAGAAAGGCCTTGTGTGTGTGTGTGTGTGTGTGTGTGTGTGTGTGTGTGTGTGTGTGTGTGTGTGTGTGTGTGTGTGTGTGTGTGTGTGTGAGAGAGAGCAGGGAGCTTAATGCACAGACATCCACACAAATCCATAATTGCCCACATGCCAGGACTCACACGCAGCTGAGAGATGGCCCACACAAATTCAGGCAGAAACACAGAAACACACATATTCGCACACGCTCTCATCGTTGCTGTCACAGCGTCAGAAGAGTGAGTTATGGAGCGGGTGGATGTGTCCCAACACGGAGCGGAAGATTCCATCGCTGCGAGGAGTGATGAATGAGAAAGGAGTGAGAAGTGGAAGCGCCTCACTCCGGCCAGAGAGGCAGAGATGTGCCGTCACCTCAGCGCCGTCCTTCATGCATATACAGCTAGAGAAGCTACTCTTTCACGTCTGAAAGGAAGACACAATGTGGCCTTAAACATGGTGCTCTATGAAGCTTTGTTGTAGACAGACAGAAGATAGACACCAACACATCCTTGAGGCCTAACAGCCTTATTTTAGGTTGTCTGTCTCGCACGCGTCTGTCGGAACAGATGCTCTTCTGTTTTACTTCCAACGCAGCTGTCTTCAGAGGCCGCTTGATGGCTCGTGTTCCTCTCATGCTGAACACGTGGAACACCAAACCCAAAGCGCACCTTTACCACTCAAGTCTAGTTTCTACCATCTTCTGTGTGTAACTGCAGTGATGGTGTTTTGGGCTCTGAGCGTTATCTCCACTCAATACTGCGTCTGAAGGCAGGCGTGTGGAGCGCATGTTCTTCCTCATAACGCATTTGCAAAGCTGATTTTTTCAATGAAGATAACATTAAATGAATCAGAAATACACTATACATTGTGAATGTGGTAAATGACTATTCTAGGTGGAAACGTCTGGTTTTTAATGAAATATCTACATAGGTGTATAGAGGCCCATTTCCAGCAACTATCACTGCAGTGTTCTAATGGTACATTGTGTTTGCTCATCGCATAGAAGACTAATGGATGATTAGAAAACCCTTGTGCAATTATGTTAGCGCAGCTGAAAACAGTTATGTTGGTGAGAGAAGCTATACAACTGGCCTTCCTTTGAGCTAGTTGAGTATCTGGAGCATCACATTTGTGGGTTCCATTATACTCTCAAAATGGCCAGAAAAAGAGAACTTTCATGTGAAACTCGCCAGTCTGTTCTTGTTCTTAGAAATGAAGGCTATTCCATGCAGGAAATTGCGAAGAAACAGAAAATGTGTCTGGGTGACCCCAAACCTTTGAATGGTAGTGTATAAAATAATACTATTTTAAACCTTCAGTGTTTGCATCCATCTTTGTTTGATGGCAGTCGTCTTCTTCTCTTCTTTGTTGGTGCTTGCTACACTTACCTCCACCAACAGTTGATAGCGTGAAACCAAAGCTCCGCAGCACTCCTAGTGGTCAGAAACTCCACGATGTGCCTTTAAAGACCCTTTATAACTCTTGTCATACGCCAGATATATGTCCAAAAATCTGTATCAGAGTATTTCCCCAGCAGATTCCTCTTTTCTCTTTTGTAAAACAGTTTCAAATGTTTTGAGGACTCATCCTGCGCTCAGAGGCGTTTACAAAAAAAGAATCCAATCAAATGAGACGTTGGTCAACTAGCTGGCCACAGCGGTCGTAGAAAAGCCGCACGCTGACGTCTGTTGATCGTAGGAGCGAACAGAGCAATATGGAGGAAGACAGGAGGACATGTGTGTTGAAATATCAGTGGGCAAAAACTTTCCATTTCTAAAACAATGTGGCCAATGAGGTCTTGTTCATTCAAGGGAAACTTTGCAGATTGTCAACGGGCTCCGGATGAAAGCCGGCTGGATGAAAACAACCCGGGGATCCCGGCCAGCGGGGTGGAGCTCAGCTCACGGAGGGAGGCCGATCATCTATCTACTGGAGGAAAGAGAGCATAATTTAACAAAGCCTGTCTGGTTCAGTCACTCCAGCTTGAATACCGTGCACCATGGGGGTCCCCAAGATACATCTAAAGGAATCAAATGGTTCTTAATGGAGTAATAAAGAAATAATTATATTTCTACACCTACTTATGTTCATGATAATAAAGACGATCTGACTTCATCTCACTGGGGCTGTAAACACTCTGACTGAATACAATCAAAAGTATTATTTCATTATTATCTATTGAGTTACAAACTTCATGAACTGTTCATACAAGAGGGATCACGCTCCCGTAGAGCCTCTTTATGGAGAAATGAAGCTCCCAGTAGTAACTCCAGATGGTTAGAAAAAGGCATCATTCACACTGCTATGGGTCTTTGTCTTTATCAGAAATATTGTTTGACAAATATAGATTTCTTTGTCGTGTTTGTCCTTCATTGGGACTGTGTAGATGTGGTTTGATCAGATTTGATTCACATTCTTCAGTCCTATCTCTCTTCTGAAGAAATGCTGGTATTCATTTTACTTTTCTCTGACGACAGTTTCCTGTTCAGCGGACTCTTCTACCTTTTAGTGGAAACTATTCTCCTGCCCTGAACGTTTGCATCGATACAGTTTGTGTAAGCAGAGTCCTCTCCTCTGTGTGTTTAGTCCTGCTGTAAAGACTGCTGCGCAAGGTGCTTTCACTTGTTCAGAACAAACTGTTGTGTTTCCTCACAGGTGCTTTGAAGTATCATCGATGTTTTACTAGCTAGTGGTCTTTATGCATTGTCACTCTATATTAGAGAACTATGAGAATAATTACTGTGGGAGGATTTTTAAGTGATATTCATGGTCCCTACAGGATGAATCCTATCATTTTGATCATGACTTAACTTTCCAATGACACCAATACGTCCAAAACTAATGACATTCCTTTACACCTCAGCTGTACTTTGGTTTCGTGCTACTGAGTTAAAGTTAGCGTGCTAACAAACTAAACTAAAATGGTGACCAAACTTAAGTTCATGACAAAATACCTTCAGAATGAACAGCACTCCACTGTGTTTGGTTGTGCTGCTTCTCATGTTAGCTAACGTTACACACTACCACGCTAAACTGACATAGTTTACTGAAGTCAATGAAAACACATACTAATATACAACTTTTTCTCCATTTGTAATATTATTTTAAGCCAGTTTTACTCATTCAATGACACAATACAGCTGCGTTTGTTGCAAACACGCCCGGCAGAGAGCTGTTCGTCTGATACTCTCCGGGCATTTATTACATTTACTTCATCAATCAAATCTCTTGTTTCTTTGGTTTTCTTTACAATAAGCTAAAGAGTCCCACAGAGGCGCTGACATGGCTTAAAACATGAGTGAGCGGGTCCACTTGCTCGTTCGGTTGGTGCTCGTGTTGCTGCTGTGAAAGTTGAACCCTGGTGAGGCTAAGCTAATGTTCTAATCTGTGGGCTATAAGGCCATGTATACACCCCATTAATGCAAATCAACATGAGACTTTCCTTGATTAACAGGTCAAAGCCCCACGTGGGTCCTGATGATGCAGGATGACGAGCCGCAAGCGGTCCAATCAAGGAGTTTCCTGTCAGCCTGTACATGTTTGTGGAATCACGCTGAAACAGAAACAGAGTTCTGCTTTCTTTCTGACAAATGTGGAAATTGATGATGAGACGAATTCCCTCAGAAACGGCACACTATCTTCTCATGAAGCCTTCAACTGCAAAGTAAGTTTTAAAATCAATGGCTGAAGTTTGCTCTGAAGAAAAAAAAAAAAATGCTTTCATGAACTGGTTGCAGTGATATAGTGAAATATGAATAGGTTCAAGAGTAGAAAAAGTTTTGACATAAAAACGCTTCACCTATTATCTCCTACACGTGTTCGCCCACCGGCTCATGCGTGTGTCCTCCTGACATGAAATACATGCTTTACATCACACATGGCTCTCTGTTATCTTGTTCCTCCTTCCTCTCTGTCCATCTCCACTACTCACACTTCACAGCAATCCATTAAACCACACACTCATCGCTGCCCACACACACACACACACACACACACACCTCACAGCAGCAATCCATTCCTCATCGTCCCCACTCAACGCCGGGATATTGGACTAATGGGTCTGAAAGCACGCCCACTGCTGTTGCAGGAATCACCGGGCGTAGTGGAGTAAAGGATGATCGCAGCGTTGGGAGGAAGAGACGGGAAGACGAGGAGCTCGAGGAGGGAGAAGCAGATGGTGCGAGGAGGAGAAGAGTGATGGAGACACGGAGATGACAGGGCCAGACTGACAGGAAGCTCCAGCAGAAGGGAGACGTGGAAAGTGCACCTCACTGTAGTCACAAAGGCGCTGCGTGGCTGTCAGCACCCCCGGGTGTACAATCTAAACATCAGGATCCTTTGATTGTGACATTTTTTTTAGGTTTCTTTTGTGATTTTTTTTGTCTGAGCTCAAAGTAAGCGCTGTCTGACGATGAAAGCAGCGAGAGGAGGAGGAAGAAAAACACGGCGTCTCGCCGGTCGCACAGAAAAGAAAACACTTGTGTGGTTGGACTCACACATGTGTGTCTGGAAGCTCCAGTGATTTTGCTCTTTCTGCCCTCATGCTGCTGTAACCGGCTCCACGCTGAAATATCGCAGTTTCTCTCCACCTGACTTCTATTTTCTGAGATTCAGATGAGTTTATTGATTTTTGTCTGCTGGAAATGAATCCTTCATGCACACAAATGCATTGTGGGAGGCCGTTGTTGGATTATTGGAAAATTACATTTCTGCAAACGCCCTTATTACCAAATGAATTAGCGCAGCTACAATTTCCTTTTGTCCTGATTTAATAAATAGTAATTATCTCCAGGCATGTGTAATAAAAACATGAAGAACAAATGTACCGCTGGGTTTACTTGGATGGATATTTGAGCCTGGGAAGTGGAATTATAGAAACATGTTTTTAATGAAGTTTTCAGAGGAGGAGGGTATTAAAATCACAAAGCTCTGATGAAGAATAGTCCTCATAGTGTATAACAGAAATACATTTGTTTATGGTGAACCTGCGAGAGTGTGACATTTTGTCTTCCCCTCTTCTTTGTTGAACGTGTCAGCGCTAACTTATAATTTGAATGTAAATTGTCTCGTTGTGTCACCCGGTCCCATTCATTAAAGCTTATTCCAGTGAAATCCCCTCGGAGAAAAAAAAAAAGCCAACAGGATTCAAGCTAATGCAAACAGAAAACATCTGCAGCTGCTTGTGATCTTTTTTAACTAAGGGGAAGAAGAAGAAAAAGAGAGGGACAAAAAGCACAACGCAGTTTACTGCCTTAAATCTTCCAACTGACTCGCAAACAAATGCCCAGTTTACAGATGAATTATTCATGTTTGACTGGCTTGATTAGCAACACAGCACTCTTTAAAACTCCCTTTCACCAGCAAAGTTCCCAGATAAGGTTCAGCTTTCCCCCTAATCAGCTAAAGTTAGATCCCTTTAATTAGCCGGGCCTCTGCGTTTGACTTGTATCACTTCCAAACGATGTGTGTGTGTATTTACCAATCCTGCACAGTAATGAACATATCAGCAATTTGCAATTAAGCAGAGCGGTTCGCAGATGGGAGTAATGAATTAACTCTATCGAATTAAAATGTGTTTTCTAGGCCGCGCTCGGAGTAAAGAGAGAGGGGAACCGAGGTGTTGCAGGGGTTTGTTGGTTTGATTCTGCATGTGTATGTGTGTGTGTGTGGTGGGGGGGGGCTCATGTGCACGCATGTGAGAGTGTGCATGCCTGTGTATAATTGGATTCTCGTTGTCTTTGAAAACACTGCCAGCCCCCCCTGCTAATGCTTCAGTAATGTTTTATAGTTTGATGCCGATGCGCTCGGGTAGATATATATTTCACAGTTGTAGTGGTAGCGGTTCGTTCGGTGTGAAACCCGGGGAGACGCGCGGCGTAATAGACTGAAAGGTTAGCTCGTGGTGCCGCCAGAGGCATGTTCCACTCCAGCCTCTACCTTAAATTGCTGGTATTCATCAACGTAAGTGATGAGTCTGCGTGATGAATGGTCTCTCATTAATATCATTACGCCGTGAGGCTGCGGCTCAACCGACAACGTGCGTACGTACCCACTTGCCTGCGCACCGTCTGGGTTCTCTCTGTTTTCCTGGATACCTTGAACACATCCCTGGGTCTCTCTTTGTGCTCCTTTTTTTCTCTGCCAGTGCTTGTAGATCTGTGTAACTGTAGCGGAGGGATGTCACACACATGTCAAAACTGTTACTAGGTTATTTTAAAAGCTCACAGCTGATGTTCATTTATATTTAGTAGTTAATTCAACATGCTAAAGTGCAAACTACTCTTCCTTCATTTTGAACATCAAACCTGTGATGAAATCGGCAGGATAGCTCGTAGCGGTAGCTGCATCCTGTCTGCTGAATAACTGAGCTAACGTTGAGTTACATGATGATGCTTTGAAGCTCTATTCAGTGAACATGAGTACTGGGCATAGGTCAAACTAGAATGTTATCGTGATGTGTTCAGATGTAATTTTGTGATTTTTTTTTTGCAATAAACTTGAATAAATATGGTAATAATACATTTACAGCGATATGAAAGGAACGGAAATGCTGACCTGTTTAGCTTCCTGCTCTAAGTGTTTATTTTTTGTCCTTACCTTGGTATCAAACTGGTTGTAAAGAATCGTAGAATGTTCCTGGTGTTGGTATCAACTAATAAAGTTCTGCTATCCCGACATCCAATCTGTAAAGTCATCATGCCAACAGTAGAACGATGGCGTCCATGTTGTAAAACGATCTACCGGGACTTTTGGTTTGAGTGACGTGTAACAAGATATTAGTTAGGGGGTACGTGGCTGAAAACATATTTCACACTGAAAAAAGCTTGAGAACCACTGGAGTAGGGAACCAATGGTGAACCAGCGGACTGCTCGTTTCAGACAGTGGAACACATCTGGAACAGGATTTCAGGGAGGAAGCTATTAAAAACCAGGTGACCGTGTTGGGTTCCATCGCCACCCTTCAAGAAGAGACACTAAATAAGAGCAGAGTTGTCAACATTGAGTATTTGCATCCTGGGACTAAAACCCGGTTGTTAAACCGGCAAAAAGTCAATTTGTCTGCAACCTTTTAGAAGAAACATTAAGCCACAGGAAGACTGGCTCCCTCTCAGTCCACCCAGATAGAGACCTGCATTCTGCCTTCAGCGCCTCTGACCCCTCACACTCAAACACACCTAATATACCTATCACAGTAGATTTATTCCCTCCAGATATACAACCCATAGACCTCTCCACCTTCAGCCTCCTGCTGGAGAGCTCCAAGCAGATGTTCTTGAACCCTCACAGGTTGATGCCTTATAATTATGGATATAAACAGATTGTGCACATGGTTTAACCTGCCATGGGTGATGAATGGCAGCCCGATCCTGCAGCATGAACTGCCGGTGCCAGAAAAGAGTCCTCTTGGCCACGCGGGGTCAACCGCGTGAGGAGGATTTAATGAGGGGGGCCATCCAAGCAGCCTGGGTGTCCATCTGTCCGCTCGCTCTGCTTCTACATGTCACACGTTTGTGAAGCTGGTAGCGGCGCTGGAGCAGTGGGGCTGCTCAGTGAGGTGCATGAAAGCATCACCGAACAGCTCACTTTACCTGAGTTAGTCAAGGTAAAAAAGAAAGAAAGAAAGAAAGAAGAGGAGCTTTGGAGACTAAAACAAGACAGAGGCCTTTTGTAGCAGGGTTTCTCAACGGGTTGTGTCCCCTGGACTTGATCGTTCTTCACACCTGGACAGTATGCACACTGATACAAATACTGGGTTACAAGCCGATCCTACCTCCGGTCAGTGTCCCCGCTGTAGCAAGCTAGCAGGCCAGTAGCAGTAGCAGCAGCAGTAGCAGTGGGGAGCTAGCAGCAGCGCTAGCTCCCCGCTGCTGCTACTGGCCGCGTCCCCTCTGCCCAAGTCGGGTGTCGAGCTGGGGCTGGTCCCGCTACCTTCGGTGGTTGTCGGGGAGCTAGCGGAGCGCTAGTGGAAGTTAGCGGAGAGCTAGCGTAAATTAGCAGAGAACTAGCAGAGCGCTAGCAGGAGCACCAGCTGGCTACAGCAGGGAGCTAACAGGGACACTGACCAAAGGGAGTAGCGGCTTGTAACCCGACTTTTACGGTAGTCTGTTTGCAGGTTCAATGATCATCATGTAAGCTTCTGTTCATATGGACAAAAACAATTGACACTTGGGAGGGAAGGAGCCTCACGTAATGTGAGAAAAAAAAGAATATAAAAGCCGGTTTCTAAGTTGAGACAAACCCAAAACCACAGTCATAATAAACATCCTCCGGGTGAGCGTGAGAAAGCTACAGATGGAAACTTGTACAAGTCTTCTCAGACCTATGAGTGAATCATTATTTCAATAAACAAAGCTCACCTGACAAACAAACCTCACCTGAAATAACTTTTTTGTTTTTGGGGGTGTGGTCATCTAACTGATCAGAACCCAGCCTATCAGTTAAACCTCACTACTGGGAGGACGCGACAACAAGCTAAGCGTTGCACAGAGAGCGTGTGTGTGATGATGTCATAGCTGTGAACACACCAGTGCAGTGTGTGTATTAATCAGTGAATAAATGAGACAACTCCTCCAGACCCAAGCCAAGTTCCTGTGTTTTGCTTGCAAAGGCTTGGGAAGGGGGTTAGCCCCGACGTTAGCAAATAAGTCTTAAGCGGACCTTTAAGGTGGATCAGCTGTTCTTCTTGTATTTCTAATGCTTCTTTTAACTGATCACATTAATCGGTCCAAATCCGTCAGTTAACAGTTGATTAAGTTGATCCCTATCCACCATGCTTAATGCTACATTAGCTACAGAAGATAAGCCCTACAGTGGGCCATCTCTCCAACTTTCTAATAGTAAAGCCTTTTAACAACACTTCTCTCTGCAATGAAGGCCCTCCATTACACGCATTGGTATACAGCTTTGAGGAATGAGACACTCAACATGTTGAATGATTTATTGGAATGTCTTAATGACTGGTTCTGGTAGATGTTGTGGCCTCGGGTGTAATAGTTTGAAGGCAAGCCTGTGAAGACAAATACATGATTAGTTTGGCTATCTTTGCTCAAATGATTTAGAGCAAACTCATTTTAGTGAAGGGGCCACATACTGCCCATTTTGATTGAAGTGGGCCGGACCAGTAAAATCACAGCATAATAACGCATACATAACGACAATATTTCTCTATGTTTAAATCATTGGTGAAGGTTTTTGGATGATAAACCCTATTTTAATGTCTTTCTACAATAAACTAGAAACATAAAGACCAAAAATTCAGCCATCAGCCCACTGTTTATCTAGCTGGGCTTTCCTCTGCAGATTCCTTCGCTTTGTGACGCCACTTTCATGACGTGATTAATTTTTAACGACTTGCCTCGCGGTGAAAAATACAGTGAAATGTACAAAAACGTTGTCCTCCATTTGCAGCTTGTACTTTCTCCCTGGATTTCGTCACGTCTGTTTTTCTCCCGATCATTGATGGTGCACCGTCTGTACCACACTGACAGCACGGGTCCAGTCCACTCCACCCGGTCCAGTCCACTCCGACCCTGTCCAGCGCTTCCACGAGAGCGCTAACAATGCAATTGGCTGTAGTGGTGTCTGTCATGGTATCAACTCAAGGAACTCCTCGGTGACGCCAAAGTCTCATCAACACCACGAATGAATACGGCCAGTTGAGCAACATCTCTAGTGATGTCAGTGCTCTCATCGATTGCAACTGAAAATGCTACAAATGACTTTACTTTATGCTCCTTTTGGCTCCAAATCTGCTGAAAGATCGGAAATCCCTGGCGGCCCGTGGGCCGGATGTTTGACACCCCTGATTTAGAGAGTATGAACTGTTTCTTTGTGCAGTCACATAAGATGTAATGTGTACTGAGTTCAAGTCACTTCTCTGTTGTGTCTCCTCTCCAGGGTGTTCAGCCTAAAAGAGTCCCCGGGGTCCCTGAGCATCAATTTATGGTTCCGGGAGATACCGTGTGTTAATTTGTAAAGTTGAATTCCCTGTTTCGGCTTCATATGATCTTTATGTTGACGTGTAACACCAATAGAGATCATGCAGAGGATTGACATGAGGGTATAGGAATGTATTTGAATGTATTTCTTGTAGTAATTGAGTTGTCTGGGGAGGCGTGGAGTTACCTGTACTATGGTGGCGTTGAGGTCTATGTAAGGCTGCCTCATTCAATACAGCGAGGTTGCTGTCGGGACCACATCCTGCCCTCGGACCACGATGACGGTCATGTTGGTCATAATTGTTGGTGACATAAACACCAAGCATTGTCAAGCATCTTACCTCCAAAATCAAGCTGCAACAAGGCCATCCTAACACTCCTTCTCTCTAATAGTTTAGCTTTTTAGCAACATTTCTCTCCTTATCTCTAATAGTTTATCCTTTTAGCAACAATTATCTCCTTCTCTCTAATAGTTTAGCTTTTTAGCAACATTTCTCTCCTTATCTCTAATAGTTTATCCTTTTAGCAACAATTATCTCCTTCTCTCTAATAGTTTAGCCTTTTAACAAAAATTTGTTCCTTCGCTCTAATAGTTTAGCCTTTTAGCAGCATTTCTCTCTGATAGTTTAGCCTTCTCATTGAGCTCAGCTCACCGCTGTGGAGCAGCCATTACATCTAAGGAGGTTAGGAGAAGACCAAACTAAATTTGTTAGTAACATTTCTCTCCATCTCTCTCATAGTTTAGTCTATGAGTAACATTTCTCTCCATCTGATCACTCAGTCTACTTTGTGGCTCACCGCTGCGGTGCAGCAGCCGTGACAGCTAAAGGGGTTAACAGAAGGCTAAGCTAAACTGTTAGCAAGGTTTCTCTCCATCTCGGGAACACTTTGTCGATAGTGTCGCTCGATAGAGCCTAGAATCACAGTTTATTCTCTCAAAAGTATGCAATATCTATTCTGGTTCCCAACAACACAGCAAGATGACATTTTTGGATGTGGAAATTGTGACGTAATCTTGAGGTCGGCTGTAAAACGGTCTCTAGAATTGTCTGTTCTTCTCTCAGAAACCACCGTGCAACTGCAAATGCTCTGAAAACCAATTACACAAAACATATATTAGATATAACTGCACATTTATGTTGGTATTGAGGCATTACGGGTTTTTTGCTGAACATTGGAGATGGCTACAGTAAATGAAAAACCACTCACAGCACAAAAACCAATATGGAGCACTCAGGTGAACCCCTCATCACAAAGAATGACAATTAGGCAGGAAGGAAACATTGTGATATCAGACATGATCAATATGTCTGGTAATGTGGATTGTCAGGACGGATTATGATGAATGGAGGTGTAATGGAAGTAATGCTGTTAGTAATAATGGCTGGAAATATGATTGCCCGTCTTTGTGCGAGCTGCTGTGCTACGACATGGGCGAGCAAAGCTCCAGGAATGGAAAATGCAGAAGGCAGTGGTACCACAACAACAAGAAAAAAATGTGTCCACAGCTTTCCTGAAAACAGAAATGGAAGTTGTTCATGATTTGAGGGCTGCTGCGGTTTCTCCAACAATTCTCTGGCCGTAATCTCCACTGGCAGCGCGCTGAAAACATTCAGTTAGACTCCAACAGCCAACAGCATTGTCTGGTCTTTATCAGCGGTCTGAGGACGGCCGCTGTACTCTGACCAATTCTCTATACTCATCTTATATTCAGCCCGAGGTTGTATGACATTCCTCGGGGGGCTGTGCCTGACATTTGGAGGTAGACTCTCATAGAAAGAGTAATAATGTCACGGGGGCTGTGGGTGTATTTTTGGTCTGGAAAACACAGAGAAACAGCAGACAGGCAGACATTGTCTAATGTGGAGAATGATTTTATCTACAGAGACAGAGATAGAAATAACCTCAGAGAATATTGAGTTTTCAGGTTTTCTTTAACCGCAAACGACAGTCCGCATATTACAGTGAAGAAATCATCTGAGGAATGTGCACAGAAGTCATTATGAAAAGAAAGCCTGCTGAGAAGAAAATCAGAAAGTCTTTGGAGCCCACTATTAAGAGGAAGTCTTACAAATACTTATACTATACTTCATGCTTGTAATACAAAAATAAATCATTGTTTCATAGCCAACCGATACAAGAAAGGTATCGCAGCGCCATGAAACACGGTAAGAAAGTACTGCGACTTCAACCTCTTGAGCCCAAGAAAAAAACGTATATGTTTATTCACAAACCGTGATGAACAAGCAATAATCCATAATCAATATAATGATGTTACCTACCAGAATAAACAGCAGAACCTAGGCTACAATAATATGTAAGCCGCTTGTACATGCTCCAAACACAACTACATTAATTACCAAATAGCAATATTAATATCTCGCAAAAAGTCCGACCACTCGGGAGCTTTGTGCCTCGTGTTGTTGTCATAGTAGAGACAAATGAAATATGACTGTATTTTAATAAGCCGTTCCTGTGCGTCAGCGTGTCGGTGCTGCAGGACGCCATCGGGATCCAGTGGTCTGAACTTTACAGGAGTCCAAAAATAACCAGATATAAACTGTGGGTCCAGGGATTTAGATAGAATTAACAAGAAGGATGCAGTCAACACATGGAGTTGAAAAGAAGATTGAAGCCATGAAACGCTGCACAGTCCGGCTCTGAGCTGGTGTCTGTAGAAAAAACAAGAATATATTATTAGGATATAAGCAATCAAATTGGATTTGCCATCTCTCCTGAATCTGTCCAAGAATCTCCTGTGATCCAGCAAACACATATTCCACCTAAAAGCGTGTGTTTTAGCGTTTTAGTATTTTAGCGTGATCCTCAGTCATGGACAGAAAGGAAAAGCAGAGAGTGAGTGAGAGTCTCTTCACAAACACTTTGCACAGTACTTTCTACTATTCTTCCCAAAGTGATTTAATCTGCATTTCCATCCACTACTGTTCTGCTAAAACGAGGAGCTGAGCAAAGTGTGATAATAAAACATTCCTGTGTAAAGTCAGGGAACGTTACAGTCTCCTCATCACTCCTGTTTCCATTTCCTTTGTCACATTTAGTTTTGATTGATGCAGTAGATCAAGGTATTTGGTGACCTTCTAACGGTGCTCATACGTTCAAATCTAAAATTCTGATTATAATGTTTGTATATATGCAAATACACAAACACCCTGTTATTGCCCTAAAGCGTCCCCTGCTTTATGGTCTGTTTGACTCTAAATGACCATAATTTACTAAATGAACATCATGCTGTATTGAAGAAGACTTGAAACTAGAGATTGAGACATAAACTCATGTTTACAATGTTTACTGAGGGAATACATCAAGAGAAGTAGAGTCATTTATATAGACTTCTATACAACCAGAGGAGTCATCCCCTGGTGGTCAGTAGAGAGAATGCAGCTTCAACACATGAAGCATAGACTTCTATACAACCAGAGGAGTCACCCCCTGGTGGTCAGGAGAGAGAATGCAGCTTTAACACATGAAGCATAGACCTCTATACAACCAGAGAAGTCGCCCCCTGGTGGTCAGGAGAGATAATGCAGCTTTAACACATGAAGCATAGACTTCTATACAACCAGAGAAGTCGCCCCCTGGTGGTCAGGAGAGATAATGCAGCTTCAACACATGAAGCATAGACTTCTATACAACCAGAGGAGTCACCCCCTGGTGGTCAGGAGAGAGAATGCAGCTTTAACACATGAAGCATAGACTTCTATACAACCAGAGGAGTCACCCCCTGGTGGTCAGGAGAGAGAATGCAGGTTTAAGACCCTTTTAAGAACCAGATGGTTGCCACCTGATAGAAACACAATAATCCACTTTTTGGAGTAGTTCAGAGAGTTTAGATGGACGGTTTAATACTTTTTGACTGGATTACTGCAGGAAGCCATTACAACTGTTAACAGTCCAAAAAAAGAAAAGAAACAAGAAACATGCACTTTATTAACCCCCTTGGGGAAATTCTTCTCTGCATTTGACCCATCCCTGGATAGGGAGCAGCCCTGTGAGGCGCCCAGGGAGCAGTTAAGGGTTCAGTGTCTTGCTCAGGGACACTTCGACATGTGAGCTATGGGGGGGACTGGGGATCGAACCGGCTACCTTGTGGTTGCGGGACGACCACTCATCCCCCTGAGCTACAGCCGCCCTAAAACAAAGATGTCTTCAGGTGTCGTCCACCAGTTACGGAGCAGAAGACATGATTCATCTCAATATGAGGTGATTGTGTCCTCTCAGCAAGTAGGGACAGAGACAACCCTGAACAGTAAAGGTTTCATTTTCGTGTTGAAACAAGAGAAGAAGTCCTAACTTGGGGAAAACCCACAAAGTACTCGCAGAAAGTAGATTTTCACATGAGACTCAAAGCTGTAAAGGTGCACCATGGTCCCTCACTGCTGAAACCATAGGAACAGGCAACACGACCAACCCTCAATACCTTCATGCTCCGTCGGACCAGATTTATTTCTCACCGCTGCATTCTCCCTCAAAAGTAACAGCAAGACTGTCTCAAAGCAGTGCAGTACAGTAGCAGTGTGTGCAGCGTCTGGATGCCTGTGTGGGTGTTCCTGTGCACATACTGTACAGGTACTGTGCACGGCTGTTTCTTGCAGGCTCGTGTGCACAAAGTGTGACGGATAAAAATCTGCACATGTTGCTGTCAGTGGCGATTGATGGATGGGGTGGAACATCGTTTATTGACACAACACCTTCATGTTTCACAAGGCCATCAGTCATACAGAATGCCCATCTGCTGCTGTAGGCATGAACGGTAATTCAACACACACACACACACACACACACACACACACACACACACACAGAGAGCTGCTGCATGTTTTCATACATTTCCTCCCAGTAGTCATGACCTTCACTCGGCGGGCCATTCACACTGAGAAGAGGCAGCCTCCCACAATAGAGGCCTTTGGGCAGGAAAGAATACTCATAGGTATTTCAAAAGGACACTTACGTGAACGCCACCATATCAGTCTGGCCAGACCTTAAAATGCCAAGATGATGTCCTGACAAAAGAATCATTTCTGGAACACTGAGTGAGGCCGTTGCTTCTCTTGTGGCCTTTCCATGCAACCTTCTTTTCCTTTAGATCAACATTGTTGTATCACCCATGGTTCAAAGTAAAAAAGGTTGCTTGTGTCGTGACAAAGAGTCACTGTACGCCAGTGATGCTAAGCCTTCTCTGCTGGGCTAAACAGAATCACAAAGTTATATCTATTTTCTAATTTTATTATAAATCGAGACTATGACTCAGACCACTGAAGGTGGAGGTAGAAAATCCACGGCCCGCCACTGCTGTACGCTACATTTCAGGAGGAATGGATTGAGGCCGCTGAATTGCGCATCATTTGCAACCGCAGAGCACACACACACACACACACACACACGTGGAAGGAATAAAACACAGTTGTTTGAGTCTAATAAGTACCTGCAGCGATACGATGAGAGGGTCTTCCCATTGAGAGAGACTGTACACGTTCACACACGAGGCACAGCGGTTCATCAGCACCAACTCTCTGAAGACATTACTGATGTCACTGTAGTTACAGTTACACTGTAGTTACATGCAAGTGCATGTGGCGGCATCTTTGTGAAGTGCACTGTTTTTACAATTAGGCTTGTTTACATAAAAAGGGGCGAGTTTGAGCCACATATGTGCGTGGCACCTCATTAAAATACGCACAGGAGCACAGAGACTGTTTTCTTAGCATCATTTGACTCTTTGAGGGGGCTTAGAGAATAACGGTTTCTTTTTGTCTTATTTAGCAGCCGCAACAGCCGCACCATCCTTTTGTGAACTCGCCCCTTAGATGTTTTTCAAAAGTACGTAAAGAGTGAATTTTGGACTTACAACATTTTTGGTGCAATTAATTTCCACATCAATATATAGTTTTTGTTTCTCCCTCCGCCCGTCTATTCAAACATTGTAATGCAACAGGGTTAATAAGCATTGCTGCCGGCTTTGATGTGAAACATTTAGTTTTTGGGGTTCTATATTCGTCACGCCTCCGGTGTGTAAAGGTCTTTAAACTATGAAGTGCATTACTACTGAAATATTACATAAACTAAACATAAATCCTGCAGTGCATTACACGTGTGCAGTAAGATAAGGTTTTCACACGGCACAGGGCACTTCCTCAATGCCTCTGGCACTTTACACTGCTCGAGTTAGCTTAGCGGCTAGCAGACGTTATAGTTATTACTTTTCCTTCCTCATATTTTCTCACATGGATAAAGTACTTGTGTCCCCAACAGCCTGCATGCATGTTTTTAAGGCCGATATTACTGAAACAGAGCAGCTAATATTGGCAGCAAAGCAACAAGTCAGCGGCCTGCTGAGTGCTGTCTGTCAGCGCTGCACTCAGTGAGTTTAAGCTCCGCCCCCAATGGCAAACACAGAGATCAGAGGAGAGGAGAGAGAAAAGAGACAATAAATGGCTGCAAAACGCAGGAAAGACTCACGCTGAGATGAAATGAAAGCCCTGTTATGTTACGCCTCTTATTTCCACACCTCGAGTAAATAGATAACTGTTTGATGACGGATACACATCTGAATATATTCAGATATGTATCACAGATGGCTGAGTCAACAAGCAAATGCGCATATTTTAGATTCTGGAAGCTTTGAATTTTGCCATTTTTGCTTTTCAAAAGCGGCTGACAGGAAAACTCTTTTCATTGGGCTTGACAGAAAAAGGCCTGTAGGAATTCAAGGTTACACTGAGTGAGTAATTGAAATCCGAATGGTCACTTTTGTGGGTGAAGTATTCCTTGAACAGATTGATGGATTATTAAAATAGTGTCACACAATGTCTTTTTGTGTGATCAGCTAATAGTTAGATCCAGAAACCTAAAGTTCTCAAGCTAGCTTCCAATAAATCAAAAGACCTGATAGAAACAATGAATGTCAGGACACACTTCAAATGTGCTCTGGTACATATTTCTTTCTATTCGATGCTAAGGAGGCGCGAGCAATCATTTCCTTTCCCATTTTTCACAAACGCACTTCAATAGGGAAAGATAAGATCAGTCATAACCTTCCTCTCTGTACAGCTGTGCTCTTATTATTTTCCTTGGCTCCCTACAACCTCTGCATCTCGCCTTTCTCCGAATGAAATATACGTTCCAAAAATCCTTTCCTCAGTTGCAGACAAATCTATCAGAGAACATTTGCAGGAATAAGGCCTTGCAGCCTTGCAGCCTTGCAGCCTGACCCAGAACTATCGGCCAAGTCACTTATGTACCGCACATCACAGGATCCAGATAAAAAATGGGCCACGTTTAGGTTTTTACAGCAGCCGGGTTGTCTGGTCTCACCCTCCCTTATTCTCAACATCTTGCCCTGATGATCTGGATATCATGTGCTCGGGACAGATGCTCCGGCAACATGATGGACGGCGTTCCTCTGCCTGCGCTGCTCCGCGGCCCTGCAGGAGGGGAAAAAGAGGCACGAGGCGAGGAAGGAAGGGAGGCGGGGGAGGGAGGGGGAGCGGTGAGAGCTGTCGTGTTTTCCCAGCCAGCGAGTGTCGCCTTCCTCGGCTGTGACACGTCCTCCTCTCCTCGCCGCGGTGTCCTCATTAACGGCTAATGCGAGGCTGGCGGCACAGGGGGGGGCGCCGCGGCACTGCCTGGGGATCCCGAGGGAGTAATGATGGGGGGCCAGTGGCCAAGGGCCCCGGGAGGGAGGTTTGTTGGTGGTGATTCCCTCCTACTTGTGTAGAGGCCACGCGGGTCAACCTCACGCACTCAGACAGCTGCAGCGCTCCACTCTGTGTTTGCCCTTGGGAGAGAAATGGGAAGAGAGAAGCAAACAGCGGGGAGTGTTTGCCCAGGCGCTCACCGCACCCCATCCATCTCACGCTCCACCTCCCTCCGCCTCTCTCTCCCTACTTGCTGAGAGGACACAATCATTCCTCCCTCTCCTCCTTCTCCCTCGGTCCTCCCCTCCATCCCCTCGGGTGTATTGGTCCGGTCTCGGTTCAGCGCAGATTATAATCCTTTAACGCCTCTAAATGATCCAGAGGTTGAGTGCTCCTCCTGGATGCCAATGGGACCTGCTGGGCTCGCACCTGCTGGAGCGGGTTAAGATAAATGCCAGCGGCCAGTCGGGCATCTGGCCCCCGCATTAATATTTAACAGGCCGACTCTCATCTCCTCCGCGCTGAAGGTGCGAAGGTGCCAAACCCCAAAGACATATCGCAGCTTAATATGGATTTGTGCAAACCGGGGAAATGGAAGAGCGGTGATAACGTAGCGAGATCCAGGCTGCATGCTAAGTTTATGGCTGCCCACACGTACTAAGGTGAACTTTATTTTCGGTGGAGCAGACCTGCATGTGTGGCTCTCGGGGCAATTATTCCAGCATAATGTGGGTTTAAGCCGCGCTGCCTCGAAATCTGAGATCAATTCCGTTGGTGTCGGGCTTTTTGAAGAGATCCTCGGGTTTCTTTTCATTAGCTCGTCGACAACAAATGCAGAATGTCCCACCTCTGTCTGTGCCGTCGGGGATTCAACAACTACAATCTTGCCTTGTGAAAGTCAGTCTCCTAAGAATTACAAAGCAGTTGCAGGTACCAGAACAACGTGGACCTCCTCGAGGATCCATTCTGACAGTTCCAACGTAACCCAGGTCAGTCTCTGATGCTGGATGTAACTAATTGCCTCTAGAGCCCAGACATGTGTTCATCTCTAACATGGTGAGGAAGGGTTAAATGGTTCACATAGTTTCCTCAGAAGATCCCTGAGAAACAGCTGTAAGGATCAGGTGCTGTTGACCTGTACACTTAACCCCTGTTAAGTTATGAATGCAGCTTAACCACAGGAAGGGACTTGTTCCTTCTGTTATACCCAATTACATCTGAGATGTGCTGCAGTCAGGACACACGGTTGTGTAACTGGAGCCGTGGATTTAAAGGGAACTTGCAACATTCGTCAGCCTCGTTATGACTATTGCAAAGATTTTGTTGTGGATAATGGGAGGTATCAGAAGTGTCCTACGGATAAAAAACTGAAATCTTCTCATTCAACATGAACCATCTGCTCATTAGCATGTGCACAAGCTGAATAGAAAGTGAGCAACAGACTGCTGTACCTGCATGAACATGACAGAATACAAATAATGTGTAAAACCCTAATAAAGCATTGAATGTGTTATGCTGTTCGTTCTGTGCACACCTATTGCACTTTTGTCCATTTTGTTCTGCCATATGAAATACGTCAGTAAATACCCCCCTGGTGAGTTTTTGAAGCTTTTACGTGTCTTAAAAAAGACTAAAGTGTCAAATGAGACCACTAAGTGGCATCACGCCTTCACAGCCTCGTCGTTTATGCCCACACTGTGTGTTCGTTTAACATGAACCTTTTATTATCTTGCTGAACCAAATATATACGCATCATAAACTTGTGTTTTCCACAGACCTTATTTTTTTGCAATTTTCCAAAATCCAATGGAAAAAAATACCATTGTCCTTTTTGTCCAGGATGCAATGCGAACCTTTCAGGGTTCTCTAACAAAAATACACCACTCGATTCACACTGTTGTTCTTACCGTGATATTTCCCCCCTAACCCTAAAAAATCTTGCTCTCATGAATAATCCTAACCGACCCAACCAACAGAGGCAACGTGTACTAGCCAATCAGAGGCCGAGTAGGATGAGTCATGCTTTTGCTATCCCAGAAAACGCAATCATGTGTACGCAACTTCCTACAAATCGGTTTATCGTTCGTTAGCTAGCTACAATGGTGAAGCTACACATATAAATGGATGTAGCTCTGACCATCCAGCTACTTTACGTGTTGTGCTTATTAGCACATCATAACCCGAGCATGCTAACAAGCTAAACTAAGATAGTAATGGTTATTATCGTACCTGCAAAACGTCAGCATGTTAGCCTTGTCACCGTGAGCATGCTAGCATTTAGCTCACAGCCCCTCTGGGCCTAATTACAACCACGGTTCAATGTTGGACTGTTCTGGGGCCAACTGTGTTGATTTCATCCTTTGGTTTGTTGTGTGTTGTGCATCCATAAATAAATCAAAACAAGTCAAAAGTGCAACAGCCATGCTATGCTGTTTGCCACAACAGCTGCAGGATTCCTGCTACACTGAGGTTGTTCTTGCTGGATAGCATGTCTCCACGGCAGCGATGATGAGTAAAATGTTATCATTATGGTTATAAAATGGGCGGAAAAATGAGAATGGCATTCAGGTTGACAAACCCCGCTATGTTTCTTTTAATAATGTCTTCACGTGCATCTCCTCAGCTGTCAAAGACAATAAGATGTCAACCTGATAACATTTGATGTGTCTTAGCTTCAGGGATGTGTGAGCAGCGTGATGTCACATGATAGCCGCTATCAGCTCAACCCCGGATAGATTAAGGGAGTTCACGTGGCAGCAGGGTGGAAGCGGACGCATCAGACGAGCAGTGTGAGTTAGATGTGACATCATCGCTACGGGGATCAGAGCAGGAAGACCCAGCCCAAAGCCATTTTCACACCCAGCTTTGTGTTTGTCGCCGTGCATTACCTTAGCCTGAGAACTAAAGGGAATCAAAACAACAAAAAGAGCAAAACAACAGCAAATAAATTGCTGCTTTTTAAGCTCCACAGCCACCATCAAAACAGGTTAGTATCATTTTCTTGGGTGCTCATAGTTTGACGGATTCAAATGCGAGATCAGTCTTCTGTATACACATTTAGCTTTCTTTATGCACATCTAGGCCAGGACCAGAGAGGGCACATTTAATGTTTTTCTTTTGTCAAAGTCGAGCCCATAGCGGAGGCCTCAGGGGCGCCTTTTAGCGCCGCACCACAGTTCGGTGGCCTTTCAATGCGACGGCGATATCAGCTCATTGGGCAGCGGCCTCAGAGATCGAGATCGCTCTGAATTATTAATATTCGTCCTCGACAAAAGGGGCCGGGCGGGGCGGGACTCCCCGCTCGTCAACACGGCCGAGCGTCCGGACTGTCACCGAGCCAGCGTCAACAGTCGGAGTCCAGCTGCGCTCGCCCACGCAGACACGCGCAGGAATCAGGCACAGACACACCCGGATGACCTTCCGTACCTAAAGACGGACCATGACGAAGGCGAGCGCAGACAAAAACACACACAGACACACACACACAGATGCACACACAGCGTTCTTCTGAGGGAGGCGGGGCCGCGTGGGCTCCCATCTGTGCACACAGCTCCATTTCCTCCGAGCTGTGCAGCCGATCCACAGACCAACCGTGGAGGACGATTCAAACGGCGGGAGCAGGAAATCGTCTCCGCAGTGGGTTTATGTGCTCTCATGTCGCGGCTTCCTGCCGAATTAATCAGAGAGCGTAGGGGCGATCATCAACAGCGCTCCGTTTGATTTAGAGCAGACGCTCGTCTGCTTCTCTGTTGTTGTAAAGGATGAGGCCGTTTATTCACTGTTTCCTTTAGTGCAGTGCAGACATGACATGCATATAAGGAGCATTTTCTCTCTCTGCTTGTTTCACTGAAACAAGGAGACCTCTGTGGCATGTGTTCCAATCCCAGAGCATGGATATACTGTATATTCTTCTACATAGCATGTGTGTGTGCACTGACACACACACATGCACATGCTTAGGATTCATGACTATTTCAGGCCATAAACTGGAGAAGTTACTCATACTGGAAGTTGTCCACCAAATATGACTATATGATTTATTTTGAGTTATACCGCACGGCTGCTGGAAATATTGGACAGCGCACTGGGAGCTGTGGGAATGTGATAGCTGTCGAGGTTGACAGGCAGCTGACGTCGTGTGTGTGTGTATCATTGTGTGTGTGTGTGTGTGTGTGTGTGGGGGGGGGGGGGGGGGTTGGCTGACATCAATGGGAGGATGAAGGTGCGGCAGTGAGAGTTGAGCAGTTCCCCGGCCAGGATGTGTCCCGGCGGAGGAGGTCAATACTTTTCTCTTATTTATTGTTCGTCTGTCTTTCATTGTGATTGCACCAACAGATGGGAGCTGACATCCTAATATCAACAGGAAACACTCTCGGTTTATCCTCTGCAGGGATATGACATCAACGGGCCACAAGAAAACCCCCGCTCCATCTCTCCCGGGACAAAGGGATGCAAATGAAGCCTGTCGCTAACCTGCACAGATCTGGAAATACAATAGACTTAATCCAGCAAGTATCCTTGGACACAAGCCGGACCGTGAATCATGTGTAAATGTGCCGTTCAGGCATTTTGTCTTTTTTTTACGAGCGATTGTTTCGATGATGATCGAGTGTCGAGAAAATTCCAGCCCGATTTGAGTTGTTGCTCATTTCCTGCATTCCTTAGCTGTTGCACGTCACTGCACATTGTTTTGCATTGAGTCTATCACGTTTCAGGGTTCATGTAGTGTCATCCTAAAACACGGTTGCAAACATTACGTTTGTAGTCTCATAGGAAACCCCCCAAACCCCAAAACCGATCCATATGTTACGTGGAGGCGGAGTTAAGGAGAGAGGAAAGAAGTCTGCTGGTTCTTCAGACGTGTGAGGACCACGTCAGGTTGTTGGTGATGCTACAAGCTGCTACTTGCTCCTCCTCAGATCCTCCTCAGATCCTTTGATGTAGACGTAGACAACAATTTGCCATTTTCTGATGTCCCTGTGTTTCATATAGTGCTCTGAACAGAGAGGAGCTGTGAAAATGCTTCTCAATACAGGCAGCAATTTGACTCTATTTTTGACTCAATTTGAATCTATTTTTGATTTCTGTTTTCACCTGATGGACGAGGCAGGTTGTAATGTAACCACGGAGACTGGATTCCTGAAAGCAGCCATGGAACAGCTTTCAAAATGTCATATGCGCCTTCAAAATAGAGAAATACCAAACTCTGTGGCGCATGCATGTTACATATTAAAAGTGGTGATATTCGTTGTTTTTCTTTTCGTGATCAAATTCAATGAAACCATCATAACCAACAATGCATTGATTCCAGTATTGTCGGTGCATCAAAAGCCTGAAACCCACTCCTCATACAACATGTTGGCATTGTGTCTTTCTGCAAACCCGAGGATGTTTCTGATCCACAAAGATCTTTCATATCAACAACGCATCATGCTTTGTATGAATTGACAGAATTAAACTCCAGTCCATATTTGTAGGATGCTAACACGGAAGGGAAGAAGTCGTAAAGTGAGTCAGAAACACACATTGTTGTTTTTTGTCTTTTAATGGAATGTGTTGACGATGATACACACAGAATAATGCCAGCCTCGTCTCTTAGGGACGGAAAGAGGAAACAGGAATGATTCACTTTACTACAGTTTTAAGGCATTTTCAGTCGTATGCTTCTATATTCTTCTACTTCACTACAATGTAATTTATTGATGTAGATAAAAATAAGAAAAAGAAACAGTACAGAAAAATTGGCTTCAATTCGACCAGCTGCAACAGTGAAATGCTTCATACATATTAATGCAGCAGTATGAATGATACAATAAGACATAACTTCTTTTTGTTTGCAGGAGAACTCCACAGGGCACCTTGGAGGATTGAATGCACGACTTCTATTGCTTTTACATCGAGGAATTACTGCTTTTACTGAAGAAAAGGATCTGACAGAGAACAGCAAGAGGCTCTTGACTCTACCTGAAACACATCTGCTCTTAAAATAAGATAAGATAATCCTTTATTAGTCCCTCAGTGGGGAAATTACAGGATTACAGCAGCCTTGCTCACAAGTGAATAAAAAGAATAAAAAGAAGAATAATACAGTAGAAACAAGTAATATAAATAAATATAAATGAGCAGTAAAACAGTAGAGAATATTAATATACAGACTGAATAGAAAAGTACTTAAACGTATTGCACGTAAATACACATAATATACGTAATAATATTGCACCAGGTGAATGATAAAGTGACCAAGTTCAGTTCAATGATAAAGTGACCAAGTTCAGTTCAAGTGTTCAGTTGTCAGAGTGGTCTACTGGGAGCTCAGCTGGTTGTGCAGCCTGACCGCAGCGGGAAGAAAAGACTTGCGGTACCTCTCCCTCAGACACCGGGGATGAATCAGCCGGTGACTGAAGGAGCTGTGCAGCGCTGCTAGAGTGTCCTGCATGGGGTGGGAGGCGTGGCTTATCATGGACGAGAGCTTACTCATCATCCTCCTGTCCCCCACCACCTCCACGGTATCCAGAGGACGCCCCAGCACGCTGCTGGCCTTCTTTACCAGCTTGTCCAGTCTCCTCCTGTCAGCTGCCGTGATGCTGCTGCTCCAGAAGACCACTCCATAAAAGATGGCTGATGCCACCACAGAGTCAAAGAAGGTCTTCAGGAGTGCTCCCTGCACCCCAAAAGACCTCAGTTTCCTTAGCAGAAAGAGTCTGCTCTGTCCCTTTTTATAAAGTGCGTGTACGTGGTCGGACCAGTCCAGTTTGTTGTTCAAGTGGACACCCAGGTACTTATAAGATTTAACGATCTCAATGTCCAGTCCCTGGATGCTCACCGGTACCGGAGGAGAGCGTTTACCCCGGCGGAAGTCCACCACCAGCTCCTTGGTCTTACTGGAGTTTATCTGGAGGCGGTTCCGCTGGCACCATCCTAAAAAGTCCTGGTTCAGTTCTCTGTATTCCCTGTCATCATCTGCGGAAATGAGGCCGACGATTGCAGAGTCGTCAGAGAACTTTTGCAGGTGGCAGTTGGCAGAGTTGTGGTTGAAGTCCGAGGTGTAAATGGAGAAGAGGAATGGAGCCAGAACGGTTCCCTGTGGGGCCCCCGTGCTGCAGGACACCCGATCTGACTCACACTCCCGTATCCGCACATACCGTGGACGGTTGGTGAGGTAGTCCAGGATCCATGTAGTCAGGTGGTGGTCCACCCCGGTCTGCTCCAGCTTGTCCCTCAGAAGTAAAGGCTGGATGGTGTTGAAGGCACTGGAGAAGTCGTAGAACATGACTCTCACAGTGCTTCCAGCCTTTTCCAGGTGAGAGAGGCATCTCTGCAGCAGGAAGATGACGGCGTCATCCACCCTGATGCCAGACTGGTAGGCGAACTGAAGTGGGTCCAGGGATGAACTCACCAGAGGGCGGAGATGGGCAAGGACCAGCCTCTCCAGGGTCTTCATCAGGTGGGCTGTCAACGCCACCGGCCGGTAGCTGTTGAGGTCCTTGGGCCGCGGGGTCTTTGGTACTGGTACCACGCAGGACGTCTTCCATAGTTGTGGTACTTTCCCTAGCCTCAAGCTCAAGTTGAAGATGTGCTCCGCTATCCCGCACAGCTGGTCTGCGCAGGATTTGAGGAGCCTTGAGCTGATGCCGTCTGGACCCGTGGCCTTCCTCACCTTGATCCTCCTCAGTTCCTTCCTCACCTGGTTAAGGGACACGCTGGAGGGTGGGGTGCTGTGAGGTGTTGGAGTGGGTTGCTGGTTGTAGAGTGCTGAGTATGAGAGGTGTGAAGGGGAGCCGAGTGCTGTGGAAGATGGGGAGGTGGAGGAAGAGGGGGGGCAGTAATCCACAGGGGGTGCAGATGATGGGGGTTGCAGCAACAGGGAGGTCTGGGTGGGGGGAGGGGTGGATGGCTGGTCAAATCTATTAAAAAATAAATTCAGCTCATTCACCCACTTTTGGTCCCCCTCAGGCTGTTGGTTGGGCCCCTTGAACCCAGAAATGGCCTTGAGGCCCTTCCAGACACCGACGGTGTTCTTCTGTTGCAGCTGGTCCTCCATCCTCGTCCTGTAGACATCTTTCCCCTCCCTGATCCTCATCCTCAGCTCCCTCTGCAGAGTCCTCAGCCCCTCTTTGTTGCCAGATCTAAAAACCCTCTTTTTCTCCTTGAGGAGGGCCTTTATCTCTGGGGAAATCCAGGGTTTGCCGTTTGAGAAGCACCGTACAGTCCTGGTGGGTACAGTGTTCTCCACACAGAAGTTTATGTAGTCTGTGATGCAGTCGGTGAGACCGTCGATGTCTTCCCCATGGGCATCACTGAATACCTCCCACACAGTTGTTTCAAAACAGTCCTTCAGAGCCTCCTCGGCTCCATCGGTCCATCGTCGAACTGTGCGGGTCACAGCTGGCTGCTTCTGTGCAAGAGTGGTGTACACAGGCAGGAGGTGCACCAGGTTGTGATCAGATCTACCCAGGGGAGGGAGTGGTGTTGATGAGTATGCCTCCTTGGTGTTGGCATAGAGGAGATCCAGTGTTTTATTGTCTCTGGTGTGGCATTTGACATACTGGGTGAATGTGGGCAGAGTGGAGGACGGAGGGGCATGATTAAAGTCCCCAGAGAGGAGGAGGAGAGCATTGGGGTGTTTTGTCAACAGCCTGCTTGTCGCCGAGTGGATGACGTCACAGGCCGCTTCGGCGTCAGCAGAGGGGGGGATATACGCAGCCACCATGATAACGTGCGTGAATTCCCTTGGCAGATAGTATCGCCTCATGCTAACAGCTAACAGCTCAATGTCCGTTGTGCAGGTCTGCTCCTTAACAGTGATGTGCCCAGAGTTACACCATCTATCATTCACAAACACTGCCAGTCCTCCTCCCTTCCTCTTACCGCTCTCCGTTGTCCTGCCCGCCCGTATGATGCGGAAACCGTCCAGCGCAGCGTGCGTGTCCGGAGTTAGCTCAGTTAGCCAAGTCTCCGTGAACACCATGAGGCTACACTCCCGGTATTCCCTCTGATGGCGAGTCAGCGCCGCTAGCTCGTCCATCTTGTTAGGGAGAGACCTGACGTTTCCCATGATGATGGAGGGTAGGACGGGTTTGTAGCGCCTTTTCCTGGCGCGACGTTCCGTCCCCGCACGGCTTCCCCGTTTCTTCCTCCTCAGCTCGCGGGGGACATCGGGTCTCTCCTCGGGTAGTAGCACCGCCGTGTCCCGGAATGCTAACAGCTGGTCCCTTGCGTAAACAACTGGACCATGGCTGCGTGTTAAATCCCCAGACACAGAGGTGAAAATTGCAATTAACAGCAGATAGACCACGACAAGCTCGACGTGTCTAGCTGCCATACTGCACCGTTAAGAAAGTAACTAGTACAAGAAGTATAATATAAGAAAAAAACTAAGAAATACTAAGAAAAACTAAGTAGTGAGCAGGAGCTACTGTAAAAGGCAGCCACTCGTGCGGCGCCGGAAGTAGGCTATAAATACTATGTGGTATTCTTAATTCATAATCAGAGATGATCTCAGACAAAACAAAGTGGCGATGCCTCCCAGAAGGTGACACTCATTTCATGTCTTCATCGCCTGACGCCCCCTCCATGATGCCTATGAGCCCCGTTATTCGAGTAGTTTACATGCACAGACATGAATTACGGGAATTTCCGCCGGACCACTAGTCACTATTTTTTTTTTTATTCTGCGCGAATAACGGCGACATCTGTTTGGACGTGAAAACCGAAATCCCAAATAGATGGCGTGTTGCGAAAAGTTGTCCTCATTCGCACGAGTTGAAATATTTGAACTCGGGCGAAAAATTCACGTGGCGTAAGCCAATCAGAGTTGAGAAGCTCCGCCCGTCATCACCGCCGTCTTGCCGTTGCTGAATCAAACTGCTGCTGGTCCTGAAGTAGCGCTGGTAGCGGCTTCATTCAGACAATGTTGTGGGACTACGGCTAATATTATGAACCCAGACACCATGGAGTTTGATTTTCCCACCTATGTGGAATCTACACAACAAGTATACATAAAGCAGAACTAGTGGTTATTTCCATGGTGGATGGCGGAAACGGTAACTGTTTATACAGAGATAAGCCACGCCCCCTTTCCCGCGCGAATGAAACGAATGACGAGGAATTAACCACATACACCGTAAAAGTCGGGTTACAAGCAGCTCCTAGCCGCTTGCGGAGCCGCTCCTAGGAGCAGCTGCTAGCTCCCCTCTCCTGCTGCTAGCTCCCCGCTGCTACTGCTACTGTCCGCGTCCCCTCTGCCCATGTCGGGTGTCGAACCGGGGCTGGTCCCGCTACCTTCGGTGGTTGTCGGGGAGCTAGCGGAGAGCTAGCGGAAGTTAGCGGGGAACTAGCATGAGCGCCAGTTGGCTACAGCGGGGAGCAAACGGGGACACTGACCGAAGGTAGTAGGGGCGTGTAACCCAACTTTTACGGTAGTCGAGCATTACTGTATCTCTAAGAGGCACGAGCTGCTTCTACATATGACAGCATGTTTTCCCCCAGCAGCTCTGCTGCGTCTGCGTCCAGGTGAGGACGCCTCGGCGTCTCCAGAAGTGACTGGAGCGTCCTGAGGATGTCAGTGGAGGGAGAGGCAGCGTGTTCAGCATGGCTGATGCCGCCTACTCTCCTGGGACAGCTTTAATGCCTCCACCTGCCATGCGGCAATATGCTCTGCACTCAGCAGTCATTCAATCACAGGTCCCGGCACGCCAGATGGTATCACCTATGATAAGGCTGATGCACCGCCTGGCGCAGCAGAAAGTTTGCAGCCCCGAGTTGACTCGCAAACAAACTTCAAGCCCCCGTTTCCAAAGCTGGAGTGAAGATCTCACCGTGCTCCAGCACAGTTTCCTTTTCTTTTATTGCCGTTGTTTTGCGAGCCGGGACTCGTGTGTGTGTTGGTTTCAAGTGGCGCCAAAGCAACAGCAAGATTCCTATTATGTCAGCGTGCAGCTCCTGAACTCAGCCGCGCTGAACAGATGCCCATGTGGAGCCGTGGGCGGGAGCGAAGTGAGTGAAGTGAGCCGCCGCGTTCTCTCCTGCAGGTTAATTGTGCTGATTTGAGTGAAGGGAGGAAGGGGAAACGGTTTTTTTTTTTGTCGCGCGCAACCCTTTTTTATGACGACTATATTTTCCAGAACATTAATTCAGTAGATTTTCAGTTTTATAGTATGACGTGGAAGCGGAGACGGTACAGTGTGCTGGCCTGTGTGGAAGTCATTTGCTAATGAGAGCTCGTAAATAACGCGGATGGTAAGGGCCAAAGTGATTTTGGCTGTGGATACATTTACATAGCTCGCTGGTTGGAATTTAATTTAATTTCTTTTTCCTCTCACAAAATCCTTTGACTTCTACTGCGGCCTGTGTGTTTGTATTATTAGTTTTTGGAGGTAAAATGTCATCATGTCCTGTGCTGGTAACGTAGAAGCTGAATGAATAAGTGGTCCCAATACACTCTAATACTAGTGTATTCACTGTAAATACAATACACTGTAAATAAACTGTAAATACACTGTAAATACAATGTGTATTTCATATTTACAGTGTATTTACAAAGTATTTGCAATGTATTTACAATGTATTTACAATGTATTTACAGAGTATTTATAGCGTATTTAAAGTGTATTTACAGCATATTTACCGAGTATTTAGAGCTTATTTACAGAGTATTCTACAGCATATTTAAAGTGTATTTACAGCATATTTACAGAGTATTTAGAGTGTATTACAGAGTATTTACAGCATATTTACATAGTATTTAAAGTGTATTTACAGCGTATTTAAAGTGTATTTACAGCATATTTACAGAGTATTTAGAGTGTATTACAGAGTATTTACAGCATATTTACATAGTATTTAAAGTGTATTTACATCGTATTTACAGCGTATTTGCAGCGTATTTACAGCGTAAACGTGTGATTTACTTCAGGAGGACAAACCCAACGCTTGTCTCGCAGTGGAAACATGAAAGCGTAGCACAGCGGCGTTTTGTTTGTCTCTGCGTGTCTTACAAACACTTATTTCCAAGGGACATCTCTGAAGGGCACGATAGACAAATGTTCTCGCTGGTATCTGTCATGTGTAGCCTCCTCATCGACGAGGAAGAGAAGCTGTGAAAAACAAACAGCTTACACCGTGTCACCGCTGACAGTGATCCGTTGGCCCCCGCGGAGCCTCAGCAAAGCCACTTCTTTCCAGAGGAAAAAAGGGCAATTTTAGAGACACCCGGAGTTCAAACAGATCCTGGCGACGCTAAAGACACCTCGACAATCCAATGTCAACACCATTACAGCCTTTTCATTTTATACATAATGCAGAAGTCATATTTCCTCTCCGCTGGACCGAGGCCAAGCACATATTTGAGATGTCCCGTCGCACACCTCGAGTCGTTCAGTATTCATGGTTGAGCTGATTTCCTTTACTGCCCGGGCTGGAAGCGTTTCAACGCCCGGCAGCTCCCAGTGAGCAGTCGGGGCCACGCCTGCACCGGTCCTGTTGAGTTTGGCATCAAGGAGGCTTTGAAAATGGCGATCACCGGAAAGGTAATCCCTCGAGAGGTAATTAAATTCACACATATGCAGACGTATTTACAAGGAGCTGCCCGAGCCACTGAAAGGTATCCATGACATAATAACACTATAAAGGGCTTGTTTTGGAGCACAACATCTCTCAATAATCCCCTTCATGTGCTTGTCTTTGGTGACGTCAAGCGGACGACTTTATTCCATTTCTGTTTCTACTAGCTCCAGAGCTACTGACACAGGAAGTCACTGCTGGTTATATTTGGACACCAGCTCAACGTTCAGGTAGTCTTGTGGAAATCAGTTAGACAGTAAGAAGGAATGTTTCGCATCTGGTTGTTTTAATGGAGGATTTAAAGCGACAGTAGCAGCTCTTTGCAATGAGGAAAACACAATCAAAGAAAGGAAAAGGTATCGTAACATCTGAAGACAAGTTCTCACGTCCATCTCGCCTTAAGCTTCAAACGATGACGTCTTCAAAATAGATTTTACGTGTACATTATGGAGCAGGCTACTCCTCCCAAAACACTTAAAGGTCAATACATCATTTTTTTTCTTATTTGGAAAAATTAAACACATCCGCTTTTGACATTTTGTTCCTCTTACTGTGGTTATGTTCCCTTACATTGTCAATAGAGGGGAAATTGGTAGATCCATGCTTTGAGTGGAGTTTTGTAGTACACTGGAATAATACCGTCACTAATACCGACACATTATTGTGGGCGACCGTTGGTTAGTGGAGCTGGGCACAACACTTAACCCCAAATTGCTCCTGTAACCATGCCTACAGTGTATGAATGTTAGGTGGAACCTTGCATGGTAACTCCTCCCATCAGTGTGTGAATGATGAATGGTCGTAGGACGAGAAAAGCGCGATACCATTTATACATTTTCGGTCATATCGCCCACCGGCATAGAAAACAGCCAAAATGCTGCAAGTTGCACAGAAAAACTGAACAGTGAACTTTCCATAGAACACTAAGAACTGATGAACATCCCCAGGGTTGTGAGCTCTGTCAATGGTTTATGGCTCATGACGTTACTTACTCCAGGACTTCTGGACTTGAGATAGACCATACAGACAACACTATAGAAATCTGAATCATTAAAACCAGAACGTTAAAACTGATAAATTTAAATCATCGGCTCCTTATCCACCTTTGACTGGCAGTCAACCACAGTGCATTTTTTCAATGTGTCCCGCCATTTTCTTTGTTTGCAGCTCATCTTCTTCGGTTGTCCGTTCATCCATTCTTGTGTTTGCAATATGTCAAGAGGGAATATTTTGACCTTGGACTCAAGGATTCAGATTCTTCTCTTATTCCCCCATTAAAGTTTTTTTGGGGGGAGGTTTTTCTGATCTAATGTGAGGTCCCGGGAGAGAAGTGTACAGATTGTAAAACCCTCTTTATAATTTATAAATTGGGATTTTGGGCTACACAAAACAAATTGAATCGAATTGAAAAGGTCAAGGTCGCTGTGACCTTTTCTCCATCGCATTCTCAAAAACGCTGTATCAGAAACGCCTTGATCAAATGACTTCAAACACTGTAACCTCACATAACATATTGATTATAAGAACTCATGTGCTTATTCTAACAATGTCACAGAAATATGGAATAGAATAAAACGATGAAGTGGTGACCTCGTAGACTCAACAGGCCTGGTTGGTGGAGGCATTCAACAGCGAGGAGCATCTCCTCCGCTGGCTTGTGTTTAGCTGGTTGGCATGCGTGTGTTACTTTGCAATGCGTTAAGCTGTCAGGGCTACTGTAAATAGCAGATTTATGTGGCAGCACAGACCTTCTAACGCCAACCGTATATAGAAACTGATTAATGTCAACACAGAAAACGAGCTCAAATGACAAAACCGGTCGAGGCCCACCTTTTTTATTTTTATTTATCCTATCATGTTTCAAGGTCGGGACGTTACATCGAAGCAACTTGAGCGAAACCTATAAAAAATGCATCATGTCGCCCCTGTAGATATATACGCTGAGTGTGTAACCTTGTCAAAGTGACATACATGTGGCTGCATGATAATTCATACATGCCACAGGGCGTCGCATGCATGAACATGTTCCTCTCCCTGTGTGACACGCTCTCTACCGACGAGGCCATGTGCCAGTGCTCACTGGCACACGTTTGGAAAGCAGGAAGAAGCCGTAAACTCCGACAGGAATACCTGAGTCACGTGCACCGGAGGCTGGCCGCTCATGGAGGGAGGATTGCTATTGGACGTGCTGCAAGCAGCCCAGCACGGCGGGGCTTACATGGCTCCTCCCCCCGATGACCACGCCTGTTTTGTCCGTCATCCTCCCGTCTGCCTCGTCTCTCTTCGGTTCCACGGCTTCCGCGATGCGGCGCTTGCCTCCCTGCTCAGCGAGCCATATCACACTTTAAGTGCCATTTTAGCTTGAAACTTGATCAGCCAAATATCAGTATGAGCTTTTTCATCTCATCCATAATTCACCTGCGGGGGAGTCGGCTATGAATAGAAGGCTCTCTGTGCTCACGGAAGAGGAGCGAGAGACAGCGAGGAGGGAGATGGCATGGCGTGGACATGGAACGGGTCCCGTGCAGACTGGATGCAGTATATTTGGGTGCTACAAAGTAGGGATGTCAATCACAAGATTCATCACAATCCAACATTATATTGATTCTTTGGACAACGATATGATATTCGCTGGTATCACGAAGTCTGCCTCGATACAATTTTGATTCAATATGATTAAGTCGCCTGTGATCGATAATATGCATATATATATAATATCCAGTCCACAATCTCTATACATGCACAAAATATATAATTTGAGTATTGTAATACTGGACTCTGTAGAAAGGAGGTAAATGGACCCATACAGCGCTTTTCTAGTCTTCCAACCACTCAAAGCGCTTTAACACTACATGACATCATTCACCCACTTATGAGAGGAGCTACCATGCAAGGTGCCTCATCAGATTATCAACCATTCATACACCGTAGGCGCCGATCCTCTGATTGAAGGACGACCCTGCTCACCACTGAGCCACAGTCGAGGTGTGGCTGACAAGACGAGACATTGGAATTTCAGAGGCGTATCTTGAAGAAGAAGATATGTCTCAATATGTCACTTTGCAACGATGATGTTGGATCATTGATCAATGAATCAATATATATTGATCCAGATCAATGCATCGTTACCTGGCGGCAACCTCCACTACCAAAGCAAAGTGTCTTAAAATGTGCATTCTCTCTACTGTCCATCAGGGGGCGACTCCTCTCGTTGTATAGAAGTATATGCTTCATGTGTTAAAGCTGCATTCTCTCTCCTGACCACCAGGGGGTGACTCCTCTGGTTGTATAGAAGTCTATATAAATGACTCTACTTCTCTCTTGATGTATTCCCTCAGTAAACATTGTAAACATGAGTTTATGTCTCAATCTCTAGTTTCAAGTCTTCTTCAATACAGCGTGATGTTCATTTAGTAAATTATGGTAATTTAGAGTCAAACAGACCATAAAGCAGGGGATGCTTTAGGGCGAGGCTACAAGGTGATTGACAAGTTCCTGCCGCCGAACTCAAGGCTTCGAAAACGTCATTCTACAAAACCAATGTGTCATATCACCAAGACTACATTCACTTCTCATATACAGTCTATGGTCGTCACAGCCCTGATATATCGCAGCCTGCATATGTCGTTATTCCCATTCATCATACAAAGACAGCCGGCAGGTCATGTTCCCCTTTACTTTAATAAAAAAGAGAGGAGTGTGTTCTAAACTGAACCCATCCTGTCCCATTGTGTCATATCTTGGCTTCATCACTCAGGAAACAAACAATTAGACAGATATAAATGAGTCAAATTCATTTTTCGCTCTCACGACATTGTTCCGTCCTTCCTCTCTGGCCACGCGGTCAACCAGAGTGCCATCGCTCAGCTCAGCCAAGTCCATATCTCGCACACACATTCTCCTGCAGGATGCGACTTTTGTGAACTCTGAAGTATACAGAGGCGTTGTTTGTCTACCTAAAAGATTCCACTTCATCAGCGGCCAACGACTGCATTACACGAGGGCGCACGCGATGAGACGGGAAGCGACAGCTCGGCCCCCGAGGGCCACTCTGCTCTCGTCCACTCAGACGCTCCCCTTCCAGGGTGACGATATGGACATATCTTACCATTAATCTGCTTGGACGAGACGTCAGTCTGAGGCGTGACACATCGCTCCACTTCAAGGCCCGGGAAAGTCTGACAAGAAGAGAGCTCTTAGACTCCCAGATGTCTTTGGCCTTTTCCTTGGTGCGTCCAGGGGCCACGGTGACCTTTTTATGTTTTGATCCACACACGCTCTATTCTTAGAGGCTGCAAAAGGCTGACATTTGACCTGAATGAAAATGCATATCTGCTCTCAGTTCTGCAGTGTTGGCTGAGGGAGTCACTCCGAGTGTAGAACTCATCGTCTCGCAATGTCTGAATCAGCCAAGAAAGGCCATCGACTGACCACACTCCTCTCCCAGTGCAATTCTCACATTCCAGCAGCTGAGCAGTGAAAGTGTCAGATTGTCCCCCATGCAAATAGGACAGAACAGGGAAGAGAGCGTCTGTGAAAGAGTCCGTCTCTCCTCCCTGATGACAAATATATAATGAGAAATTAGAGGATGGTTTTGGGAGGAAGTTAAGCCAGGGAGGGCTTAAAGTTACCCAGTCAGTTCCTAATTCATGCATACCAGCAACATAATGTGACAGTAATGTAATTTGTTCTGGGCCAAAAGCCCAGTCGCACTTATCAAGCAGCTACAGGCCTGATTTGTCTTCTCGCCCCTCCTCTCTGGCCACCGGGCACTAAACAGGCCTTTTTAACGCTCCTCGCCGGTTCAGAGGACGGCGCCCTTATTAGATGTGACTGGATGTGACTGCATGATAATGAAACGGCGTAATGCAATGTCAGAGCGGTTGACACGACACAAAAGGCTAAGGCTGGTGAAATTCCTAATCAGCTCAAAATGTCACAGGGCTCACCTTGGGTCGGAGTCGGAGCCGCGGGCCGATTAGTTCTCCTTATCGATGTCAACCTCAAGGATGCCTCTCCTATTTGGTCTGTCTACAGAGTCAAAGTCACTCGGACTCCCGACCTACTCTCATCTCTTCTCCTTCTCTCTCTGTCCTCGACACTATTATGATTTGAGCTGCAAAGACAAAGAGCGGACATGTAATAGGTGAAGTCGTCGCCCAACAGCCTTGGTGCTCTAATTATGCTCTTGATCTTGACGCCCACACGTTTGCCTTGATCTGAACGTGCTAGAAACTGGAGAAGAAAATGGTATCTTGATTTCAGAAAGCAAGTGTCAAATTATCCATCTGAAATGACAGCGATTACTAGCATATTTCATGAACTGGAGCTAACCAGCTTGTTTAGCTAACATTAGCAACGTAAGCCAAATAGCCAAAAACGCTGTCTTCAGCTGACTTTTGACTCTTTCCAGCTGACACGTCTAAAAGGTGAAACATGTAAAAGAGTCCTAAATATGAACTCGGTCACTATAATTGAATGATATTGTGCTAAAAGACTAAAGCTACATGTCCTGAGCAAGAAGTCACCATTCTCACTCGCTGATAAGCGGTGTAAAAAAGAACATTCAATCTCATCAGGGATTGACAAAGAGTGACAAAGATGCAACACAAATATCTGTACTATTTTATCAACTATGAAGGCAACCACAATCTACATCAGTCAATAACATTTTTAATTCATGTCACTTTCTTTTTTTTATAATCTGGTGATTCACTATATCCTTTTCTGAAACGGGCCATTCAGGACTGTCACTTGTCACATTTTACTTTTACACTGCGGTACTTTTATTTATTTATTCACCAGAGACAGTGCACATTAATCAACATTTCAGTTTCCACCCTAATGTAAATAGGGTTAGCTAGAGAGCTAGCCTTTTGTCTGTAGTCCCTGGGCAGGTTATTACAATGTAATGGTCTAATATTATCAGTACGATTTAACAGCAAACACTGTATTACAACACTGTACAGCACAATGCAACATGATAAGATCAAATACAATTAAATACATAAATACATTACAAAAGGAGCAGATTTGTAAAAACAATATGCGTGTAACGGCAGAGCCAGAGACGAGGTGGTGTGATTAAGCCGTCTCTTTAGCTTTTTGTTGAAAGGTGATGAATGCTTTCTCTGAACTCAACAGGCAGATTGTTCCAGTCGCGGGGGCTCGTACTGAGAAGACCGTTAGCCAAAACCTGCTACGTCGTTATTGTACAACAAAGTGCCCTCTGTAAGAAGATCTATTTGAACACTTCTTCCACCACTGGTGCTGCTGTAGGTCCGTTAGCCAGGCAGCTAACGTTCCAGCAGATAAACAGACAGGACGATGCGTTAGCTGGGCAGCTAACGTTCCAGCAGATAAACAGACAGGTCGATGCGTTAGCTAGGCAGCTAACGTCCCAGCAGATAAACAGACAGGTCGATGCGTTAGCTAGGCAGCTAATGTAAGCCTAAAACGTAACGGGCCCGCTGTGCCTCTGTTATGGCCGCTAAACTTTGGCTGTTCGGAATTTACTTAAATGATTATTGTATACATTTCTAGATTAGAAAACTTTATTAATCCCCAGTGGGGAAACTCATTTGTCACCAAAATTCATACAGACAACAATAGACAAAGTTCACAGTGCACAGCAGACAAGAAACACATTACAAAGAACAAACAACACCAGTCTAATCAATCATTTCATGATTTAAAACTGAGCACAAGTATTAGCTTAATATGTCCCACTCTATTACAGAGCAGGCTGTGTGCATTTTCTACTAAGCTGATGAGTAGACGGCAAAGACACAGTGTTCCCGTAATGCACCTCTAACTTTCTCTGAACGCTCTCGCACGAGCCGGTGCAGTGAGAGATGTAAGCAATTTACAATAGTTCAACATCCCCTCTGCTGCACTACAAATATGTGTTTTCTTGCCACACAGGGTTTGCCTTGGGGACGAGTTCAGCTCCTGCATACCCTCCACTCCCAAGTTCTACAATGGAAACCCCTGTGGAGGAAAATGCTTTCATCAATCGTTAATATGAGATCTTTGGGATGAGCATGCTGAAGAATAACCAGACAATTCACCATGAACACTTCCCTTTGCACGGCTGTAATATAACAGAAGATGGTGTTATTACAGCACTTGAGCATGGTCTGTTTATTTTATTCCACCCTCAGACCCAATTCATGTCTGCAGTCTCGACGCAGCACTACATCACACCTCATTACGTACCAAATCTGGATCTGGTTATTTGTCTGGCTGCACTTCTGCAGAGGCACAGCCAGCTCACTTTGCTAGTCCACAGCAGGGCCTTCCTCGGCCCACTGGTCACTGAGGAGGTAATTTCAGGGTAAGAGTCGGGACAACATCTTTTTTCAGTTGAGAAAACAAAACTGGCACTCATATATTTACAGAGGAGAGAGCATCTAAACTAAACCATGAAATATCTTAATAAAACAGCTTCTAGAATATGTTTGTCTCTTTTTCTTTTCCTTCATGAGTGAAACAGTATTTGTTTGAAGAGATAATGCAGTAATGCTCTTTTAAACAAGAGATTTGGCAGAATTCTGTCATGTTTCTGGCAAACCGGTGATGCTGTGAAGCGAACTAAAAACTTCAACTTGGCTTGAAGCCTCCTGTTTGACGCTGAGCAGCAAGAAACCAGAGTCTCTGCTTTCCATTAGAGAGACGCCTCCCACAGAACCCGTGGATGTGAGAATTAAAGGTGAGCTCATTGAACAAGTGTCACAGATAAAGTACGATGGGATCATGTTACATTTTAAAAGTCGTGCTGAAGAGGTTTGTAAAGCGATTAACTCTTATCTTAACTCTTCTTCATGTGATTGGGCCTCGCCGGTTCTCACGTCTGTCCCAGTGTTTGGCTGCCGGTTTCCAGGCCAACCAGCCTGTAATTAATCCACAGTGTTGGACAAAAAGCAAAGAAGATATTATCATTGCTGCATTTTAAGTGAATACACGATTGTACGTTTTGCAAACTTAATTGATTTTCAATATGTAAAGCTGGTGCTTAAACGCTTCAATGCACTTGCTCCTCAGCAAGTACATCCAGAGATTACAGCTTTAACAGAGAGAACAAGAACTTGGCACGGGAATTTAACCTTCTTACGTTTCCTTAATTCAATTCAATTGATTTCAATCTATTTTGTATAGCCCAAAATCACAAGCTGTCCCCGGATGGACAGAAGCAATAGATGTCATGTGACCAGAATGACCAACGTAACAGAGTTACAGCACATTACATGAATATGACAGAGATGCCTTCTCGGGACAGACACCACATGCATTGGCTATGCGTTATCAGTTTGTCTATGAATAATTCATCTGTCTGTCGCTTTCGGAAAAAAATAGAATTAAATAAATGGTTCTCCACCCAATAAATGATGTATTTAATACAATTTTATAGGAGATTTACTCTAAGAGAAAAGAGGCTTCAAGGGCAACACACGTTAAAAGATCAGCCAGTGATGGAGCTTCAGAGGAAGCAGGACTCTCTCTCCTTCCTCCTCTCTCCTGCACACCTGAACCAGTCCGTTCTGGAGCATCAGCCTCGTTTAGCTAACGTCTCGTCATGCCTGGATGATGGACATGTATATTTCACTGTTGTTTGAATGACTGACAGCCATAACTTTAACATGAAGCCAGCGATCTTACGTATTTCATTTCTAGAAACACACTACTCTCAGCACCTAAGCACAACAACTAAATACCACCGATGTAAGCACATTCACTCTTCAGCCGCCTGCATGGAGCAGCGTGACATCCTTCCTCAAGTACTGAAATTGTTTTAAAAAAATGCTATTTTTTCTGCAGGCGGTGCAGAGAGTGGGTCCCAGCATGGCGGAGGCGGAGCCTCACAGGACACTGTGATGCAGCGTCTCCATCCCTAAAGCGCTGCCTGCAGCACTCCTCCCTGATTGATACCGCTGTTGGACGGGTCTGGTTAGCCGGTGGAAACCACCATAAATTCCAGGCCCGCTTTATCGTTAAGCTTAGTAGCGCGGGAAATAAAATTAGCTGTGTCGAATTTTGGCTGCATAATACTATAAATAACAATTTACAGTCGGTGATAAACGCACAAAGATGGAATTAAAAAAAGAAATACAACTTACACGGTTTGGTTTATGAGTTTCTTTTTTTTTTTTTTTTGGTGCGTATTTATTGAGCAGCTTTTACTCATATACTTTACCATTGTGATATAATAATTAAACTGTTATTGCTGAGGCATTAATCAGGCAATTTGCTTTTGTTGTCAGCACATAAAGCCGTTATGTAAGCACCGTCCTAACCCGGTTACACTGCACACGCCAACGGCTCCATCACCGGGGAAGTGACTGATGACCAGGCCTTTTAGCAGTGTTTCTCCTGCATATATGTATATATATATATATATATATATATATATATATATATATATATAGCACAGGCCCCGCGGTTTTGCTGAGGGCGAGGATGGCTGAAGCGGCTACTATTCTTAATGTCAAATGAACATGTAAGTGCACTTCATCATTTCTGACTGCTCCCTTATTGCTAAATCCCGAGCAGGCCGCCTGTGTTCCCCTCTCTCTCTTCAGACTGTTCGGTTCCAACCCAAACCCTGCTGAGCAGGACGGAGGCAAATAAATGACATGTCCCACATCTCCCTGTTTAGGTATGTTTTCACAAAGCCCTCTGCGTGTGTGTGTGTGTGTGTGTGTGTGTGTGTGTGTGTGTGTGTGTGTGTGTGTGTGTGTGTGTCCGTCTGAGGTTGAGTGTGTGTGTAGAGCTATGTTTGTCTCTTGGTATCCTCCCTCTGCAGACAGGGCCCTCTCACTCACCACCATGTGTTTCTGATTACCGTCCTGCATTCCTCTCTCTCTCCCTCTCTCCCTCCCTCTCTCTCCACGATCGGCGGCCTGGAGTGTCACGTCTCTCCACTGCCGACGATGCGGTGTCCCGTGAAGCCACAGCGCGTGATGAAGCCTCCCGTCCCCGTGTCTATGTGTCTATTTGTCTGTCACGGGGGAAGCTCCGTTGTGAAAAGATGGCGGTGTAATAAAGCGACCCCTCGACCCCAAAGGAGCTGCCATGCAACCTCCTCTTCGTGGCGGATGATATGTTAAGTGTGTCCAGGACAGCTTGTCAACAAACACATAGGGGAACCCAATGAACGGCGCGCGCTGCGGTTGTTTTAACCCCAGCAGGGCAGAGCACATTAATCACAGTTAAGGCAGCGACGATGATGAGGTGTTTGGTGGTCGGGCTCCAAATAGCTGGTAATGGAGCTGCACTTCGCGGAGGTGTCTCGCTGTTGGTTCCATTTGGGAATGCAAATAGTTGTGTGGCAGATGCAGCGGAGGCCACCAGACTGAGAGGCTCGGGCCGAGCTGGAGAAAGACACAGCGGGGCTCGGGCTCAACGCTAACGTCAGTGTGACGACGTGCTAGCGGGGACAATGCTAATATGCTGATGTGAAATGTCTTCATTATTCACAATTATTATGTCCAGGCATATCTGCTGCTGTGTGAAGGCGTCCACACAGACAGCGCCGCTGCTGCCAGCCCTTCTTTCTACACACAGTTAGCCTTTCATAACGGCCAGAGCGTTTATTTCATTGTATTGTAAATGTCATTCTTTTTTATTTTTGGACAAAAAAAGAAGTTTGTGCTCATTTGGAAATACTAATTAAAAGGTGGTACTATACATGTGTGGAGCGCACTGCGGCTAGTTAGCACTGCTAATAGCTAGCGCTGCTGCTAGCTCCCCGCTGCTGCTAGCTCCCTGCTACTGCCCGCGTCCCCACTGCCCGAGTCAGGTGTCGAGCCGGGGCTGGTCCCGCTATGTGCTAGCAGAAATTAGCGGGGAACTAGCGGCGCGCTAGCTGGCTACAGCGGGGTGCTAACGGGGACACTGACCGAAGGTAGTAGCGCAGGGGTGGGCAAACTTTTTGACTCGCGGGCCACAATGGGTTCTAAAATTTGACAGAGGGGCCGGGCCAGGACCAGATGGATGGAGTGTTTGTGTGAACTAATATAAATGACATGTAAAAATCATTACATGAAAGGATTTGGCCTTTAACAGGTAGCAAAGCATTTATTTGCAAGGCAATTTAACAAATTGCACGAATTGCAACTAACGATTATTTTAATAATTGATTAATCGGTTGATTATTTTTTCGATTAATCGGATAAAAACATCAAAAAAGCATTAATTTCCAACCCTTTATTCAAAAACAGAACTGACAGTGCAAATTCACAGTGCAAAACATCTTCAGAAAGCACAAACAGGTTGCTCCTTGAACATTCCTGAGCTGTTAATAAAAAAAAATTAAATAAAAATGGACTAACACTAAAAACATGTATGCTTTACATTTGCCAAATGTGAGCCCCTTTTACTGTAATGATCTCCTTGGAGCAGAGGCTGCATTTAGCATGCCCTGCTTTATCAATATGTATGAAACACTGGACAGAGGGAAGCTGTACTGCTCCTCTCACGTCTCACATGTTAGCTTACGTGATAGCAAGCTGACTAGCTTCCATTAAAAACAAGTTTGAGGCAAATGAAGACGCTGTCGACATCTTAACGCTGATTGGCCAAGACTCGACACATCACATGCAAGATGTTCTATTTTTCTCAGTGTCTCACTCCAATCTCAGAAACGCTGCCGGCCAGTTGCTCTGCTCCGCTCTTTTTTTTTTTTTCTTTCTCCGCGACTTATTGACTGGCGTAATAATCGCGCGACACAACGAATCGATAATGAAATTCATTGCCAACACTTTTGCTAATCGATTCGTTGTTGCAGCCCTAATAATAATATTTAGTTTTTGTTCTTGTAATGTTGTCTTTGTTTCCTTGGCACAAGGTAATTTATGAACAGCAAAAACGAAACAAAAGCATCGGCATCAGCTGTTGGACAAACTGTTAATCCAAACATCGGAATCGGCTGAGAAATTTACAATCGGTGCCTCCTTGGTTGGAGCCGAGACCTCAGATGGTCTTTTACGGTAGTAATCTGATGGTATGATGTCCAGAAAGAACATTTTTACTCTTTTCGTCTTTTTCTGCTGTGAACCATGCAGCACACATAGGTGAGAGCTTGAGTCTTGAGAGAGCAAGATGTTCGGCGACTCACACGAGCATCATGGCGACTATGAGCTGAGCCTCCAGCTCAACGACACCAGCAACATGCTGTCAAGCCACCATGATGCTATGTGACCATATCCAGGCCCATCCATCATAGAGCCGTGCTTCAACTGGAGTGCTATTGCATTACATCACTCACATGGTTACATAACTGTGGAACCGCGGCGGCAGCATATTTTCACACTGTAGAATTTATTATCTGTTTATCTATCTTGAGTTGAGGAACAGGTTGCCTTGTCTCCTCCATTCCGATACGACAACGGCGGTGACATTTAGGAGAGCAGTTATTTTCAGATCTGCGATGCAAATACGGCGATCCAATATTCCAATATTCAAGATCAGCCAGTCCAATATTTAATATTGAAGTCGTGCCGGAGTGGTGAACCGTGGCGAACAGTTCACTGGTGGAGGCATCTCGGGAGGCGCACACAACAACTGAAAAAAAAAAAACTCCAGATATTATTTCTGCTCTCCTCTCAAACAGCAGCTCCCAGGGTCACACGTCGCCGGCAGCGTTTGGCATTCCGGGCGAGGCCGGACCGCCCCGCCAGGCCGAGCGGAGCAGCCGCAAGGTCGACGCACGTGGCCGATCGGTTTCACGGTGAATACCAAATGTAGGAGCGCATCCGAAGCCTGAGAGATGAGACAGGACATTAAAGCTACAGTCCCCGGAGGGAGGAGGAGGAGGAGGAGGAAGACGGTGGGGAGGGAAAAGAAAAAAACAGGTGGCAGCACTTCAAAGCAGGAGAGGTTTATGAATTATGGGAGATAATGTGACTGCTGACTTCTGTAGGGGGTCCCAGCATTCTTTAGGGACAGAATAACTTCACTTCTTTCTATTCCCCTTTTTCTTCTTCTTTTACACAGCAATAAATAATAGACATTTCCATGCTATCCGAGGAGTGAAAATAAGAGGCTGGAATCATTCCTGCAATGATCTCAGCTCAGGTGGCGTGTCATTTTTAGATAATGAAATCGTTTCCTCTTCCTGCAGACTGAATTAAGTGAGCAGCAGCCAAAGAGAATTAAGTGACTCATTTCTCACCAAAGAAAAATAATACCGTCCTTATCCACATAATTCAATTGCCATTAATGCTACTGTAGGACCAATCATTTGTCTTAGATAGGCTATCATTATGATCCATAGGTCGTTTCAGGGAATCATATTTGGAAGGACAGTCATGATGTGTGCAAACACAATGTTTCCTTTCTTTGCAGAACTAAATGTGATAAATAAATACAAAGATTTACTGAACTGTTTTTTATTCTTAAAATAATGACTAAATAAATAAAAAAATCGTACACTAACAACTTGGTATAGCATCTTTTAATTAAACAGGAATCACCATTCAAGTGCAAATCTTCTTAAGATAGGAAGGACTTGAAAAGGTCGGGCCCGTGGTCACCGATACCCTCTCGAGGAGGCAGCTGCAGCCGACATATGAGTTCAGTATCGCTGATCCATGGCACTCAGTGCTACATGTTTAACAGCCGCTGGGCTTTAGTGCTCGATGGACATCGGTGATCTGGACACCTGAAGACTGAGTTCCACTGATTCTAGCAGTGGTTATATTTACATATTTATTGAGTTATGACTCGAAGAAGAAGTGGCGTGAAAAAATCTATTCAGAGTGAATTGTCTTTATCTGAATAGTGGATTTGTATTAATTAAGGTGTGACCAGGTTGTTCATAAACAATGACATCATTAGCTTCAATGCAAAGAGAATTATGGATAGTTTTCTGCTCTGAGCTGTACGGCCCTTTCGCAATGCCTTGATTTGTTGGTGTATTTGTTTAGCATGTCTTGTACAGTTGTTTATGATTTCCCAGCCTCTGCTCTCCGTTGTGCACACACATCCATTATGCTTTTCTATAGTAGCTTTGAGCTTTAACTTTGAAGGATTTTTCTAATCCTCTATGAATGTGCTGCAAATGTATTCATAAATCGTCTGCTCAGACTTGAAGCACAACTCTAAGGTTGCAACAAATAATGGTCTTAAAATATTTACAGAGCTTAGTAAGCATTTGCTGCATAAAGGATGAAGAGACGATATAAAAGACAATGCAGCGCATTTGTTTTCTCTCCATCCAGGAGCGTCTCATTTGTATTTCCTCCTCTGCTTGTCTCCTGATTACACTTGAGGAGAATAGATGAGGGCAATGGACGATTAATGACAATAATAGCTAATTATATACACGGCACACTTCAGTATATGGTTTCCATTTTTCTCCATTTTGCTGTTCCTATTTTAACAGTGTATGGGTATACTGGGTTTTGGGTTTGCCACATTAATCATAGTGTGCTGCAGGATTTACTATAAATACTAGTTAGGCAGTTAGCATCACATTGGTTATCTTGACCAAAAGCCAATGTTATTTCTTTATTGGATTTTTGATCTTCACAAATGAGCAGCATGTCTACAACGCTAGAAGTAAAAAGCTAACGTCAGGCTATCAACGAACTACACCGTTATAGCATGAGTGTGAGTAAACACACCGAGACTAAGAAGGACGAATCGGTGCGATAACGTGAAGTCACATTTAAGCTTCAAAATTCACGAAGGGGTATTTACTCATTTATCTTATATTGTAGGAGAAAACATTAAAATATTTTTACCACAGACCTTACTTCAGACATCTGACCTAAAACCCATTAGAAAAAAAACATTGACTGAGAGGCACAAACGCATACTCATACGTGGATTTCCATATTGTAGACCTCATTCCATCCAATAAAACTAATATGGCCACCATTAAGTGAAGCAAATAGCTGTCTTCCCTTCATTCTAATGGAAATAGAGCTTACTAACCTGTGACTGTGAGTCTGGTTTGATCTTTGCTCAGACATAAGACACTCATCTACTGTCACTTCACGTCTGTTTCAAAGGGTAAAAGTCCAAATGCCCGACTGAATAACAGGTTCAAAATACAGAACCTTTGGTTTCAGTATTCGACCTCCTTGACTTGTTCTGCATGTTGTGGTATTGGCGTCTAGATTTAGAGAGGACTAAAGCATGTTTGACCAATGTAAACGTTGACCTGGTGATGGCGAGAGAAAGACATCAGGAGATCAACCAAGTTCACAAAGACTACATGTCTGAACCACATAGATTGGTAATGTATCCATACAAGACTTGTGCAGACATTTCACTAAAAAACAAACATGTCAGGAGAAGACAGGTTGAGACGTTTCTCTCGAAGCCCACGAATGTAAACCCACCAGTGGTAATAGAGGAAAAGTCACAGGCACACTTAAGTCATCAGGCTTAACGATGACTTAATTAAGTCATCATTAATGACTTCATTAGCATTGCCAATTAAGTCATTAATTTACTATTAATGACTTGTCAATTAATTACATGGTTGTCATTGTCAACCAATGACAACCATGGTCATGACAATGACCCAAATTTCATGGTAAACCATCCAACTTTCGTCAAGACAAAAATGTCATATAACAGCAGCAGATGAAAAGTCAAAGGATCACCAAAATCAGTAAGCTTTTACCTCTTATGACCATATAAGTCTGCACAAAATATTCTGCCAATCCATAGAGTATATGTTGAAATTTTATTTGATTAACTAAAGTTGTAACTGGCTGGTAGTGCTACATGAAGACTCAGAGGATCACCGAAGCTGGTAGGAATCATCTTCTGGGCACCATGTATACCCACCAAATGTCATGACACTTCATCCAATAGTTGTGGAGACGTTTCACCAAAGAAACTAAACCAACAATCATCTGGATGTCTCAAGAGGGAAAGTTAAGTAATCACCACAGGCAGTAGGTTTTCATCTCCAGGAATGTTCACAACAATCCTTCCAATATGTGCAAGCGGTGGACCGATCAACCGACCGACAGAGTGTCTGGAATGAAGACAGCTAATTAACATGAGCATTCAGTTCTCACCGAATACTCCGTACAAGAACCATCAAGAGTTCCCTCAATTCTCAGTAGGAGGCTGGAGCTCAGTCACACCGTTGAGTCATTACGCAGAATTTTCAACGGAATTCAATTCTGTTGATTGCTGGGTTGCAACAAGACTTTGGCAGCCCCGTTCTGAGCAATTCCAGCACCGATTTGGCTGTCAGTACATAAGTGGCCCTGTCTATGGTTTTTGGCAACCTGAGGCAAGTTTTCAGAGAAAATGAGTTCATTTGGTTCCATTGATTGTTCCCCCAGCCTCACAAGTCTGCTAGTCCCTCCTGCTCCCCTCCACAGCATGACGCTGCCACCACCATGCTTCGCAGTAGGGGTGCTATTAGATGGGTAATGAGCTGTGCCCAGTTTCCGCCTGACAGAGAGCTTTGTTTTATGGCTGAGAGTACAGTTTCCAGTTCAACACAAAACACCCTTCTGCCCCCAAGCATCTTTCAAGTGCCTTTTTGCCAAGTCCAAGCAAAGTCCAGGTCACGTACCTCTGCACCAGGAAGTCTTGTCCTTCTGGCTACTCTGCTGTACGGCCTAGATTCATAAAGTGATGAGCTCACTGTGGTTCTTCCAACAACATCTCCCATTGCACCCAAGCAGCTCTGTAGTCCTTTTCAGTAAGCTTGTTGGATTCTTGGGTTACCTTTCTTGGCGGGCTGCTCGGGTTGGATGGACTACCAGGAAGAGCTTGGGTTGATCCGGGTTTGTCTTTTCCATTTCCAACTGTCTAATATCAGCGGGTTCTTCTGATATACTGACAAAGAAAGTACTAGCAGTCTTTCCCCAGGTCGTCTAGCGCTTTACAGCTCTGCCTGTGAACTCTATTATCATTCATCATGGTAGAATATCTCCTTTGACATCCGTTTATTGGATCTGATGTCAGCACAGAAGTCGGTCATGGTCACAGCCACCGGGGTATGCCACACAGCTTCGGCATGTAGCTTAGCGACAATAGAGCCATTCAAAGCTACTGTGAACCATCAACTTACTCCAATGCTCCCATTTACTGGTCAGGAACAGCCACCGACAGATTGTATTGCCTCTGAGCATAGTGATCAGAGTATTTCCAGAGGATACATTGCACACTGAATGAATGGCCCATGGTAGAAAATAGTGACCTCGCCCCCAACTAACACTAAATGCTGGAGCTTCATTTCTGACTACTCAGTGTTGACATGCTCCTTCTAAACTTACAACGCATATACATATTTCCCATAGAACTGTAAATGAGCTGGGTGATCAGTAGCTCTGCAGTTATAAAGATCTGGTGTCTCGGTATTTTCTTGCCTACCATGATGTGATGCATTCCTGTTGCACAGTGCCGTCGCTTGGAGCTACGAGGTGTTAGCAGGTGTTGTCGATTGGAAAGGGCATACCGTAAGAATGCAGACTGTCTCCACCAGCCAATGAGGTGAAATGCTAATCTGTATTACAGTATATATATATATATATATATATATATATATATATATTACAGTATATTTTACAGGCCTTATGTACACATTATGTATGTGTGCCGTTGTGTGTTAATGTGCTTCGCAGTACAGGCAGCACACTAGGTTGTGCGTGAGGCCGGAGCTGCACTTTTCTCACATGCGTTTCTTTTTCTACTTTATGGTTCCAGAGAGACCCTCAGACTTGTACTTCCTCTCTCCCTCAGGGCGAGGAGAATTCAAATTAATTACAAAAGTCAGAAGACCATGAAGTCCATGAATACCATGACCACCAGAAGACATGTGCATATGGCGTCTGATGTGTGTTTCCGCAGGTGTGGTCAAAGCGGACTTTGACTACTCAAGTGTACATTCTAATTGTACTAAAATAACATGTGTGTGTGTGTGTGTGAGAGATCAGTAGGCGGGCTGTGCCAGGTGTGATTTCATTCTCCCTGCAGTCATGGGTCTGTGAGATCGCTTTAGACACAGTTTCTACCACCCACTGGTAGACAATGGTGCGCTCCTCCCATCCAGACAAAGTGTGTGTAGACGTGTTGGTGTTGTTGCACAGTTTACAGTACACCTGCAGTACCATCTGTGTGTGTGAGAGTGTGTGTGTGTGTCACCTTATAACCGTGTTATTTAGCTTTGTACTTTTTCCAGCGTTCGATCGGCCTTTGTGTGTGTTTGCTTCCGTCCGCATCGGTAGTACAAGGGTGAACTGTGTGTGTGTGTGTGTGTGTGTGTGTGTGTGTGTGTGTGTGTGTGTGTGGAACCAGAGGGAGGCCCCGAGGCTTTTACGAGGTCAGCTTCCTGCAGAGTGGAACGGTGAGCAGGAGATAATAATAGCCAGGTCAAGATTCAATTATTTGCCTGGGGATTAACCTTATGGGGTCTTTCAGGAAGGTCAGTGGGTGGTGAGCGCTTTTAGTCTTCTGAAACAGAAGCCACTTACAAAGCTCTTTTATTATTGTGAAGTCGTCTGGTCATAAAGATCTGGAGGCTGCGACTAAAGGGCAGGGCTGTACGGGTCAGACCGGGAGTAGTTTAATGTAGTTAAACATAGATAGGAGCTGTGGAGCAACAGTTGGAGGAAATAGACAAATAAAGAAGAAAGGGATAATCTAGAGCGATATGGCCAAATAAATGGAATTTCACATCACGATATAGCTTTTGGTGGTTCAATAAAAAAATTGTCCTTACCGAATAACCATGAGTCTATTTTTGTAGATTCCTATGTGAATTTAATTCTTGAAAAATGTATGAATAACTTTAATGCAAAATAAACATCAGTTTCAAATAAAAATGTACTATTTTTATATGCATGCATAAAAACAGAGAGTAATCCGCTGAAGACAATAGTTTAAGGTCCATGAGCAGAATCCTTTCTGAGAAATTGTATTTTTTTGTGTGCTTGTTGCGGTCAATATAGACAACATATGTGTCATGATATTGCGATATGATTTAATTATGGTATGATTCTATAGTAAGATGATATTGTATTATATTACCAATTTAACCTCACAACATTCAGATAAACAGCATCCTGCATATTTAGACTTTAGGGCTGGGCAATACATCGATACTATATCTATATTGTGACATGAGACTAGTTCATGTTAGATTTGAGATATCATAATATGGCATAAGTGTTGTCGTTTCCTGGTTTTAAAGGCAGAATTTTCACCAGACTGTTGCAGCTGCTTGTTTGTCTCGACTGATTTAGTCATTATATCCACATCACTGAGCATTAATAGAAAAGATATTTTGTGAAAGTAACAATGGCCAATTTGATTAAAAACCTAGTGGCATTTGATTTTCATTCCTTCTTTATGTTTGTATTGACCTGATTGCTGACAATGTTGCTGGTTGCTGTAATGGATGAATGACATGTTGGTGTCCTGGGTTCAGGCCTGTCATCCTCCTCTCCTCCTGCGACACCCTGTGATTGGCAGACGGTCGCAGGGAACGACTTGTGTGTTTTGGGAGATGCGAGCTGCGTTCATACAACCGGACCGGCCTGCATTAGCGACCGCAGGCCGGTCCGTCTCACGGCAACGCTGCAAATGTCTTCTGCAACCTCATCCGTCAAGACGCTGTGTTGCAGATATGTGCAATCTCATATTTCTATTGTTGAGTGATAATCCATATGACAAACTACCTTACTTTTTTTACCCTTTCATTCTCTGAATTATCCACTCACAAACATACCCACGTGGATATTCTATCACTTGATTTCATTTCCCGAAAATGTTCCATATCATAATATATGTGGCCAATCGATATTATTTCCCGTTTTTATCTGCCAGGTACCGGTAGGATCACACTAAGTGCACAAGCGTTGCTGTTACTTCCATTAATAGGTGCCTTTGCCAACTGAGCCAGCAGGAGCCCCAAAAACACACACACACACACACACACACACACACACACACACACACACACACACACACACACACACACACACCAGCACTTACACTCCGTCTCCATCGCAGCACAGCGTCGGGAGATGAAAGATGAGACAGAAATGTGAACTTCACAAGAGGAGAACACTCACACCGTCAGCGGCGGCCGATTGATGCGAGTGAATTAATCATCTGCACGTCGCCGTCCACAATACTAGCGCGTGAGCTAATGGAAGAAGTTCTGCTGCACGAGGGGAGCAACCAACGCGCTGATGAGCTGTGTACGGGGCGAGTCCCCGGCTCCACTACCTGCCTGTCAGCCGCCCTGTCATCCGCCCCGTCTCTCCCTCTCTCTCCCTCCCATCCTCCCTCGCTCAATGAAGTCTTGGCTGAGAGTATGAGAGATGAAAAGAAAACAAAATGCCTTTTGATCCGGCAGCCTTGTGTTACAGCTCTGTCAAAGAGCATTACCATGATAACCCGACCCAAGAAAAAAGAAACAGCCAAGGGGTATCAAAGCCAGATACGTGGAGCTTTAATGCACAGACTGTTAATGCACAGGCGGACTGAATATGAATGCAGCGGACTGGACACAGCATCCACGCCAAGTGCCCTTTTCATTCTCATTCTCTTCCTTCATGTTTCATGTCGCCGGCAGTACAAAGACTTCTCATTCCAGCCAACGGCGTGGTGTTTTTTTTCTTTCTCCAGTCGAGGCTGCTCTGATCAAATAACTGTGAACTGCACACAACGCTGCATTGTTGGGAGCTGCACTGTTTCATGTTTGATGTATTCACGGAGAGAGCGATATTACCCTCCTGTTATGCGGAGAGGGGAAGAAAAATAACGCAGGGACCTTTGAAAACTGCCAGGAAGATGAGTTTCCTTCACTGCTGTGTGAAACACGCCTTCCACATGACCTTATTTCAAACTCAGGCATTAGAATTTCCATCCCGGCTATCTCCGGGTCAAAGAGGTGAGGTCACCTGGATTTAACAATCATCACATTTGTGTGTGACGCCGTGTGTGTAGCTGTTTGTGTTATTCATTGTTTCAGCAGCCGGGTGATCCTCAATACTCTCTCTCGTTTCAGGGACGAGGCGCACAAAAGATTGTTGCTCGAGATGAACGCAGCGTGAAAGCAACAAAGAAAAGGCCAGTAATTACTCACCAAAACACTCTAAAAAACAGAGTGTTTTTGAGAGTGAACTGAACGAGTGAACTGCTGAAGAGTTGTGCAGAGCACCCGACAACAAGAGAGCAGTCTCAGGGGCTGATGGAGGAGTTGGAGAGGCAGAGACTAGAGCTACATGAGCTACATCACGTTGAGCTCATAACACAATGTGCTGCTGTTTTTAAGCCATTACTGCCTCTCTTTGTTTTGGGGTGTTTAGTTTTTTTGCATCAGGGTTATTCTGAAAAGGAAGAGAGAGCTGCAGAGTGACACGGGACTGTGTCGGCCACCAGGGGAGTGAGGGATCAAGAGGAGGAAAGAGGAAAGAGGAGGTCAGATGGACTGATAGATAACTCACTGATTGGACGGTTTTGGCGACGTCATCCGGCGTCGTCAGTGGCACGCGAGCCCCCCGTGGGGAAATCAAATCCTGGTGACTGGCAGCACGATATACAGCCCATTACTGGTGTCAGCAAGGGTTCATGAAGACATAACGGATGGGGAGCATTATTAGCCAAGACCACGACTCCACCGCATCGTATGAATAATGACCGACAGGTAGAAACTGGAGGGAATTATTACATCTACTTAGATAGATGTAGATATGCGCTGCCATGGCTACCACGTGTGCTTGCATCAATATATCAATATATATGCAACCTATACAGATACATTTTAATATTGCTTGCTTGACATTTCACAATCAGCAGATGGATTTAATAAAAGTTTTGCCTTTGTGTGCCTTTGACATACCTTTTTTTTTTTGTGCAGTTAATTTGCACTGCAATATATTTTTTTGAAATAGTTTTTACTTTAAGACAGAACTAAATATGATGCGTATATTCAGATATATATTCATATTATGGTTCGAAGCAAGGTACATTTTCCTGAGCTTTCACACTGCGCATGAACGCATCAACCAATCCCGTTGTTGTAAACTTTATTCGTCCTTTCAACTTTGACAAAGGCAGATCAGACAAAGCAGACCAGATCCACTCCATCTGATGTTACCTTTCACAATAAAAGCGCTAGACTTATACACTGTAACCGTCAGTGGCTGGCCGTGGATTCTGTACTTGCGCCTTCAGTGGATCAGCTTTAGGTGATACAACAGTGTAGCTCAGACAGATTGACGCTGCTCTGGTCAACAGGATCCTGCTAGTTTGTCTTAGAGTATTCTGCCTTTCCAAGTTGTTCTCGTTGTGCTGCGATGTGTAAAAAAAGCTTCAACTTAAGTTTTAACTTAAGCCAAGTTCGCAACTTTCAAAGTCTTAAGCCTGCGGTACTGGTCACACTCAGCCTGCTGTCTTGTACTCAGTCGGTGAGGTTTTCACACGACATGACTGACCAGAAACAGAGGAATCCACTAGAGCTCTCTAAAACACACGGCAGAGGTCACACAGTAAGTGATGGATACCTTCCGCACGGCCATGCTTGTTGATGATGTCATTGGCGTACTTGTTCGCAAGCCTGTTTCAATTAAATTCAATGTTTCGTGTTTTGCCCAAAATATCAAATCACAAATTAGCCTCAGAGGGCTTCACAGTCTGTACAGTAAATGGCATCGTCTGACCTTTGACCTTCACATCGGTTCGGGAAAAAGAGAAGAAACCTTCAGGAGAACGACAGAGGAGGATCCCTCTATCAGGATGGACAGAAGCAATAGATGTCATGTGACCAGAATGAACAACGTAACAGAGTTACAACACATTCAATGCGTATGACATAAATTATTCAAATATTGATAGTAATTGCACAAATAATACAAGAAAAAAGACTACCGTAAAAGTCAGGTTACAAGCCGTTTCTACCTCCGGTGGGTGTCCCCGCTGTAGCAAGCTAGTAACAGCGCTAGCTAGCGCTGCTGCTACCTCCCTGCTGCTGCTGCTACTGCCCGCGTCCCCTCTGCCCGAGTCGGGTGTCGAGTCGGGGCTGGTCCCGCTACCTTTGGTGGTTGTCGGGGAGCTAGCGGAGCGCTAGCAGGAGCGCTAGCTGGCTACAGCGGGGAGCTAACGGGGACACTGACCGAAGGTAGTAGCGGCTTGTAACCCGACTTTTACGGTAGTACTAATAATAACAGCAGCAGTGTAAATACTACATTGGTAATGATAAAGAGCAGTAATAGTAATATAAAACTCGTCTTTATTATTCATCTTTCCTCTCAATACAACAACAACTCTGGTCCCTGTTGCAAATGCATCACTTAACACACACAGTTACAGCCGGAGTCTCATTGGCTGAAGCTCCTCGGCAGACCCCCGACAGGTCCAGATATTTAGCCTGCCAGACCCCTGATAAAGGGATTCCTGTTGAGCGGTAATCGTACCGTATTCTGGAGCTGCTGTGGGCTGTTTAGTGACTGGTTATCCTCCTTATCTCTGATCCTGTCAGCAGGAAGAGTTCTTTAGTGCAGGAACCCTGCAGGTCTCAGACCCTCTCTCCTGCTGGAGACAACACACACGGGGCCGTGTCAAGCACAACTTGATTTAAAATACAGCCGCCATTATTAGATCAGTGAAAATTAACAAGTATGTCACACCAATTAAAGATGTAATCAAAACATCAGTTCCATGATAGCGTAGCTTTGTATTAGCACTGTGGCCACCGGTAGGAATGATGTACACTTCACTAACTGTTGATTGTTCCAACTGACATGAGGTGTTATTCAATACATATCTCCATACTTGGTCTGTGATACCATACAGTTCACCATGAAATGATTCAATACAGTTTGATACAGCACTACTCTGATACCATCCGTTCAGTTTAATTCATAGTATTTTAATGACGTGTCATACATTTCCTTGACCACTCATTGGTCGTGGTTGAAATTAAATGATCACATTTTATTTCCACTGTTGTTTGCTTTATATATGTAATGATGATGTCATTGTCACTTCCGGTTCCTTCCTCTCGAAGTCAATGCGCTTTTTGAATGTGTTTTTGATCAGATGTCTGAACTAAGGTCTGTGGTTTACACAAGCTGAAGAGATCTGAACAAAAAAATATGTAAATATTCCTCTGAATTTTGAAGCTTTTAAGCGTCTTAAAAAAGTGGGTTGCTAACAAGGGGTTAACTATCAAGGTCAGTTCCTTTATAGTCTAAAGTTAGCTTTTTACTTGTTGGGATTGTATACAGTACATGCTCCAGAAACAATAAAAGTGGGTTCATTAGTGAAGAATATCTTGCTGAACAAAACGTTTAAGTATCAAAAATGTACACTTATTTTCTACAATAATCCAAAATCCAAAGTTAATACCACATTGTCTAGTTCAGGGTTCTCAGCCTTTTTTCAGTAATGTGATCTTTTAAAAAAAAAAGATGTAATACACAGCGCTTTGCCATCAGTGTCTGATTTAATATAGAATATATACAATTCAGTTTATGAACTTACATAATTACTTACTTAAGTTATTACACTTAACAATTTTTAAAGTATTTTTGAATGGATGTTACTTTTACATATATTTAACAATCTCACGTTCCCCCTGGAGTGCCTTCACGTACCCCCATTTGAGAACCACTGGTCTAGTTGTAGAGGGAACCAGTGAGCTGCTATCGTAGCCACGTCCTCCCTGCATCACTCTATGGCCGTAAACTGTACAATGATGACAGCATCTCTACCCAGCTAGCTGCTTTATGAGCGTAGAGAGGGACTTTAGGACCCAGTGGGGATTCTGGCGATAGCATCATATGTGTTTAGACGTAGGACTGCTCAACTGGAGCTCTGACTGGATCCGTTTATGACGGGCATATCAATTGTTGACGATTCCCCTCAGCATTTGATTGGGCTCAGAGTTCTGTAGAGATGTAGCTGGATCTAAAACACTCGTGTCACGTTTCTGACACCCTTATGAGGTCTCAGCGTTATCAGGTTTGGTTTTGATCAAACCGTGATCTCTTACTCTGAAGTTCAAACACATCTTTAGATGAAAAGACGAACTCCCTGAAGCCATACATCGCCTGCCCAAGTCCTCCCTCTCTGAGTGTAAATGTTATAGTAAATACTCAACCGAATGCAATTTTCTACATTTTATTTGTTCACAGTCTCCCTTCCATTTTTCCCTTTTATGTCAATGTGTGTGAATGTGACAACAACAACATGATGATACACTGCGTGTTGTCTTGATGAGGCTGATTTATTTCTCCAGAGATGAAACACCTGAATCAGAAGAAGAACATCGTAACTCAAAGATCAATGAATACAAATGAGTGAAAGATCTTAAGAATAAGAAGCTAAAGGATGCAACCAACACATATTTATATCAATATCAATAAGGCTATGATAAAGAAGTATATTATGCTGCTTTCCAACAGATAAACAAATGCATTTAATGTGCTGGCTGAATATAAATAGAAGGATGAGAGGGCTTAATTGGTGTTATCTTCCTGTGGAGGGGGAAACAAAGGTGAAGAGTGGGTCATAAATATGAAAATTAACAATTCAGTTTTAAAGCCACCCAGTGCAGGATTTTAATAGTATACATGCGATGCTTTCTGGTGGTAGCATTACTAGAAAGTAACCCAGGCAGCCTGATGAATGGGCTGAAAGCAAGATGGTTTTATTCCACCAGTACAGTGTTCATCTCAGCACCAGATGTCTGTACAGTAAGATGTTAGTTTCAGTCACCTTTTAGTCATTTGATTATTTAGTTTCATTGAAGGGAAACTGAAGATGTTTTAGTTCAGTTTTTGTATGTGAAATGTTTCTCTATTTTCCATCTGCGTGACAACAACACCCCAAATAGCCTTTTACTAGCTAACGGCAACAGAAATACCATGGCCCAATACTGAATACAAAATGCATCATATTGTAAGTCTAAATGTAGTGGCACGCCATCAGACCTGGTAGTTCCTACATTACCTGTGGTATTGGAGAAAAATGAGTACCATCACATTTTCTGAATTTTAGCGATGACTTTTAGCGATAGCATCCCCAACGCTAACGCTACAAGCAGCTCTTGCGGGGCTCAAGCAGTCGGCCTGTTCCTCACAGGGGTACATGCTCCAAACGGGCACTAAAGTTTGAATAGAACATCAACGTGGGTAATGTTAATATTGTGTGTAATAAATCAATGCATGAGAAACATTGGTTATTGTTAGCTTACTTTTGTGGACATGTTAGCGTGCTAACATGTATGTTTCTATAGTTTTGGATCCATAAACCTGTTTGGATCTCCCTTCTGTTACAATAGCTTACATTACTTACCGCTTCCAACAGGCCAACAGATATGTTTGAATTACCAATCAGAAACATATCATTTGTGATTAATTTATCGACAACAATTGCAATACATTTAGTCAATTCTCGTTTTTAGGAACTTTTATTGGGTTTTAGTCTGGTTTTCCTCCTGAAGTCCACTTTCCCTTTCACTACATTGTTTTGTTGATGAACTATGTGTTATATACAGCTCACTCATAGTAAATGTAGTCCATCATTTGCCCACTGGGTCCTATCCCGTGTGATGAGGCTGCCTGGTGGTAAATGACCCGTGATCGTGTTCCGGTGTTCTGGATCCTCTGTCGCACAAAACAGCTGGCGAGAGCGTCTCATTCAGTAAATGTCAATCAGACCTGGATACAATCCCCCCACTGCTCCTGTTATTTGCGGTGTATAATTCAATCTTTAAAATATTTTTTCCACCCAACAGCCAGAGTTAGGATTTTCTCAGCGACTCTGGGGCCATGCTACGGGAAGTGTTGCAAGCGGTGTTGTGAGCCGAGATGTCATTGCTGACTCTTTGCTGCTGTTCCCATTATAAAAGATCAAGTGAAACAGCAGCTGCTTTTCTGCCTCTAGAAAGCTGTGATAATAATTGTGTGTGGTTTCAGTGAGTGTGTGTGTGGTTGGCAGGACACTGGGAACGTCTGAGAAAGAGAAGAAAGAACCATAAAAACACAGCTTTACTACTTGTGTCAGTCATACAGTATCATTTCAACTAAACGCTTCTGTCCATAAAAGGAAAGAAACATTTTCCAATATAAGCAGAAGCGGTACGATTTTGGACATACTATACCATCCACTGACAGATGCACACCTATCAGCCTATCCCAGATCATCTCAAGGTCAAAGGGAATTTTCACTGTAAGGCAATATGCTCCAACAGGCTGTCCCAGGGTCTGTTTAATATGGCGGTCGTATCATGCTGAGTTAGCCTTCAGAGCCGACCGCCATTACTTTCTCACAGCGAGCGATGAGAGACCACAGTCAAGAGCATATGTAACGGCACAGTCAGCTGAAGTCAGTCTTTCCTGTTATTGCTTCGTATACTATATGATATAAATTTCACATAAACTATCATTATCTCCACCCAGATAGATTTCCCTGCTTCTAGAAACACATGTGAGCCCTAAAAGGATCCTATAGAGCCTCAGCGTTCTCTTCATTTCATACTTCACACTGTTATTTAGTGTTGTCTAAAAAAACAATCAGGAAATCTTATTGGATTGCACATTCACCATGAATAATAGTGTCAGATTGAATTTATGTCTGTTGAATTCATTTTTTAACTGCATCCACATAAGCATGTCATCATGTTAAGTTGCCTGGCTCCGTTTGAAGGTCACGAAATCCCAGCACCTCTAAAGCTAAATAATTAGCAGGGGGTTGTGTGCCGGACTGTTTCTTGGCCACGTGTAGTGACTAGGACTCCAGAAAATCACTGGTCAAGAAATAGTCCTGCACAAAACTCCCAGTAAAACCACTAAATGTTGCTTTTAGGCTTTAGACAAATACAATATAATGTGTTTAACAGTGTGGTTTAGAGGTGATGGCGGGCAGATTTTGTTACCTTTACACAGAGCCAGGCTAACTGTTTCCACCTGTTTTCAGTCTTTATGCTAAGCTAAGCCGACAACATGGCTGTTGCATGCATATGACAGAGGTGTCTGTCTTCTCATCCAACTCTCGACAACAAAGAAAATAAGTGTTCTCCAAGGAACTTTGATTCTGTGTTGATTTGGCGGTCCCTGTGGACGGAAGTGGTGTTGATGAGGCCCAGAGTCCTTTTAGAAAATCTCTCATTTTACTGCTGCAGGGTCCGGAAGTCTGCTCCACTCAGTCCCGGTTCTTCCGTTCCTTCCTTCCCTCCAGCGGGCCCAGCAGTACGGCCTGGGTGTCCAGGAGCATGGTGTCGGTTTTGGCTCCCAGTGGGGTCCAGAGGAGAGGCTCTGCTCCTGGCTGGAGGTCCAAGGCTGCGGTGAAGCCAGATCTAGTTGTGTCCACGCTGGCCGGGTCTCTACTGGAGGCCCCACCGGGGTCCGAGCTGAAAGAGTTTCTGGTGAACCGCACGATTCCATCTGATGTCGCAATGAATAAAAACCTGCAGTCACCGATGACAAGCATGAAGAATATGTGTACACATTAAATATACTCTCAGAGCTTCCTCCCAAACCTTTGGTAAAGTATGGAGACTACTACGACTCCTTACAAGAACCTCTCGACAAAGATTAATGTGGATCCCCTATCCGTCCCATAGCAACAAGTGAGCAGCCCCCCCTTTCCCCTTTTTTAATTTTAATTTTATTTATTTATTTGTTTTCTTGTTTTCTTTGGCTACTAACCATTTTATTTCTTACATGTAACTTCTCACTTTATTATTTGATGATCGATTAATGCAATCATTTCGATATTATGTCTACATCTCCGTCACCTGAATGTACCTGAATTTACCCAAATGTATAAGTCCCATAGCCTACAGGCTATGGGACTTATACATTTATACACCCTACAGTGGGTGGGTGGGTGGTGTGGGTCGGGTTGCGAATGAGGTTTTCAATTTCTGTAATTGTCCTCAGACATGTGTGAAGCCTCTTCCCTGGTGGGATAAAAACTGTGAAAATCAATAAAACATATTTACAAAAGAAATACATGTAGGTCATATAGATCATCAGTGTTTAACTGAGACTGTTTCAGAACCAGTTCAAAGTTCCTCACAGGAACTTTTAAATACAAAGTAGTTCTAGTTCAGTTGTGTTAGTTGGCCTAACGTTGATCTGTTTTGAATATGGTAAGGATCAGTTTGTTGGCCTTGGTTTTGCATTAGTATTCTTACATCCCTGCCTGTCCAAAATGGCATCACTTCATCAATTTGACTTGACCTATTACTTGTTTAGTGAGGCCACAGTGACTTATGACCACCAAATTCTAAGCAGTTCATCCTTTAGTCTAGGTGGACTTTTGTGCCAAAATTTGAAGAAATTCCCTCTAATTGTTGCTGAGATACAACATTAGGAAAGTACAAACAACGCAACAACATAATTAATCCAACTCATACATTTACGCTTTCATTTATTTATTTTTCTGGTGTATTGATGGCAACAGGGAGCAGCGGTTGGAGGTGTCAGAGGTTCATGTAAACGTTTGACCTCAATGAGACCAGAGGCTGGCCGGTATCCAATTACTAAGTGACCATACATGCATGTAAACTACTGACTCTGTCTGAACAGCTGGTGAAGAGCAGGCTTGCAATAATACAGCGTCAATGCCATGCTTCAGTTTTACTACTGACATCATTGACACATGTTTCGTTGTTTTGGCTCTGAACACCGGCACACTGGATTTGAAAGGAAACACTGACGATGAGGTTAAAGTGTCAACGTTCTGCTTTATTTGAGGGCGTTCCTTCATTCGGTTCAAAGACATGCTGAGCTGGGTTGACTGACTTGGCGCTTCAAGAACACTCAACCGCTTGGCCCTCAAAAACCTTTAGTTGAATTGTCTGTACGTCCAACAGAACTTTTCATCCAGTAAATGATGTGAAGAACCTCAAACACCCTTAAAGTCAAATCAGTCGGCACTCTTTGTTCAACTCAACAGCAAAGTGCTGGAGGAGAGTCAACACAAAGTAAAACACTTGATCTAATGTCCTACAGCAAGACTTTGTGACTCCACAGGTTGTTACATTCTGTTTGAAGACACTGTACACACATCATTTCATAATAACAATGGATTAAATGACTCCATGTTTATGAAAGGAGAGCTCTCGTCGGGACAAACAAAATGATCACCAGACTCTGGATTCCCCTCAGTGCTTCTGTCTGCTCATTGGATAACTTAACAACACGTAACTTTAGGGTTTTTCAGCCTCATCGCTTTTATCAGTGTCGTTTTCCAGCAGCAGTAGTGCTGATAAACCGGCTGTAAGCCAGCTGCCCGCCACAAAATGAACCACTAGGTGAATAAATGTTGCATGTAGCAGCTAAAGAGACAGTTCTTTCTCTCAGAAGTTGGTGGAGACCAAAACCGAGCTGAAAGAGGAGTGACTATGACTTTGGCAACGGACGTACGGAGGAATGTCAAGCTTTGCAAGTGCATTAAGCACCAAAGATTGAGAATGCAACCTGAACATATTGACGTTCCAGATCCGTGTGTATTAGTGAGTGTGCATGAGCAAGTGGGCAGATAGACACAAAACTAGCGTGTACATTACAGTAGAGAGACATTACGAGGTCAATCAGTTTTAAATACAGACACATCTGTGTTTATCGAAGGCAACCATTTAAATAAGTTACTACGAGTGACCATGAACGCATTCGGTTGAAGGTCACCTGTTAACATGATCACCTGTTCGACTGAAACACCTGTTGCTCTGAAAGGTGGTGATCCTGTCGGAATTCTGTAGAACTTGAGTCCGCTGCAACAACCGGACATGTTGATGCTGGTCATAGTCTGAATTCAATGTTTGAAGCTTGCTAACTGGTCAGGATGGCCAATATTAGCCGGCTAAAACATGCTAACGTTGCTCTGCATCTGTTGGATGAGTCGATAGGCAGCTCTTTAATAAAGCGTTCGTCATATCTTCTATACGAGCTGATCATATTTGCTGATACATGTTGTGCTTCCAGCAGTGGCCAAACTAAATCTATTATAACAGCTTGAAAGGAAAGAAAAGGACGGCTTCCTTCTCCTCGCCCTAAAGGATTATTAACAGCAAAGACCTTGTTGAGCAAAGCTTGAGCTTGGAATGGGTATATATTCGAAATAAAGGTTTTAAAGACACCAAGCGTAAACAGCTAATCCAGACATGTGTCTGTTAATTAACCTACACAGACCTGTTTGTTGCTGCTGTGTTTCAGGGCCGTAAACAGAGTTCAGCAACCTGTTACTCTCCTCTCCACTCGTGAGCAGCAGCGAGGAAGCTTTTCCAATTTATTTATTTCTTTGCCAGGGTTGCCGGGAGGATAATTAATCCCGCTAAGTCTCTACAAGTTGAAGTGTTTAGTTTGACTTTTCTCTGCTTGGCTCCTCGCCAGGTGGAGGGATGGGAGGAGAGCGCGTGGGACGGATAGACGGAGGAGTGTCGTTAACCTTTAGATGTAATGTGTTGCAGAGTGAGGAGTATTTCCACAATCTTTCTCTGAAATTTGAAAGGTCACATTGTCAGCAGAGCAAGTTTTATGTATTTGCTTTACAGACAGATTTCTTCATAAAGGGATGGAAAGGTGGAAGCGTAAGAACAGCTGCTGTTGACCTGCAGCGCCAGGAACCAAACAATGAGCTCCTGAGAGTCCTTTCTGTGCCCGTCACCTTGCATTTTCAGTAGACAGTGAAAAGACTTTTCTCTAGTGTGTAGAATACAGTTACTGAACACTTCAAAGTCACACACTAGTAACTTGCTGGGAGTTACTAGTGCACTATAAAAAGATGATATTGTTTCAAGATTAAAATGTTACCGTAAAAGTCGGGGTACACGCCGCTATTACCATCGGTCAGTGACCCCGTTAGCTCCCCGCTGTAGCCAACTGGCGCTCATGCTAGTTCCCCGCTAACTTCCGCTAGCTCTCCGCTAACTTCCGTTAGTGCACCGCTAGCTCCCCGACAACCGCCGAAGGTAGCGGGACCAGCCCCGGCTCGACGCAGCCAGTAGCAGCAGCAGCGGGGAGCTAGCAGCAGCGCTAGCTAGCGCTGCTCCTAGCTTGCTACAGCGGGACACTGACCGGAGGTAGGAGCGGCTTGTAACCTGACTTTTATGGTACTGACTAGGCTGCCTTAAAAATATGAATTGAGAATTTTGATCAAATGATAATGATAATGTTCATAATGTAGCAGTTAAACAGTAAGAGGACCCCGTGCTCTGTCTCTAGGAACACACGTTGGCATTGTACATCCGCAAACAAAGGACACGATGAATGTGGACGTGCATTAGGTTATGCCACCGTTATTTAAAGTAATGTGGTAAAATAATGAGTATAACCACCCAGAATATCCACTAAGAGTGGGTGGGAGTGGTAACACAGGACTTTGGGTGTGAAACCAAGTGAGTGAGTACACTCGATACGTAACAGCGTTGTAACGCCTTGTATATTGTTAAAGTACTTACCAAGTAGTTCTGTTGCCAAAACCTAACCAATCATTTCATAACATTAATATCTTAACGCGTTTCACAAGGCCAGCGGGTCACAAGGCCGATATGAAACGTGGACATTCATCGGATCCCGTGGTTTACGCGACAGATTGCCGACATTTACATGTATCTACCATTGTATTCATATATTTCACTGCTTTTGTGAACCTAAGACCTTTGGTAAACCAATTTTAAGCACCAAAATGTTTCTACCACCTGAGTAAAGTTATGTTTTCACAAGAGATATGAAGAATTTCCAAAATTGAGATTACATTTTTCAGTTTTAGAGTCATATTTTCTCTTTACACTTTTGCCTTGGCACAACGGTGGTTCATTATATAGAGAACTGGGATTGTTCTGCAATTTTAGATATAAAACACATGGGTATCTATCATATGCAAGTGCCTTTAACAGCGTTGTAACGCCTTGTATATTGTTAAAGTACTTACCTTAACCAAGTAGTTCTGTTGCCAAAACCTAACCAATCATTTCATAACATTAATATCTTAATGCGGGTCACAAGGCCGATATGAAACGTGGACATTCATCGGATCCCGTGGTTTACAGAATGCCGACATATTTTCTGTCGACTGTTTCCTGCTGACTCGTTATACTTCTTAAAAGTCACGTACCACCAACAGTAAAACAATTTCGGCATGTATTTCTCTTCGAGAAAAATATGGATAATTTAACCCATGAATCCCGAAAACAATGCTAATAAGCTAACGGCGTCTTTTGGCACGTTAAAGTGTGCTAAATCCTGCTCACTCATTCACTGCTTGCTATGAAATATGTTTGTTCCATTATGATGTCGAGTGCATGATCTCACTCACACTCAGGAGGTGAATTTAAATGCCAGAGGAATATTCAATATTAAACGGGGAGGGACTTTACACACAGCTCTTGTGATGATGTGTGTGCGTCCTGTAATAAAAACCATTAAAACCAACATGCTAAAAGCAATGGCGCGAGTAGAGAAGACTCATAAAGTCAGTAAACACACTCAGTGATTTCAGTGACACAGAAAATCTCTAATCCAGCATAAGCTACTTGTCTGGAGCAGCGAAAGCACTGAGAGTACTGAACAGAACCAGGATGTGTTTTATTACTTCTGCGTTCACTGGGAAGAGGAAGAATGTGTTAGAATTCCACTGAGTTAATGATTAGCGATCGTTTGATTACATTGGGCTGATTGTGAGATGTGTAGTGGGGTTGCATAAGGTAGGCATTGTTAAATCAATAGAAAACTCAACTATTTGGTCTCAAGAGGCGAGAAGAGGTAAAACTACGTTTGAGAAAAGTCAGACAAATCATGTGTTTGGAAGAAATATGACATTTTCCTCTTTTTTTGGTTAAGATTTGTTTCATTGAGGAAAAACACAGATGGTGCTTGATTTGCAGTGGGATTGCAATACGTTAGATATATAAGGGTTTCCATCTGTGCATGAACAAAAATGTAATTTAAAAGAAAGGGAAAGAAAAGACACATTCATTTCAATTTATTTTGTATAGCCTTTTAACAATCTGTAGACATATGACATCCTCATATTGGACCCTCATATTGGAGGAGGAAAAACTCTTTAACGTGGAGAAAAAAAGGAAGTTTCTGTATTTCCTCTTCAATAAGGAGCTGATCTCAGACTGGATGGAGCAAAGAAACGTGCCGCTCTGGACATGTGCACAGACATATGCAAATGTAAAACAGTGACATCAAACAAACCACAAAAAGAAACAAAAAACAAAGTGAAAACCAAGAGAACACATGCACATTAATATGCACATATGAAAGCACATACATTTTTTTCTTATTTCCTGTTTTATAAAGTATGTGACCCCTCAGTGCGGGGTCCCAAACAGCAGATTTGAAACCACGACACAGACTTCTGAAAGCACATTCCATCTTAAGAAGGATTTCCTGCAGAATAATTGACAATGATTCACATGGAATGTATTCTTAATATGCATCCCTTTATTCTCCCTTCAAAAACAGGCTGTCACAGCCTCTCTCTCATCCTTTCTGTCCGTCTCGGGGCAGCAGACGTGCGACTCTGTGCAGAAGTGTGCGCTGATGAAAAGCCTCACACAGGGATGCAGAAATGAATGGGCGAGACCAACGGAGGGCTGTCGACCGATTGATTTTCAGAGGCGATCCTCGTCTCATCCTCGGCTCTGATATCCTATCTGTCTCCGTGTCGGCCCCCAGATACCCATCTGAGATGAAAACCCCGACACAGTGCCATGTAATAGTGCTTTGAACCCGGGGGCACTGGGGCTTTTCAATCACAGCCCAGATGGGACGAATGCCCTTGCACACAGCAACGACGGGTCAGCATTATTTTTGCATTATTTATCCACTCACCAGTATCCGCTTTTTGTAATGACAAAAAAATAAATGGACGTTTTTTTTTTGCAGTGTGTCTTTAATATGAAATCACACTGCAAGTGTGTCAGGATTGGAGCTTTTGAAGTATAGCCAGGTGAACTGTTTCTTTTTTTTTGAAGAAGAAGAAGCCTTCAGAAGTTCACCTTCATGGCTGTCTTTGTAGTTTCACAGGAGACTTTCAGTCATTGCGGAGCGTTATTATCACGTCTGGGCTCGGCTCTGAAGACGGATGCTTCACGGCGGAGATATGTGCGACGACCGAGAGCGGGCCGGTATTCTCTAAATGTCACCGCAGAGCTCTTTCTCTAGGCAGATCTTATTTCTGCCTCTTTAAAACGAGCCGGACCCGGACGCTCCGTAATCACTTGCATTAAATTGGATAACAGCTTAAATCAAGTTTCAGTGAGGGCCAACAAATTAAATGAACTCACATCCAAGCCAATGAAATTACTTCTCGGTTATTCAGCGGCTCAAGAACTTATTGAATCACGGAAAGAGCCAATCATGGAGGCAGGCTCTGCATACGGGCCCTTTTATTGGGCTCAGATAGCCGTGTAGTCTTAAGCCCTGCCTCGCTCCCCGCTGCCACTTTGAAGTCGGGTCAGGAACACTCGCCCCCGTGTTTGGCTGGATATTGCTCGGCCTCCCAGTGTCTTAACTTTCAGAGACATTAGGAATCGGAGAGCGCCGTGCCCCCTGCCACCGGTCTGATGCGGGGCAATGGTAATAAGGTTGAGTCGAGCATCATCTTTCTCTCCGGGAAAGCGGAGGAGGGAGGAAGAGGAGGAGGAGGAGGAGGAGGAGGAGGAGGAGGAGGGTTTTTCGGAAGCAGCGCTCTGGGTCACAGAGATGTAATGATGGGCCGGGATGAGCCGGGGTTTGCCAGAGGATTACCGTCCGTCTTTGTGGACGAGCGTCGCTCTCCGAGGCCGGCGTTTCAATCCCAACAGAGCAGATTTCCTCCCGCTGACAATGTGGAAAGAGCGGGGCAGCATGGGCAGTAAAAATAATAATCACTTGGTGTGATGGGTGGTGTGTGTGCAGCACAGTCCACCGGCCAATCGGAGAGCAAACAACACGCTGCTTTCATCTCCGTGGTGGTGCTTAAGCTCCTCTATCAACTGTGGCCGGCTTTCGTATTTCCTCAAATAAATATGGTATTAAAGGCCGTGATTCAATCAGAGCTGGATCCTATTCATCCATTCTTCTTGTTTTTTTCCACAACAGAAGATCTTCAGTGTATGAACAAATTGAAAGGAAAATAATTAAAATGACTGGAAAAACATGGCCGTATTTAAAGGGAAAGTTCAGTTAATTACAAACAGTAATCTTTTGCTTGATACTCTTGGTGGTATCTATCATGCAGAGTACCTTTTTTTCCCTCAACACAATTCATTCGAATATAATATAATTTTGGGTTCACACAGTATCAAAGTTAAATACATTTAAAAGTTTGTGTTTACAACTTGAGTCACTCATAATAACATTGTTCTCTCCAGATTACATGCGGAGATGTAAGAATATCCCAAAACCAGCAGTCAATCACAGTTATTAAAATGTTTGGTATGGCAGTATCGTTAGTGTTATCCATGTCAAAACCATGAAAATATGAGTAAATACTGACATTATAAATCAAAAAAACTCAGAGGTTAACGGTAAAACATTATAATGTTATGCTTTTACTTTGTAATTGTCAGCTGCTGTGTTTTTTTTTATGATTAGGAAATAAATGATTGTATTTTATTGAAATTTACAAGATATGTAATACATATTGTAATAGGTTTTTAATCTATTGTATTCACAGTTTTCTGCACAGCTGCACAGATTGGTAGTTTTAGTCAAATTCCAACAGCTGCCTCAGGGTTTTTAATGCTGGTCTCAGTCCAGGGTCATTCCTTTTAATGTGTAACATCACCATTGTTTCTTATTCTCTTGTCCATCCACATCATCGTCTTGATCCTCCTCCCATCTCAGTCATTTCATTGCAGGTATCTTGGAATCAAAATGGCTTCTAAACCTTTTGATTGACACCTCACTTGAGCCAACAGGAGCTCCCCTGTCCTGTCCACAGCCTACAATAGCCAATGAGAGTCTGTGTTGAGAGGTAGTGCCTGCCCGTCTCCTTCCAGTGAAGACTGAGCTCTTTCCAAACCGCTGCCGCTCCAACGTTCCAACACGGCGACATGCTGCTTCAGTTTGCTTTCCTCCACGCCACTTGTGTCGACTCTTTAGTTTCAAGAAGGGAACAAAGCACCACAATGTGTTCATAATGCTTCAGTTAGTCTGTGCCAGTAATAGTGAAAGTGATATGGGATAGAATACAAAGTGTCGTCTTTTATAAGAGCTTAAAATGATGACACGTACAGTAGAGTAGCATGTGACCACATGGTTACCAAGTGTCCTTTGGAAAACACTTAAACATACCATGAGAAACACATGTGTCTAATATTCTCTGTGGCATGTTTAGCAAACTGTAACTTGGACTAATGCTCCATGCTGTGGTCCCATTGTGTTTTTCATCAATAAGTAAATCTAATAAGTTCCTCTTCAAACCTCTATTACTCAATGCCAGTAGCACTTACAGTGACTCTGAAAACAATAGTGTTACCTCTCAAACGAGACCAAAACCATGCGCGTCCTCTAAATGGTTGAAGAACAGCGTGCAATGAACCTCGGATCGGCGTTTGAGGCTACTTTGACAGGAACGATGAGAGCTTTACAGAGTGTGGTGAGTCTGACCTAACAGATCACGTAAAAGGTTGAGGACAATAATGCCCACTGTCTGTGGACAAGACCAGCAGATTCTCCGTCCGTGAAAGTGAAATTCCGTTCACCTCTAAGTTGCGTTAGATGCCACAGAGCAGGATATCTGAAAACCTAGACAAATGAAACTGTGACCCATCTCCGTGGCCAAGATGGGAAAGTAATATGAGCGACCTGACCCTTTGAGCTCAGACGGTCTGACCTGAAGCCTGAAATCAACAGGTTTGCCCATCTATTGCTGAACCTTTGACCACCGCGCTCTCAGCGGGGATAAGATGAAGAGGTCGTCAGTTGTCTTAAAGCAACCGCAGTCTTCGTCACCCCCCTCCTTTTGCGCTCGCCTCGAAAAATCTGGAAGCCATCACGGCTCCTTCATATCTCCCCCCGGCGAGATATGAAGTGAGCTCACATTATAAATACCTCCATTCCGTCTGATTGCCCTCCAAATAAGTCACACTGTTCAAACAAGCAGAGAGCGCCGCTCCACCGCCTCCCATTGTCTGCCGCTGAGCTATTGACGCCGCGGTTGACGATTTATTATAGGCACCTTTCCCCGGTGACCGATAAGCATTGTGATGGATGCAGGATTTTACTGTGCCAAAATGGCTTTATCTCCCTCCTCCGAGCTACTATCTGCAGCGGCTGATGAGCTGCGCTTAGTCTCCCCGCTCTCCCTTTCTTTCTCAGCCGCCTCTCCCCGTTTGCCTCGTCTCTCAGACGGCCAACCGCTGTGCGTCTTATCCTCCAAAGAACCCATTTCACCAGGAACAAACGTATTCTATTATTTACTGATTTAATTATCTATGCACTCTGTGGCTTCTCCCATTCTCTCCGCTTTATTTCCCAGCGTTCTTTTTTATCTGTGCTTTTTGTCGGCGGCCACTCAGCGTTCGCCGAGCAGAGGCGCTTTGGCGTTTTCTCCCCGTAGCACGGTTCACGTTGTTATTTTACGCTCCAGATGCAATATCCTGCTATTTAGAAACACGACTATCAATCATCTCAATTGTTGCTGGCAAACTTCAAAGCGCTTTTCGACTTAATGCTCATTTTCTTTCTATTAGTAACACTCAAGTGGATTGAAATACAAAGGAGCCGGAATTACAGAATGACGTGTGGGTGCGTGTGTGTGTGTGTGTGTGTGTGTGTGTGTAGGGGTGTGCGTATGTGTGTGTGTGTGCGTGTCTGCTTTAGGAGTGTGGTTCTGCAGATATAAATTAGCAGCAGCGTGACAGGAAATGTCTTCACTCGGAGCTAAAAGGTAGAACGTGTTGTCTTTTCCACTCTGCTTGATGTTTAATTCATTTAGATTTGTTCCTCTTCTTTCTCAATACATCTGTGTCTGTTGCTTGACGTGAACTCACTGCGTCTGTGTGTGCGTGGTGAAGAACAGGCTGATTAAAGTTTGAGTCCTTTTACGCTGACACTTTGCAGGTTAACCGTCACTCTGAGGTGATGCTATCGGTTTAGATCGGCTGGTTTCTACATTTTCGACTTTCAAAGCCAAGTCTATTCTAAGTCCTTGTCACAGTTTGTTATGTCAACGGGTTGTGACCAGTTCTACCGATCACTGGCTGCAGAAATACGGATGCCGACTGGTTAAACATATCAGTCTGTAGGTTAATTTACCATCTACACGGAGCATTTCCAGCAGTGTTTCTCTCCTGAAAGCAGACAAATACGTATTGAAAACGCTTCAATTCAAAAATGGATGCGTCATCTGATCGTCTCTTCTGATCCACCTTTAGAGCGAGCACTGATCAAACTATTTACCGTAAAAGCCGGGTTACAAGCCGCTACTACCTTCGGTGGGTGTCCCCGCGAGCTCCCTGCTGTAGCCAGCTAGCGCTACTGCTAGCTCTCCGCTAGCTCCCCGACAACCACCGAAGGTAGCGGGACCAGCCCCGGCTCGACACCCGACTCGGGCAGAGGGGACGCGTGCAGTAGCAGCAGCACCAGCGCTACCTAGCAGCAGCAGCAGCGCAAGCTAGCAGCAGCAGCAGCGCTACCTAGCAGCAGCGCTAGCTTGCTACAGCGGGGACACCCACCGAAGGTAGTAGCGGCTTGTAACCCGACTTTTACGGTAAGCTGTTCGATGGACCTGATCAAAATGCGACGATAAACCTCTGCAAAGCCAACATAAAATAAAATGATAGGGAATTACTCCACAAAACAACATCACCGGATGGACACAGCGCTTCAGAATGTGGCATCAAAGCTCACTGAGTCAATGAAGCACCAGAGTGAAAGACAAGTGCCTCTTGTATTGCGGGTCAGTTTGTGTTTTTACATTGTTTTAATCCCAAATTAAGCTGTGATTTACCGGTCAATGGGTGTCGGGTTATCAAAAGCAAAATGAACCCACACTGGGGGTGTGACGGATATACAACATGACAGTGAAAACTACACAGCTGTGAATATTTCACATCAAATCTATTCATACATGCAGCAAAGTGACTGTGTGGATCTGCTCTGCCTTGGTCGAGGTTGAGAGGTGTTGTTTTCAATGTGTCGGTTCCACGCAAATTAATTGCTTGATGCCTTCATTGGCGGTGCAAAAGCTCAGAAGAACAAAAAAAACGTTGCACTCATGTGAGAAAAGTTTTCGCGACAAAAACAATAGTTTAAAAATATATTGATGAACAAAGTACTCACATGTGTAGATTACTTCTGAGTTCACAAACATGCTCGCGGCTTTGTGAGTCACAGCAGTGCTTTGAGCTAAATGCTACCATCAACATGCTAACATGCTATCAGTGACAATGCTAACTTGCTGATGTTTAGTGGGAATAATGTTCACCATCTTAGTTTAGGGTTCTTTCAGCAGTCGGAGCAGCAGCATTAGCTCGCGGAGCCCATATGGAGCTGCTTACAACTCTTTGTGACAGTATTTACATCAACGTGTGAACTCCTGCAGTCTCAACCCTGTCAAATCTTAACCTTACTTTGAGAGTCATTACAATATCTGATCTCAATCTTGAATAAACATTCATGAATTTGCTTCGACAAATAGTCAGAACTGACAATAGTCACACACTTTTTTATGTTTTCTTCAGTATCAAATGAATTAATTGACAGTTGCCTACACTTCTATGAGCGTATAGCAAACAGGAACTGCTCGTAGCTAATTCAGCTTAATTTAATTGCGACAAGTTTTCCAATATGTTAACACACATAGGCCAGAAAGTCGCACACAGCTAATTCACTGACTCCATGGGAATGTCACTTTCCACTTTATTTCCTCCTCCTGTTTGTTGTTGTCTTTGTTTAGTCATCGCTGCAATGTTCCATTTTCTCTACACGTTCAATGATTTTTCAATTAACGTTGACGAAGACAAAATTAGAAAAATAAATTAAAAACATTAAAAAAGAACAGAACAAACTAACCTACTAAGGAAACAAGTGGAGCTCTCCTGCAGTCAAACTGCTCCGTTCCTCTTCTACGTTAGCCGGAGTATTGACAGGCAGAAGAATGAGATCATGAGGGCCATAAGTTTGATTGAGCGTTAAGACTTTCCAACAACATGTTTAAATCGCTTCAAACAGGGGCCCCTTCAGTCTTTGGGGCCCGTGCCCAGCAGATGCAGTAATCCATCTATCCTTTGCATATAGTGCGTATGTGTGTGTTTATTTGTGTCAGAAATGCCTCCCAGCATGGAGGCACAAACTCTTCCTCTCTGCAGCATCGCCCTCCTCGTCTTCTTGTCCTCTCCTTCCTCTCTGCGGCATTACGTATCACTCACTGCTCCTCCGACACTGTCGAACTCAATCTCAAAGTTTTTCATCTGCCAAATCCAGCTGCATTTTTCCGGCTCGGATTTGTGATCACGCTGCGGTCGGGAAACAGAGCCAGGAAGGAGTCAGCGTGATTGGAGAATCTCAACGAGCCAGGGTAGCATTTCAAAGTCTGCTATCATTTCCCGAAAAAAGAAGGGGGAAAAAAACAAAAGCACCGGCCCCGGCCCCGTTTTGGCTGCCGCCGCGCATCCAGAAGTCAATAAATCTCTTAATTAAAAGAATGCATCTCGAACGCAGAGAGCCTTCAGCCCCTGCTCACTGACGTATTTACCCAGCTTAAAGTTTTGGATTTGCATTTGTTTTCATACATTCTAATTTCCTGTCATCGTGCGTTAGGCACAAAGGGAAGTTTAGCCGAACAGAGGGCTTTCCCTAACACACTGCCATCGTGTCAGTGCACTAACTGCTCTTCCAGTTTTGCCGCCGCTGGAAAAGCGTGATGTATTTGCCAAGGCCGCTAATCAGAGCAGGCTGAGCGGACAATATGTGTGTAATTTATGACATGTTAGATTTGGCTGGTGTGCTGCATCTCCACCCAGGAACACATTTCATTCAAGCAGAGCAACGCCGCTCGGGCCGCAGCTTTCTAACCGTGGGAAACGCTGTTATTGCAAAGATAAGAATGCTCAGGGCAAGTCCACGTGCTATGCTCTCTTTATTTCTGCACCGGGTGTTTATTTACCTTGGAGGTGAACGCGGCGAGTCTCCCTCCGGGCCGAGCGCTCCCTGCTCAGGGTTGAGGAGGAGACGTGCTCTCTAAACACAGAGGGTCCACCTCCAGGAAACCTGCTGCATTGTGGGCGCCCACTCGTCCGCTGCACGGCCTCGTTGAGCCGGCCTCGTCCTTTTGTCTTCATGCAGTCCCACTTCTTTGCCAATGATAATCACAGTAATGTGTGCTCAAATGGATGCACATGGCTCATTGAAACCTATGAAATCTAAATTTCTAATATGATGTTTTTCCAACCGATGAAACATCCCATAAAATAATAATACAGCGCAGCTATTACACCGCATTTAACGGCACTTTCACAATGAGCCTTACAGTTTACTTCACTAAACCCAATAAGAAGTTTGCCAGTAAAAGGCATAATTGCACTTTTTTATATCTCTGTTCCCATTTTCCTCATATTTCTCTGTCATCAGGGAGTGTTTTTGCAACAAAAAACTAGTTCCAGTAAAAAACATTGACAATGAGGTCTGAGGATTTGCATAAAGATGTAAGAAACATCTCAGTCTCGTGGTTGCTCAAGGTGAACTACTTAAAGCATCATATTTTAAAGGATGAGCATAAGTTTTGCATGTGAAATCTTAATCTGCAAAGTAATTGGGAACAATAGCTGTCAGATAAATATAGTATAGTACAATTTGTCCCAGTGAGATGTAATAGAGCACATATATTCTGTATCCAAATATCCAAAGTACACCAAAGTTGGACTTTGTAAAAAAAAAAACAGAGGGCAATAAGAAAATAGTGATGGACAAGTTAAGTTGAACAAAACTTTGCTCTTTGTGGATCAAAATTGGATTGGCAATTATATTGACGGGGATAAAAGACAACAACAGAAATCTGTTTGAAATACATGGAACAGTGTGGTTGTGTGTGTGAGTCTTCATTCGTGTGACGGCAGTATTTGTACAAGGTGCCTCTCACCGGCTCTCACCATGCCGGTGGCTCTTGGCTAACGTTGCTAACGTTGCTAACAGAAAGCGCTGTAGGGTGGTCGTCAGAGAGCTGCTGTGAGCTAGCCAGTGGGACGCTAGCAGTCGCGCGCACAGACGTTCATGCACGCGCGGGCCCGGCTATGTCAGCAAAGCTCTGATAAAGACACACACAGAGGGAGAGCGACGTCATTCTCTGCTCAGGGAGACTTTCCTCCACCGCATCGCTCCATAGATAACAGTTGACTGCTGCTATATTAGCGCTCAGAATGTCCATTAGCGCTCCTTTAACGCGGGGGTGTGAGCTCTGCTCGGTGCTGTGTGAGATAAACAGGACATGCTCCGAGGAGTGGGACGATGGCCAGTGGACACAGCTGAGGAGGCAGCTGTGAGGAGGAGGAGGGGGGAGGAGAGGAAGGAGGGAGAGAGAGAGAGAGGGATGGGAGGAGAGCAACACACTGCGGAGGGCAAAGCGCCCTGACAGCCACAGGAGTCTCGGAGTGGGACCTCTCCAGGCTTGACAGATGGACAGACAGGGCTACGCCCCGCTGGCCGACTGGCTCTCGATGCCAGCGTGACACACACACACACACACACACACACACACACACACACACACACACACCAGCAGATATATAAGCATGGAGAATACATACTGATGCACAAAAACACACTAAGGGGCCGATCACACCAGACGCGACTCTCAAAAGCGCGTCGCTAGCAAAACCATTGTTTTCCGGCGCGCCTTTTAACTCACTGCACACTGGAGGTCATTTTCAGTCGATTTTCTCGATTTGACATAATTTTCTTAGATTCACCTTTTAAGGCACTTGCATATAAGATATATACCCATGTTTTACATCATAAATTGCAGAACAATCTCAGCTATCTATATAATGAGGCACCATTGTCGTAAGGCAAAAGTGTAAAGAAAAAAACTTTATAATATGACACTAAAGCTGAAAAATGGAATCTCGATTTTTGGAAATTCTTCATATCGCTTGAAAAAACCTAACTTTACTCAGGTGGTGACTCTGTTTAGGTGATGGCAATTGGTTTACCAAAGGTTTTAGGTTCACAAAAGCAGTGAAATATATGAATAAAATGTTAGATACATGTAAATAAATGTCTAAAACTAAAGTTTTTATTATCGTTTTTTGAGTAGAAATATGGTCTTTCACAGCTTTCACCAAAATGATAAAAATGGGACTGAGAAATGACTTCATAGTGCAGATAAAGCTTCAGGGAGTGTGTGCAAATGAAAAATGACCATCACAACAATTTTTTTTTTTTTTAAATAAAAATATGTATTATAAAAAAAAAAGAAAATATGTACAGAATATATATTCAGAAATATAAAACAGAACAAAGACTAGACCATTTACAATATACAAGTATATATGCTTCAATGGCATATCCTCATGCCATGGCATGCCAGTCATGGAAACAGTTTCTGTTCAGCTGCAGGCAGAGGGGAACGTTACACGCCTCGCACTTCCAAGCCGTGTCTTTGCTCACTTTCTTCATGCTGCAAAGCTCGCAAACCCTGCGACCCACCGTGGACTTAGTTGGAAGAACAGTTTGAAGAGTTCAATGGGTGTTGCTGTGGCACTGACATGTGGACCTGGTGTCCGGGCTGGAACCTGATGACAGGGGGAGCAGTGTCCGGGTCTTCATCCGTCCTCCAGGACAGCGTAGGTGCAGGTGGTGCACGTGCTGCTGTCTTTCTTGATCTGGCCTGAGGTGAAAGTAGTCGCCGGGCAGCACGCGCCCTGTTTGCTGGAGATGGTGTCTTTAGTCGTCGGTCAACGCGCTGCCTCTTTGCTGGCCAGGCTGGTCGGGGCGGATGGTGCTCCTCTCTGTAAAATAAATCAATACTAGTCAGTTGAAAGAAAGATGACGTAACGATTGAGCAGAATGCTCCGCATTGGATGTGCAAATATTATTCAGATCATGACTGTGGTAGTAATTTTAGCATAGTGCTCCGCATTGGATGTATAAATATTAGTGGTAGTAACGTGAAGCAGAGTGTTGTACAAAGCAGACTGTGTGTAAACATTACTTAGATCATGACGTAGTAACGTGAACAGCAGTGTGCACCGCGTGGCTGGCTCTCGTGCTCTCCTGCAGTGTACACATTACTAGTTTGTACACATTACTAGTTTGTACACATTACTAGTTTGTACACATTACTAGTTTGCACCATGCAGCCTTACAGACACGTAACAAAGTTTAGTAACTACACTTACCCATCTTCCTCAGAAGAACTAAAGCCTTCGAGCTCTGACGACGACGCGTCGTCCTCCTCCTCGCTGGTCTCCAGAATCTCTTTGTTGTCATGATGTTGATTGTAAACTGTAGTGTGTACATGCTGTACAAGTGGGTAGTCCTTTTGAGATTTTCCTGAGTGTACATTGGTTGTTTAGTTCACAAAATGGCGACGGACATATGACTCAACTAATCACAGAGAAGGATTTTTTTTTTTTCCAGCGTCAGATGACACACTGCTGCCCTTTCGCTTGCCTGATGATGTTAAAATTATGCTGGGCTCTGCCTGGGCAGGCACCCGGAAGCAGGAAGCCGTCTCTTTCCGCCAGACGTAAAATTATATTTTTGCGATGTATTATCGGGGTGCTGTGAATATTTTAGAAACTTAGAGAAAAGTTTCAAGTGTCACCACGCGAAACCGCGGGCTCCGTGGACGAAGGGTTAAATGCTGTGCTTCGCGTTTTTCTAGCGTTTTTTTGGCGCGCATACAAGTTAAAATATTCTCAACTTTTAAGCGCAAGGCGCGGAGTCGTACAGCTCGTCAATGTCAGTGTGTATCGCCCGGTTGCGCACGCAGGCCCGCTCCACAGGCGCACCGCGCTGTTTTGCCAAAGCGTTTTTGAAGCGGCTGCACTTTAAAAAGATGCATTCACACCAAAAGAGTTGCAAATTTGACGTCTGAGTAGATTACATGCAAAGTCAATGCACAGACGCGATTGGTTGTGAAAAAGCTAATTTTGACGTGGCGTGAGTTGACATTTTCCAACTCTGGCGAAATATTTGCGTGACGCTGAGTTGCGTAAGCCAATCACAGTTGAGAAGCTCCGCCCGTCACCACCGCTGTCTTGCCGTTGCTGAATCAAACTGCTGCTGCTCCAGAAGTAGCGCTGGTAGCGGCTTCATTCAGACACTGTTGTGGGACTACGGATAATATTATGAACCCAGACACCATGATGTTCCCACGTATGTGGAGTTTACACAACAAGTATAAAGCAGAACTAGTGGTTATTTCCATGGTGGATGGCGGAAACGGTAACTGTTTTTACGGAGATAAGCCACGCCCCCTTTCAGGCACGAGTAACCTTCGCAACGCTTTTGGTGTGAACGCAGCATAAGAACGCAACGTGGCGGACAACCACAGAAACAAGCTGAGAGACGGATCCTCTCGGTTTCAGAGGACGAACACAGAGATTCCCCTCTCTGCCTTGCTTCAGGTCAATTGAATTTTGAATTGAATTGATTTTTATTCCGTCGATTCAAGACAATGCCCGAAACCTCAGGGAGTCGCCGGGCATCGACTTGTGTGTCGATCAGCTGGCCTGGGCTTCCCCGCCCACGTGGGACACCAAGACGCTAGACCTGCAGTGAAGCTTGTGGAGGGCGGGGATTCAATCAGAGTTGACCATCTGCCAGATCGCTTGTAACGCCAAAGGTGTCATTCCCCTGCAGAGCGTCCTGACAAAGTACCATGACATGCAGTGTGAGGAAACCTCCTGCAGGAATCAAGCGTTTTTATGTTGTTTCGCTCTGTGTTGCTGGGGGAGAAGTTATAGAAAAGAGGAGAACTGATACAGTACATTACACACATTTTGTCTCTACAAAATGTGTGTAATGTACTGTATCAGTACTCCTCTTTTTCAACACGACTAGACGTTACACAATATACTTACTTTAGGTTGAGTTAAAGAGTTAAAGAGATAAATACCTTTCCTAAAAGACTGGAGTTAACAGAGAGAGGCTCAGGAAGCGGAGCGGGCGATCCACTAATTGGAAGGTAGGCGGTCGGATCCCCGGCTGCATGTCAAAGTGTCCGTGGGCCTCCTGCTGAGCACGGGTGCCATTAGTTTAGATCCGGATGGGCTGGTGGCAGCTCCTATGTTCGTCTCTGCTCCAGTGTCTGAACGAGTGAGTGTGACTGGGTGGACGTTGTTGAAGAAAAGTTTTGGAAAAGTGGAATTTCTGACCTTTTGGCGACGGTAGATACAATTTCAGTGGATCACCAAAGTCACTATTCATTATCAGGGAATCATAAATATCTGCATGAATGTCTATACTGAAATGTGATCTGTATTACTTCCTCAATCTGGACAAAAGACCGAACAACCCGTTAGCAAGTGAACTGTTAACCAGCTCATACAGAGCCAATCCGTTTGGGTTCAATGAACACAATTGCTCCTAAAATATCACAATTTAGCCCAAAAATATTCCTCTTTCTGCAATATAAAGGGCAGAAAATCCCAGATCAGAGACGTCTACACCCTACTTTACCAGCATGCATGTCTTCCTCTGTGTCTCTCTAGAATACCGGCTAATTGATGCAGAAAGAAAGCGCTCGGATGTACAAAGAGCAGCAAATTCTCCCCGTTCAAAGCGACGCTGCTCTCTCATTCTCTGCCTCTCCTGCAGCGCTTTACACAACGGTGGAATACGCCGAGCACAGAGGGCGAAGGAGAGAGAGGCCGTGAGGCTGAACGAGAGAGAGACGGAGAAAAAAGAGCAACAAAAAGGGAGGTGGAGTAGGAGGAGAAGTGGAAAATATAAAAAAGGAGGAGCGGAGCGCTATAGCGTTGAAATTGATTCCGTGACCTGCCGGCCTGCATCCTGTCACGCTTTCCTGCATCTCCGGACCTCTGCCATCCCCGTCCACGGAGCAAATCTAAGCGGGTCCACGGCTCTTTTTTCCCGCCGAGGTATTTCCATCTCGGGGTATTTCACAGCTCCACCTCGGCTATCCCTTATCGTTCACACTGTCACAACCATTCAGCTACTGGAGGCATCAGCTTATAGTGATTCTTACAGAAAAAATGCTTTCTCTCCCTCCATCTCTTCTCGCCCTGCCTCCCTCTGCTCTGTCCTAGCCGGCCATCTTCGAATCTCCACTTCCTCACACTTCCACTTCCCCCTTAATGACTTCTCTTCTCCCTCTCCGGACTCTTTTCTCCGTCCCTCGCTCTCTTCGTCCTCTGCTCCCTGCCTCCCGCCTTGAGTCCCATTTGATGAGACCTGGATCGAGAGCGTCGGAGTATCGGCGCCGTGCAGCCAGGTGCCACCCAGGAGAGAGGAAGTCAGGGAGCGAGGCGGGGCCCTCTTCACACTAAATATCATCCGACACCTAATCTGCCGCACCTTCTGCCGCCGCGATGAGAGGAAGAGGACACATCCACATCCATCCCTCTTTTGTTTCCTGTCGGCGGAGGAAGAAGCGCCACGTAATTAATACACCGAGACAAGAAGCTGTCCAGCTTTGAGAGCAAGGAAGAGCAGGAGGAAATGGAGACGGACCTTTTTAACAGCACCCATATTCACCCGGGAATAAAGATCTACCAGGGGCTTAATTGTGTCCGAGAGAACAATCGACCCCTCTGCGTGTTCGGACAGCCTGGCTGTCTATCGCTAACTTGTCACAGTTCTGCATCCTATCAATACATCACACGGCCAGATCGTAGGTGTGGAGTTGGGATGCGGGGCAGCAGCCAGGAAAACAGCCTTTTATGATTCAACAAAGGCTGTGGGACGCGGTTGCAAATTGAAAAATGAATAAGATCTGACGTGTCTCCCAGTGAAATCAATCCCGCGGAATAGGATTCCAATACGGAGATGATCACCTGGAAACGGACGCGGCGCATTTCTGATTTCTCATTTTTTGGAGCTAATGAATTGGTTTGTCCTGCGGGGTTGAACCCGCAAAGTCTTAAATGGAAAATCAGCCGAAAGCAGATTGGAATTCCAAGTTCCAATTGAGTTGTTAACGGTCCGGAAAACATATTTTCTCCATCAGGTTGTTTTTAATTATGTCTGATAACATGAACACAACTTTTTCTGTCAAAGCTGTTTTGGTTATTTCACATTTGAGGTTTCTATATTAATCACTGGCTCAGTCGGAAAGACGTGATCTCGTGATGTTACTGAGCACAAGGCCAGGCCACTGGGAATCTAATCTAATCAGTACACAGTCACGAGGTAGCAGATCAGCTGCTTAATGATTATGAATAAATATAACAACGTTTTCCAATCCTGTGATGTGATTTTGATCATATCAGGAAACTCTGGGACGTTTATAATGAAGACGTTCTCATCTCGACCACAGGTTTCAGCAAATCAGAACCAGAGCTGATCATCTTGTGCTTTATAAACTTAAAGGTGTTAAATTCAACATTCTGCGCTAGGGCAATATGGGGAAAATCAAATAACACAATATTGTTTACCAAACACCTTGATATCGATACTGCAACAATATTGAAGGGTTGAACATTGGTGCTTTAACAAAGTATTTACACAAAAATATCTGAAAATAAATGATCCTCTGTACAGAAAATGACTCCACTTCAGGGGAATGCAGCCTCTAAAACCAGGAAAAGACAACACTGGGAGCAGGAGTCCATCTCTCAAGACTTTGAAGAGTTTAAATTAAACATCAGATTTCACATTTGGGGTAATTTGATCTTTCACACTTGACTGAGTTTGGTTCTAGCCAGAGTCAGATCTGGTATCCAACCAGCAGTCACCCACCGGTTCCATCCCAGTGGCCACAAAATCATTCTCACTCAATTTCCAGCAAAGTGCGGTCGTTCCTTGCCTTCAGAGACTCTCATGGCCTCTCCTGTTTCTAGTTTCGGGGGTAAGCTGGTTCCTGTGTTTAAAGATTGGCTCAACTCTCTAAGATCAGAGGACAAACACATGTGAATTTTAATGTGGAGAAAGAAAAAAAACTAAAAATAATAGAACATTCCCTCCACAACGCTGGTTGGTCTTGATTATGAAGACATCATTTGCACTCACTACAGGCCGGGTCTGGGCTTCTTCTCTGCAGGGCGGCTGTGATGTGTCTCGACAGGCCGACGTGAGCCTCTCCTCAGCCACTCAGAGAGGTTGTGAAACCGGCCGCTCCCACCCAGAGAGGCTGCCCGGCCTCAAAGGCATCGGCGTCTGGGAGTCCACAACGACGCGCTCTATCTCAGACATTTGTTCCTGCCGCTTTGCCACCGAGAGAATTGCTCTCAATCTCTTGGAGGGAGCGCGGCGTTCCTTCATCCATCACCCGCTCTGTCTCCAGCGGCCCGTCCACCGCTTCTTTTTACAATAAAAAAAACCCCGCGGCACACCAACAACCAAAAAAGTTACAAAATGTCCCATTGTAGCATAATACAGCATATATGCTAGGTAATTATTGCGCTACCTACTGGCATGGAAGAGTATTTAATGACTAGGACAGCCACTATATTGCAGGCTCAGACGCTCAACAATGGAAAATTATTTGCGGCAACTAAATCATATTTTGTTGGACCGATTAAGTGAAATCTGACTTTTCCCCACGGCACACCTGACTAAAATCACTGCACTAAAGGAGTTGATTATAAATGATCCCCCCACCACACACACACACACACACACACACACCTGTGCATTACTGTGTTTGACCCTCCTGAAAGGTGACGCGTGAACAGAACTCAGCTTTGTGAACAAACTCCTCGAGGACTTTGAAGCGTAACATGCTTCGATTCAAACGGTCGGATTTGGCAGCAATTTTCAAAGCTCGAAGAATAATGAGAAACAAATCTTGCTGGAAGTGCCGAGCTTTCTTATCCCGGCCTCAATTCATCAGGGCGAGACTCGCGGCCGCGCTAAGAGGTTTAAAGAACAGCAATCGCAAACGTAGTGTGTGATGTATGGTGACATACATATTTCGTAACATCTGAAAGCAAATACGCCACGGCTCTGTTTCCTAACGACAACGCGAGCTGTGAGACGTCATACACGTCTGCTTGTGGCGGGTATTGATTGCTCGTGTTGCCGAAACGAGCTCGGCTCCGGAGTTAATGACACTCGCCTCGCATGAGCTCCACGCTGAGGTAGTAGGAAGACGGAGCTTTGAATGGAAATCCCAGGAGAGAACAATCCCCAACAACAATGATCGCCTCCGTAGCCACCCGTGACCTCTGACCCCCCCATGGAGTGGAGAACACAGAAGAGAACTTCAAATAAGAGGATCAAAAGCATCTCCAAAAAGGCCACTCTTTCTCTCTCTCCACACACAAACACACATCTAAAGGTTAAACTCCGGCCTACAGTCACTCATTAATGTTCCATGTGTGGACCGGCTGGTATGTGTGTGTGTGTGTGTATGTGGCGGTGAGACAGAGTATTGGCGGTTCTTGGCGAGTGTCGAAAGCATTTAAATCATCGCACATAGGACCAAAGTGGCAGTTATAGCACATAAACGTCAGTGGGAATGACTTGGTGCTGGGTAGCCGGTATAATGTGCATATACCAAGGTGTGTGTGTGTGTGTGTGTGTGTGTGTGGGAGAGTACAGTGTAAGAAGCAGAGAGAGGTTAAAAACAGAAAGACAATTCAGTCAAGCATCAACTTCAATTAACAAGCCGTGAATACATCCAGAGGAGATTGTGCCGCTCTTCGATACCAGAATGGACGTCTTTCAAGCCGCCTGAAGTGACAAAACTTTACTCGCAGCTCCGGTTTATTCCTCATCCTGCAGCCTCTCGGCGTGGTGGTGGATTCCGCCTCGCGCTGCACAAAGCAGGTGATGATTAAAGGCTGACCTTACGCTTAATTAGTGGCAACTGGGAGATTTCAGCGCCTGACTATGAATCATGGGAGGGAAAAAGCAGCCGCCGGGGAAATGTTACCTAAGTGATTAGGTGAGGGGTGTGAATCAATAGTGCTGTTGACCTGCGAATGGAGTGGCAGCGGGAAGTGAGGTGCAAAATGGAAGAAAAAAAAAGAATGAAAGGACGTGATTAACACGGCTGACCCGCCGCTGTCTCCCAGCCACAAATAGAAAGGTACTCATTCAGGGTGAAGGCTCTGATTCTCTTTGCTTTGTTAAAGTTAATATGAAATGATGAGGTGAGTTAAGTATTTTATGAGTGTTCGTATAGTAGCCTGTTTGACATTATAATGTGTAAGTATGCAGCAGTAGAGAACATGTCTCCGGGCTGGTTGATATTTTTTGTGAGATTTGTCCTCACCCTGGAACCAATATTGTCTCTAGGCCTCTTTTTTCTTTTTCCCTGTTTTTGAGTCGTCGTAGGAACCCCTAAATTAATTCCAATACTTGTGTTCATTGTATGTATTTGTTCAGCAAAGTCTTGGGAAAAAAAGGTACCGTAAAAGTTGGGTTACGAGCCGCTACTACCTTCGGTCAGTGTCCCCGTTAGCTGGGGCTCCTGCTAGCGCTCCGTTACTTCCCCGCTAACTTCCGCTAGCTCTCCGCTAACTTCCACTAGCTCCCCGAAAACCACCGAAGGTAGCGGGACCAGGCTCGACACCCGACTTGGGCAGAGGGGACGCGGGCAGTAGCAGCAGCAGCGCTAGCTAGCAGCAGCGCTGCTCCTAGATTGCTACAGCAGGGACACTGACCGGATGTAGGAGCGGCTTACAAAATTTTTTTTTTTTACAATATTTTGATCAAAACTATGAACATCCAGCACGATATGAGCAAGATTTCCCAAAAATGCCTCCTTGAGCGGCCACCGAGTGTTTCAAACTGTATTATGGTGCCCTAACAACAGCCCACATACTAATAAGACACCTTTTTGGAAAGAGTAGGACCTAAAGAATCTGAATCTGCAACAAAAATCATAATAGAACACAGCATTTGGGTGTTCAAAGGAGTTTCAGTCAAAAAACTGTGTCGTTCGGTTCAAAAATGTAGTTTACGTACGTACTTAAACTTAACGGTTACTTTAATTATGTTTTACACCAGATGTATCTTCTCAATAGCAATCTAAATGAAGTCAAACAACGATGTGGTTCCAGAGATAATATGTTGTTGTTTTATGTCTGACGCAGGGGGATTTTCGCACACTGTTTTTAAAGGGTTAAGCTGATCTTCACACAGATTGATCACAAAAAGTAGTCCAGGCGGCTGCGGAGGAAGACAGAGGCCGGCCGTCGTCACGTCCGGCGCTCTGGCTCGGATTAAACAATTCATCTTACGTTAGCGCTCCACCTCAAAGCTCGGAGAAGAGGCTAAATGGCTCATTGGAATCTGGAGCTTTTAATCGCTTCTGTGAGGCAGTTTGTGAGGCACTCCTCTCCTCTCCTCCTCGCGGAGTTGGCCAAACTCGTCTTAGCATGTAGCCAAGGTCAGGAGACGCATTAGTTATTGAAGAGTGGAAATCAATAGCCGAAGAGTCCTTGAAACGCACTGCCTGAGAATAGCTAACTACAACTTCTGTGTGTGTGTGTGTGTGTGTGTGTGTGTGTGTGTGTGTGTGTGTGTGTGTGTGACACAGAGCAGCGTGTTGAATTCCGTGATCACCACTGTCTCTGCTACTGGTGCTGGAGAGAAACAAGTCGGTTTTGGAAGACAGTAGGAATAGTTTTGGGGTCAAAACATTCCGTTGGAGTGCAGACTGCATTCCTTTAAAATCTCCACTGGCGGCTGAGGAGCGTCTCAGGTTGTCACAGCGGGTCTGGCGTTGGGAGAGGTCGGCTCGGTGCAGAACGGGCCGTCACCGACCCGGCTCGGTTCAGTTTGGGCTCTCTGAGCGTTCACCCACAGCATTCCTCGAGGAAACAGAAGTTACAGCGTCTCTCGTTCCTTTAGTGACCCATTACCTCCTGAAACACAATATTTAAGCTGTGGAGGAATTTCAATACAATCCATTTGGTTTGACCACAAAAAAGTGTGTGTGTGTGAGGGTTTGTGCTCGTGAGAGAGAGAGAGAGAGTGTGTGTGCGTGAGAGAGTGAGAGAGAAAGAGAAAGTGTGTGTGTGCATGAGAAAGAGAGTGTGTGTGTCTGCGTGAGAGAGAGAGAGAGTGTGTGTGTGAGAGAGGTGAGAGAGTGTGTGTGTGGCGAGAGAGAGGGAGAGTGTGTGTGTGTGCGAGAGAGTGTGTGTGTGTGCGTGAGAGAGAGAGAGTCAGTAAAGGTTTTAGACTGATGAATGGATGTCATAACTTTATTGGTTCTCACTTTTTAATAAGCACAGGAGTTTTTTTTTTTAGTTTTACAGGAGGAAAAGGTGATTGCATTTTGAGACACAATAACAGAGATATTGTTTTTCACCTCATCTCTTAAAGCTGTACTTATTAATATGGAAACAAGGAGTTAAAAATAATGAAGTTAATACAACGTCAGGATTAAGATCTGACAATAACACGATGACTCCGACCGAGAGAGAGAACTATTTGTATGTCATGTTGTCTTTACTGAAGGGAGTGATGGAATCATGCAAATAAGACGAATCATCAGAGCTCAAGTTACTTTAAAGTGTTGTCGCTGAGCACTTATCACTTATCATAGACATGAAGGGTGGTCCAGTGGAGAAGGCATATATTAGTGCAGAATGAATTACTCATACTGCAGAATGCCGGCCTTGAAAAGCTATTTCATGCTCATCTCTTGTGCTAAATGCCACATTTGCGGGTCAATTTAAATCAAAATCAATTTACTGAATCTGCTCCCAATTAAATACCAGTTGCTAATGCGCCGTGAAAACATGGCCCGGGCCCTGGCTGTGTGAGTCCGTCAATTCAGGTGGAGATGAGTCCCACGTGGCTCATTTCACATACACACACACACACACGCTCACACACACACACACAGTCCACATATAATGTACTCTATTGAGCAGGAACAGCACGCTTTCTCGTTGCTCCGTCGCTAATTGGGTTCTGCGCCCTTACTTTTTTACATGAAACAGGTTTTATGGAGCAATTTAAAATACATAGGCCGCATAATTAGAAAGAGATGAGGAAATGAGTGGGATCTGTGCCACGACAGCGGGAAGATGAAATGTCTTTTCACACACTCCGGGGCGCAGAAATCCTTTTTGTCTGAAAGGAGACAGAGCGGGTTTGGACTGAAGCGCCGGATCGCCTTCCTTTACGGCGTAAACGCCGGGCGCCGCAAACGGGGTCGTCCATGAGGGATTTATGGGAAGCGAACTCCTGTGATGAAGATAAATGGCGACTGGCTCCCGGGAACATGTAGCTGCTGCTACTGCCCGCGTCCCCTCTGCCCAAGTCGGGTGTCGAGCCGGGGCTGGTCCCGCTACCTTCGGTGGTTGTTGGGGAGCTAGCGGAGGTTAGCGGGGAATGAGCTGAGCGCTAGCTGGCTACAGCGGGGAGCTAACGGGGACACTGACCGAAGGTAGTAGCGGCTTGTAACCCAACTTTTACGGTATTTGGCAGGTTGTTGTTTTGACCTGTGTGTCCTGTGTACATGTTGGGTCTCCGAGGTGAGCCCAGATGTTGAGCAGACACGTGTGCGCATTAATAAACAGCCTGCGCACACATGCTTCTGCACACGCGGTACAGATGCTCACACACACACACACACACACACACTCTCACTCACATCCTCGGGGAGGCGGTGGGGAAGTGCTGCTGCTTGTTGATATTTATCCTGTCAGCTCGCTAAACCGGCGGCTGGCTCCCGCACGGACCCGAGCAAAGCACTTCAAACACTGTGGCAAATATTTAACATGTCGAAGTGGGATTTACTTGGAATTTACACCCTGCTAATCTCAGAGGCTAAAAACACAGAACTGGTGTGATGAGACGGAGCATTCAGAGATACCAAGCTATCTTTCCCGTTGCTCCTCTTCATCGTGACCTTCCTCCTCTGACTGGCTAACGGTGATAGTGGAGCACAGAGGCGCTCCACTATAAAATCCCAAAGGTTTTGTCATGGAAATGTGTTATATTCATGTGTTCATGTCGTTCATATACGCTGAGTTTGAAATAATGAATATGCTTTTAAAAGAAAGACGCTCGAAATATAAGCAGGCATACATACAGGCATCTATATGAATGTGTATTCTTTTAATCAAACTATTGTCTCATTCATTTGTGTCATTTAAGGTTTACTGTATGCTTTGTATTCTCATTGTTAGTTTAAATACTACATTTACTCACTTTTTCATGTTTACACCCAGATTTCACTAAATGTTTGGTCATGGAAATGAACCCTGGTCCAGGATCTGTTGTTCCCATCATGCTAATTGTGGCTAGCAGCTCCAGCTTGAGGATAAGAAAAACATCTATATACGAAATGATTGGAAGCTGAATAGAGTCGCACATGAATATAAATATCTATCTATGTGGATGAGTTGTGTATCCTGTTGGATGATGAGTTTGAAGATGGGAGCAGAGATTCGTGGTGTTTTCCGTCTTTCGTCCCGACTTGTTTACGTCTCAGTTTACACATGAACTCATGTTGTCTGGCTTTCCTTTTTCGTTTGGTTTAAAACCAAAGAGAGCGGGCATCTTTCCTGCTGGAGTTTTGGGTAATTACGAGGGCTGTATCGGATAGTTTGAAACTACAGTTATATCACTGCCATTCAAGTTATTATTATTATTAATAACCACAGTTACACTCTCAAACACACACACAGGTCTTTGTCTTTGCATTGATCCCAATCCACATCTTTGGAAAAAAAGTTAGAACATTTTTTTTTTTTATATTCAGTCTTAGGTCATATTGTTGCCGTTCAGACTTTCAAAAACTACATTTTACTGCAGTCAGTAACGGTTTACAAGGATGGCTACTTGTGAAATATACCGTGTACCTTGAAAAATATCAGTAAATATAAGTTATGTTTACTTTATATCGACTTGTTAAGTTTACTCGTATTTTATTTTATTTACTTAATGTTGTGAAGGTTTTATGTTTACGCAATTTGTGGAAATAATTTAATTTATTTGGAAATATTAGTTTTTCTTAATTCCCGGTATCTTCATCCTGATTTTGTATTTATTTCATAAACGTGTTTGCTTACCTGTTCTTATCTGAAAAGAGCTGACCAGAATTAAATGTTCTCTCCGTCTTCATGAGAATGTCTGGCTGATTCTTATGCGCCGCATTTGGTGTGAGAGAATGAGAATTTAAAAGAGATTTTGTGTGCACGTCACGTTTAAAAAAATGTCCGACAAATCAGATCAGCATTTTAACCTTTAAACATGTAGTTAATGTTGTCACTGCATCAACCTCATGTTTAAAAGTCAATGCATTTGGGCTCAAGGCTCTCATGTGAACGACGTGGTTCTTGTGGTTAGCTATCGTGCTACTGTAAGCTAACATTAGCGTTAGCCTGCCAGGAGTTTGAGACTCACATTGCATGAGTTGTTTCAAGAGGGCAGTGAGGAATAAGTAACGTTCACTAACGTCATTCAGGTAAGCTTGGTACCTTTTACAGAGTGGCACGGTGACGAAGAGGAAGAAGGAGAGCCTTCAGTCCCACAAACGCAACGCAACGAGCTGATGCTACTGAAATATTCCATATACCGCGTGTTCATTCTGTGGTGCACTTAATAAATCATCTCAGTAACCCTAACCATGGCAGTTAGCACTGATAAACTCCAGCACATCATGTTCTATAAATAACACGTCCGTGTAATAACCTTGTATGACCCTCTTGAAGCACTTTAATATTAACTCACTGGACACTGGAGGTCATTTTCAGTCGATTTTCTCGATTTGACATAATTTTCTTAGATTCACCTTTTAAGGCACTTGCATATAAGATATATACCCATGTTTTACATCATAAATTGCAGAACAATCTCAGCTATCTATATAATGAGGCACCATTGTCATAAGGCAAAAGTGTAAAGAGAAAAACGTTATAATATGACACTAAAGCTGAAAAATGGAATCTCGATTTTTGGAAATTCTTCATATCGCTTGAAAAAACCTAACTTTACTCAGGTGGTGACTCTGTTTAGGTGATGGCAATTGGTTTACCAAAGGTTTTAGGTTCACAAAAGCAGTGAAATATATGAATAAAATGTTAGATACATGTAAATAAATGTCTAAAACTAAAGTTTTTATTATCGTTTTTTGAGTAGAAATATGGTCTTTCACACCTTTCACCAAAATGATAAAAATGGGACTGAGAAATGACTTCATTGTGCAGATAAAGCTTCATGGAGTGTGTGCAAATGAAAAATGACCATCACAACAATTTTTTTTTTTTGAAATAAAAATATGTATTATAAAAAAAAAAAAAATATGTACAGAATATATATTCAGAAATATAAAACAGAACAAAGACTAGACAAGTATATATGCTTCAATGGCTCATGCCATGGCATGCCAGTCTTTGAAACAGTTTCTATTCAGCTGCATGCAGAGGGGAACGTCACACGCCTCGCACTTCCACGCCGTGTCTTTTCGCACTTTCTTTATGCTGCACAGCTCGCAAACCCTGCGACCCACCGTTGACTTAGTTTTGGGGCAGGCTGCAGCAGCAGCAGAGACAGGCACAGGAACATGACTTGGAGGTGCAGGTGGCGGGGCAGGAGCGGTGTGAAGCGGCTGTCCACAGAGATCAGCAGTCAGCTGCTCCATGAAACCCTTGTGCGTCATGGGTTCTGTTCGCTGGGCCAGACAGAGTTCCTGGTGGATGATGTAGCTGTTGGTCACTCTGAAAAGTTTGTCATGTTCGACTGTGCCCTTTTTACGGTCATTGTGGACGTCCTCATCAGGGTCGCTGAGATGAATGTTCCAAGATGTTGTGGTGAATCTGTCACGTGACATGACCAGACATGGCAACGGCACGGACATCAGGTGATCCCGCCTCCAGTAATCTGAAATACTGTGAAGCTTTAGCAGGCCGAAGTAGATAAGCAACCCAATGTACTTGTAAAAGAAATCGACATCCAAGTCTGTCCATGTATATCTTTTTCCGTTTGCTAACTGTTTTGCAGCCCGTTTGTTTGTGTTTTCACACAGTGTCTGTACCGTTTGTTTCGGGAAGAACAATTTGAACAGTTCAATGGGTGTTGCTGTGGCACTGACATGTGGACCTGGTGTCCGGGCTGGCTGGAACTTGATGACGGGGGGAGCAGTGTCCGGGTCTTCATCCGTCCTCCAGGACAGCGTAGGTGCAGGTGCTGCTGTCTTTCTCGGCCTGGCCTGAGGTGAAAGCAGTCGCCGGGCAGCACGCGCCCTGTTTGCCGGCGATGGTGTTTGTAGTCGTCGGTCAACGCGCTGCCTCTTTGCTGGTCGTGATAGTCGCCGTCCAACACGCTGCCTCTTTGCTGGTCGGGGCGGCTGGTACTCCTCTCTGTAAAATAAATCAATACTAGTCAGTTGAAAGAATTAGTAATTTCTGCATAGCGCTCCGCATTGGATGTATAAATATTACACAGATCATAACTGTGGTAGTAATTTCTGCATAGCGCTCCGCATTGGATGTATAAATATTACACAGATCATCAACGTGGACAGAGTGTTGTACAAAGCAGACTGTGTGTAAACATTACTCCTACTTAGATCATGACTGTATAACGTGAACAGCAGTGTGCACCGAGTGGCTGGCTCTCGTGCTCTCGTGCACTAGTTTGTACACATTACTAGTTTGTACACATTACTAGTTTGTACACATTACTAGTTTGCACCATGCAGTCTTACAGACACGTAACAAAGTTTAGTAACTACACTTACCCATCTTCCTCAGAAGAACTAAAGCCTTCGAGCTCTGACGACGACGCGATTTCCTCCTCCTCGCTGCTCTCCAGAATCATGTGCTTTGCTTCCTCGGTGTTGAATCTCTTTGTCGTCATGTTGTTGATTTACTCTGACTGAAAAATGTAGCGCGAGTACATGCTGAAGTGGGTAGTCCTTTTGAGATTTTCCTGAGTGTACATTGGTTGTTTAGTTCACAAAATGGCGAAGTGACATGACTCAACAAATCACAGAGAAGGATTTTCGTTTTTTTTTTTCCAGCGTCAGATGACACACTGCTGCCCTTTCGCTTGCCTGATGATGTTAAAATTATGCTGGGCTCTGCCTGGGCAGGCACCCGGAAGCAGGAAGCCTTCTCTTTCCGCCAGACGTAAAATTATATTTCTACGATGTATTATCGGGGTGCTGTGAATATTTTAGAAACTTAGAGAAACGTTTCAAGTGTCACCACGCGAAACCGCGGGCTCCGTGGACGAAGGGTTAAGAGCGCTGGTGATTATGGCAGTTATTGAAGCCGTATGGCCAGAAACCAACCTGTGCCCGCTAATGCTTCAGTTATTCACAACTGCTGTGGTTGCATCTGGTTTGTTTCAGGCTTGAATCAGTCCATGTCATGATTCACCCCGAGAAGCAGAGCTCACGTATCAGCATCGGCTCCTCCACTTGGCCGCAGGATCACAAGTGCAGCGCTGCAAAGTCCTGTGAGCTCGGAAAGTTTTGTTTAATTGTATCCAGCATGATCCTCTTGACTTAGCGATACTTTACAACAGGCTTTCAGTTTTAATGTAATGGAAAAACGTGGTGGCGTGTTTGATGACAAACGCAGAATAACTGTAATTGTTGAACAAAGCGAGCTCTCTTTCATTCTGGTTTCTTATTTTATTGCACCTTTGATCAGTTTAACATTTCCTGTAAGAAGTCAGATGATCGGTTATTTGTTTTTCTACCAGCCACTATATGCATTTTGTGCTAATATTGTATTGTAGTAATCTACTGCTGTTTATTATTTTATAAAAACAATGTAAATGCATTCATTTTCATTTAATTATATATAAAATCAACATGCTGAACACAAATAGAAACCAGTTTGTGGCAGTTGTATTGCATCATACAATGTTTTATATATATTTATTAGCATGTTTCACAGTTAAATGTAATAAGTAGTAGTTTCAACAGTGTTGTCAACGCAGTGATATGCATGGCCAGTAAAGGATAAGGGCGGTGACTGTATATAAGCATTGACAACAAATCCAATAAAAATACCATGTTGATATATTGGCACTGTAGTTCATTTTCCACATTCACTGTCGCTATAAAATTTGTGAAATGTGTATTAATTTGCCAATGAAAATAATAACCTGATGCACTCTGTTTACCTTTTTGAGGCAACTTGTTAGATGCTATAGCGCTCATTTACTGAGCCTTTTTACAAATAAAACTGAATGGCAATTATAAAAATAAAAAAAAGGAAAGTGGAAATTAACGCCAGTCTTATCCTTTAAATGTGAATTATTTTTGCGATGGTGACGAGAGCGTTGTCAGATAAACAAAACACAGACTTTTTAATTAGTCAGGCACTTTCCTAAAGTATTTCTGTACAATAGCAGAGTTCAGGACGAACAGCTCTATTGTACATGCAAAACAAAGACACTGCAGCGGCTCTCTGTGAATGTGAATACATTATTAGCCCTGCAATGTGTTTTGAATGCCTGTCTGGCACCTCGAGCGGGAGAAAGAACATGCGCGGCTCCGAGAGGCAATAACAGGTCAGATTTCCCCAAAGGTTCTGACACCGGCACAGAAATTAATTGCGGCGCTCTGAAGATGAATAAAGGCATTTGTGCAGTGATTAAGGAAGCCGAGCGCTCCCCTCCCTGCAGGCCTGAACCAACATTCAATAAGCCCACAGCACTGCCTGCCTGATGGACTCTGCCTCCACGGAGCCGCAGAGCCTGACAGGAAACAGAGTGCCACACACACACACACACACACACACACACACACATTTGTATACTTGGACTTCAGAGAAACACTCCCACATGCACGGGCAGAACCCAACCGCCTCAACCACACACACGCTGCTGTGTGTGCGTGCCAATACACATAAACATAGATTACAGTAAATGCAAAAACAAAAGCAGACACATCATTTGTCAAAAAGCGGGGGGCAATAACGGCATTCACAAGGAAACGTGTGTGTGTGTGTGTGTGTGTGTGTGGTGGGGAGGCAGCTGGATCTCGCTGAATGTAGCCGTCAACGTCGAGTCCCGATAAGAGTGCTTATGATACCGTGCCCGACATCTGACGGTCCGTCACAGCTGTTTGGATCGTCGCAGAGTTTCATAGCATCTGGGAGTAATAAACGGGAGAAGAGATAGCGGAGCCATGATGGAAGTTGTGGGAACTGTTGGAGATATAGGGGTCGTCAGGCTTCAACTTCAAGAGAGGAATAGGAGAGGAAATAACATTTACAATGGATTGTTTTTTTTGTTTGTTTTCCGTTTCAAATACCAGTTACAAGCCGCTACTACCTTTGGTCAGTGTCCCCGTTAGCTCCCCGCTGTAGCCAGCTAGCGATCCGCTAGTTCCCCGCTAACGTCCGGTAGCTCTCCGCTAACTTCCGCCAGTGCTTCGCTAGCTCCCCGACAACCACCGAAGGTAGCGGGGCCCTCCCCGGCTCGACACCCAACTCGGGCAGAGGGGACGCAGGCCGTAGCATCAGCAGCGGGGAGTTAGCAGCAGCAGCAGCAGCAGCAGCGGGGAGCTAGCAGCAGCAGCGGCCAGTAGCAGCAGCAGCGGGGAGCTAGCAGCGGCAGCGGCCAGTAGCAGCAGCAGCGGGGAGCTAGCAGCAGCAGCAGCCAGTAGCAGCAGCGCTAGCAGCAGCAGCGCTTCTAGCGCTGCTCCTAGCTTGCTCGGGGACACTGACCGGAGGTAGGAGCGGCTTGTAACCCGACTTTTGCGATAATTAAGAAAAAAGAGCGGGCAAAGTGCAAGTGCGGTGACTCATCTCCTCCATGAGCTGTCAGGAAGCTAAAGTTTTAACAGCGGGCTCCTTCTCATGTCTCAAAGCGGTTTGGATTGCAGTGTTTTGATAGTTTGGCATCTTCTTACCTGGATCAGTGTCAAACCCTCTGCGCCTCGGAGAGTTACTCCCCACTTCATCGCTCTGGTCAACTTTACTTTTCAGCCGGCAGCAGAAATCGTTTGTGAGCGGCCTCTCGCTCTCACAATTTTCCTTGTTTATGTTAAACTAATCTCCCTGACAAACACAGTTCCACTTTTCCACTTCTCTCACACGCTGCTGCAGAGCTGCAAGCGACTGTGTGAAAGTCAGTCAAAGAGCTGCAGAGTCAGCGCGCAGAACATATTCAGACCCTTTTCTACCGTTCCATCACTTCCACCGTAATATTTGGCAGGCAAGAGGCGATGTGTGATATTCGGGCACGCGCTGAAGAAGTTAATGTCGGCCTCCAGCTTTTTTTTAGCTCAGCTGATGTCAATTTTAAAAGCACAGCCTTGGGCCTGCATTGCACTCAGACGACTGGCAGGTATGACCTCCGGTGTAATATCATCTATTTTCTGCTTTTTAAGAGTGTTTTTACTCCCCCGCCCCACCCAAAAAAAATTATAAATAAATACAAAACAACTCTAAGATAATGCAACTGGGTTTGCCCTTGAATTATCCAATTGATCTCCACCCCTGGGTCCCTCTGCACATTTGGCTTTAATAGACGCGCTGTGATTATCTCACAGTGTTTTTCTTTCTGGGCTGGGTGGGGACACGGGTGCAGTTTCAGGGACAGAAATATAATCCGGCAATAATTCTTGGGAGATTGAGTGTCTTTCCCTTTTTTAAATTCCAAAGCTCTTCAGTAATTAAAAGTAAGCGATCTCAATACTCTGTTTGTCATTTAACTAATTTAAATTTGCTGAATTTATTCGCACAATGCAATTTGTAAAACCCCCAAGCTTAGCGACAGAACATATGCAGCCCAGGGGTAAAGGTTTAACAACCTTTTGTTTACTAAATGCTACTTCCTGGAGATCTTTAAATCAGCTCAATTGGTTCTTCTGTTCTGCAATGTGGCTCCAGGGATCAGCCGGACGGTCAAACCCTTAAATATCGAAACAACATGAAATGTGGCATAGACATTCATGGTCTCTAGAGGATGAAGCCCAATGCGTTTGGTGATTTTTTTCTCAAGCGCCACCGTGAGGTTGTCATCAGGGGTTAAAGTGGGATTTGGTCCCAATGGGCAAACCCCACAGAAGGCGTTTTTGACGTCCATCACGGCAACACTTTCATTTCATTAAGTTTCTAGGGGTGGAGGGTCAAGCTCAATATTACAGGAAGCCTTTAGACCCGCCTCCCTCACGGAGACCACCCACCTTCTATCATGTCGTGTCCTTTGCATCTATTTGTGTCGTGTTGCGTGAAGCTTAATGTGCACAGACAGCTGTTTGAGCACAGATATCCTGCTGCTCTTTGAACTTATAAACCATATCTACATCGGTTGATCGAGTCTCTCCGTGAGCTCACCTGTTTCACCAGATCTCCCTCTCCCTCTACGGTGGGAGGGGAAACAAAATCAATGCTCAGCGTGGAACGCTCACGTCTCGCTCCCAATGCTGAATTCCTGTCAGCGGTGCCAGAACAATAACCCTGGGATGACATTACTTCCTGGTCTTTTGAGCGAGTGTTTCGATGGCGTAGCTGGAAGGAACAGCGCGACATTATAATGGATGTGACTGCCGGTTTATTTACATATTAATTGAAGGTGACGGAACGCCGTTCCGGATTGTTCTGTCCCACTTTATCAAATAAAAAAGCTACCGACATGCATGAGGTTAGCATGCTAATATAATGAACTAAGAAGTGAACACGGGAAATGTTGGGACGTCCACCTGCTCTAGGTCGATGCTGTCATTGTGAGCGTGTTAGCATACTGACATTAGCATTGTGCACAAAGCGTCACAGAGAAGCATGACAATACTACATACTAATACACTGTTTTAGCAGGTGCTATACACAAATATACCATTATGTAACTTTGTAGGTCAAATGAAACTCCACAAGTAGACAGCACAATGTTTTTCTTTAGATTTACTGCTGCTTATTAGTTTTAGATTGGTGTCTCATCATCATTCCCATTATATTTATGTCTCAGGGATGTGTTGTATTGTTTCAGCTGTGAGCGGCTCCTCTGTTTCTTTTGCACTTCACAATGTGAAAAAATGGCTGTATTTTGAGTATACTGCATGATATTATGGTTCCAGTGTGAACACCAACATATATTATTCAAAACCTGCCTAGGTTTAGTACCTAGTTCTGACGTGGGACTCGTATACTACACCACTGAGAAGAAAAGCACTTGAAACCGGTTGCTCCCATGTTTCCATTTACTGCACATTTTTTTCACAGTTGAAGAAATACCATGATTGAATTAGTAGCATTGCACGCATACCACAACGGAGACGCTCTGTTTATCTGTCTGTCCACCTCTCCAGTATCTATGTGTATAGTATCTATAAGCACACCTTCATCCGTGTGGTGATCGGGTCCCTCTGGTGAGTCTTCGTGCCTCCCGGCTCCCGGTCTGCGTGTCTGGAGGAGATGCTCTTCACTTATGCACGACCACAGCCTCGGTGGAAGCTGCCGGGCATCTCCCTTCTCACGCCTGATGTCATTCAGGGAAAAACATTAAATTACCTCAAAGCCATCTCTGTGTAACAGGAAAGAAGAGAACAACGTGTACCATAAAAGTCGGGTTACAAGCCGCTCCTACCTCCGGTCAGTGTCCCCGCTGGAGCAAGCTAGGAGCAGCGCTAGCTAGCTAGCACTGCTGCTGCTACTGCCCGCGTCCCCTCTGCCCAAGTCGTGTGTCGAGCCTGGTCCCGCTACCTTCGGTGGTTTTCGGGGAGCTAGCGGAAGTTAGCGGGGAAGTAACGGAGAGCTAGCAGGAGCCCCAGCTGGCTACAGCGGGGAGCTAACGGGGACACTGACCGAAGGTAGTAGCGGCTCGTAACCCGACTTTTACGGTAAACAAGGCCCTAAACGGAGGCCCGGGGCCCCTGAAGGTAAACCCCCTCGCCCTGTGACACGCGGTGACGCTACACAGGGCCGAGCCGCCGACTGATGATGTGCAACCAAGACTTTCTCTTTTGGGGGCCGCGATGAGATGTATGGCGCTAACCGCCGGCTGTTATTCCCCAGCTGATTGCATTATGATTGGAACCATAAAGGTGGTCTCCGCAAGGTGAAGGCATCGGAGAACGCGGAGGCGGAGGAGAGGCAGGGAGCGGAGGAGGCACTTCATTCGTCAGCAGCCTGTCGGTCCGCCCGGCTGATTCATGGATCCGCGTGTCAGAAACCTCACCACAAATCAGTTTGCCATGAAAAGGAGGCCGACACTCACTCCGTCTGGAGACAGCCGCCGGAGGGATTCTTTAGACGTGTGTCGGAGATACGGACGGGTGGCCGAGGAAAACGTGGTTCCAGGGCGGCGGCGGCGAACTCGCATGAAACGCCTTTCGTTTGCTCGACCTGCACGCCTAATCATTTATAATTTAGAGCTGGAAGACAGGAGGCGGCCATGTTTGCTCTGCGCTTGTTACCTCGCACCTTCTTGTATGTATGGACTCGGCTCCCGGTGCTACTTTCAAAATGATATATTTGATTTCTATCAAGAAGACGTGAGAGCCTCTTTGATCCTGCGTCCCAGCGCCTCTCCTTCTCGTGCAGGAATTATTTCCACTAACCTCTCCCCATTTTGCAATTTTCTTATTTTTTTTATCACTTCTCAAGTTTTTAAGTGTGCCCCCGTCGCCCCCGTTTTTCCCCCACATTCCATCCGTAACGCTGGCAGAATAATGGAGAATTACCCCGCCTATAAAAAGCTCCTGAAGTCAGGAGGTGCAGCACTGCCAAATGACACTGAAAGCAATTACTGTATGTTTCAACACCCTTTTCATAGCAAGGGATCTGTCTGGAGGGCCACTCGCCATGTGTGTGAGACTCATTTGGTTCACATTACCATACCCTGCTCCGTCTCTTCGATGTCTGCTGTGTGTGACGGCCATGTCCTCGTATCAACAGAGGATAAAGGAACGGTGAGAAAAATACTTTATGCGCGCAAACATTTCTTTGTTTAAATTCCTCTGGAGCGATTCCCTGCTGCTCCGGTGACCCTACACGAGTGAAGAATGAGATTGAATAAAAGAATGGCGGGTGGGTGGGGGGGGGGGGGACTCTCTTCCTTGCCATTTCGGTGCTGTCGGGGGAGTTGTGAATTCAGCAGATAAAGGTGAGCCTCGCCGCCTTCCCCTTCTCAGAGAGAAAAAAGCTATTGTTGAATGTCACAAAAGGGGAATGAGAATTCTCAATAAAACGGAGGAAAGACGGTGTAATTTGTTTCCCTCCTGCTGTTTCATCTCCCCGGATATCTCCCCCGCTGCCTCCCCTCACACACACACACACACACTTATACCCTTCTCCCTCCTCATCTGTCCCCTTGGCGCTTAAACTCTATGTGGGTTTGCTGTTAATTGGATTCAGACTGCGGAGATAATAAACCCTTATGCGGCGCTGTTTGGCCCGGCAGCGTCGGGGTTTTCCCGAGCCGGTGGATAAAGTAAGTACAGTAGTCACACGGAGAGCAGGCCGAGAAAGAGAAAACTGTCTGCCATGCATCTGCTCGGCGGGGTCGCCCAATCATTACCGCCCTGCGGATGATGTCATCCCGCTGCGCGCTGAACGCCAGTCAGCTCCCCAGCTGCATGGGAGAATGCATCGCCCCGCCGTCCTGCTGACTCAGCTGGATGTAGGTGTGTGTGTGTGTGTTTGGAAAATGTGTTAACAATACTGACAACCGGGAAGGCTTTTGGAGAGAGCACATGAGGAAGCGTTCAGCGCCGTTCCTGCCACATGACCTCCGGTTGTCAATCGACGATCACGGCGAATAGATTCCTGCTACCTGCTGCCCGGCCTGTCATGACGGCTCCAGAGCGCCAACGTTATAATCACAGGGTAATTCCACCGCTCACGCACTTCCTACCCCGGTCCACAGAGGCAGGAGGAAGACTTTGTCTCCATGGTTATTCTGTTTTGTTTGCACGGTTTGTCCGTCTGGCTGAGAGGAGAGAAAGTCGTTGTGTACTTGTTGATGGGAAAATGTGTGTTTTTGGAGCGGCCTTTTTTTGCTTTTGGTGGGATGGGAGGAATGCGAGTTTCCATCTTCAAGAGCAGCCAGGAAAGAAAGTATGGAAGCCAGTTTCCGCCACCAAAAAAATATAATTATGAGATAATAAAGTCTAAATTATGAGATAAAATGTCATAATTATGAGATAATAAAGTATTTGTATTTCATTACTTTGACTTTATTATCTCTGACTTTTTTTTTGTTTGTTGTGAAAACGGGCTTCCATAAAGAGACAGCGAGAGGAGCTGAAAAATAAGCTAAAACACAGAGAAACATCCATGAAGGAGGGGGAGGCACATTTGTTTTAAATTTTCCGCAACCATCCCTGAAAATTGGACGACAAAGTTGGCACATTAGCCGCTATTCCCCTCCTCCGTGCTGCCGCTCGCTAGCATAATATTTTCTTTCACAGGCGGAGAACATGTTTGATCGCTCCTTTTATTAGAGACGAGGCTCGCCTCAGAAGGGCCTCCCTCCCGCCCCTTTCTCACCGCCGTCGCTGTCCGTCTCCGCCGTGCGGCATGGCACCCGGCGGGAGCGAAACGGCGCTCAGATGTGGGATACGGTGCCAGAGCGGGGCCTCGGCTCTTCCATCCAAAGGGTCATATTATTTTTGGAGGTTGGCTTCTCCCCGCAATGAAGCCGCTCTCCTCCTTGATCAATAAGACAAGTCACCCGTTTGCTTTAATCCCACAAGCCGCCCACACGCGGGAATGTGCAGCACAGGGGAAATCTCACAGGAGGTAATTTCTGTTTGCAGCAAAGAGATTCAGGGGAAAAGTTCCACAAGCTTGTTTTTTTTTTTTACAGTTTTTATGTTTCCTCTTAGGGGCGAAGATTAAAATACTACCACGTAAGTTCTCCCCTCTTTGTTCTCCATGTCAAGTCAAAGCCCCACGTGATTCACCCCAGGGTCAGGGGTATTGTTTGAAAGCCAGCGCATTCCAACAGCATTGTGCGTTTCCTCTATTTTTGAGCATGACTTGCACATCTTGACCGTGAAGAGGACTTGTGCCACCGTGCACCAGATGAACTCCTCGGGGACACAAGGAGGACGAGAGCCGGCTTCCTGGCTGCATTGTCCGAGGAGAGCATCCTGTTTATTTCAGCTGGATGAGCTGCAGAAGAATGGCTGGCAACACCGACACTGATGCCACTGGTCGTGCATTGAATTTTGAAGATAAGAGGGGATCTAAAATTAATAAACAGATGCCTGAACCAAAGCAATAAGTCTCCTTAAGTTCTTTTGTTTTTCTGTCTTCACGTGATTTTCGGGAGCTTTGCTGGCTTTCCTGTGCAGACCGTTTGTGTTGGATTGCGAATATTTCTCCGTCTTACTTGCATATAAATAAAAATCCCTCCCGTGTATTCACTCGCAGGCTCTTGAGGAGACAAATGTTTATTACGGATCTCTACCCTTTTTTTTTTTTGCGCGGTTGATGGATTGCCCTGTTGAATTTACAGAAGAACATATTATAAATCACTGCTGTACTGACCTTTCCTTATAAAGTGGGAATCAAAAGCCAGAGCTGATTTGCACGGGAGGCTGGGTGCAAACGATGAGACTGCTTTGGCCTGGAAAGGCTGTCAAGGCATTCGTTGGACAGGAGTATTACAGTAAAACACCGACATAAAGCAGCGGATGGTAAGGAAAGTTGTGAGTTATTGCCGTGGACAGAACATATCCTGTTCTCTTCCATATACAGGATTACTGTTATTGACAAGCGCAGCACAATGTGTTCTGGCTGTACTTTATGTCTTGTTCTGACCGAATCAATGCCGTGACTAAGTGCCTATGAAAGTCAAACCATCACTCCACAGTAATGAGGAACTTTTGTGCTCTACAGATAACCACATGGGCTCTTGTTGGTGTGGCGTTATGTAAGTACATTTACAACAATACATGTGTTGTGTAGAAAAAGAAGAAGAAAGCTTTTTTTTGTTCAAACGTAGCTTGTATTCATCTCCTTGGAGTTGAAGGAAAGGTTCATGGGAAATACACTGCTATGCTTTCTTGCAGAGAGTTGGACGAGAAGATTGGTACCACTCGTGTGTCTGAATGCTGAATATGAGCCTATGTGTGTGCCTGAGGGCCACAGAATCCTTCTACGAGCATTTCTAATGCTCACTCATAATTATATTATATTTCAGGTTCACGTACAATTCATCCTTTTAGGGGGTTATGTGGTAGATATATATATATAAAGAGTGGTGGATTCATTTCTATGGAAGTTGCTCATGAAGCCAAAATGGTTGGACTTTCTTGGTATGAAATAACCCAGATCCTCCACATCCTCCACATCCTTCGCCCTGTAGAGCGAGCGCTCCGTCTCGTTCACGTGTCCCCAATTAATTTTACAACCTTTAGTTGTAAAATTAGGCAGTAAGAAAAACTTAAATATTCCTACTTTTAATGATTAGGTCAATCATTAAAAGTAGGAATATTTAAGTTTTTCTTACTGGGAAGTTGATTTACCTCAAAACGATTACCTGCTTTTTCCTACTCTCAATTTAAGTTAACTAGCTGCTGGCTCCGGCAAAATATTTCGGCTACCGTTCGACTGTGGCATCAATCTTCTTACCAAACTCGGCAAAACAGCAAACCACCTAATTTCCCAAAATGTCAAACTGTTTCCTTAATTTTCTAAATTCTTCCTCAACCTCAGGGAAATAGCCTCTGATGTATATTTCCCTCCATCAACAAGTGGAACACCTGCCACAGTTGTCAGGGTAGCAATACAAAAATACTCTCAATCTGAAAATGGCTCTATATGGCTACCGTCAACTAAGCGAAGCAGAACCTTGCGCTAGCTTACGTTAGCTGTGTAGCATTCCCTGACGGTCTCTTCTGGACCTTTGGTGACTTTCCTTCCTGCTTCAGTCTTGGGTTGGGAACGTGCAGAGCAGACTCTGCTAGAGGTTTCAAACCGGTAAGACTCAAGATCTCCCGGCATATTATTAAACTAGCATATTATTGAAAGTGCTCTTCGGTTTGGCACTATCCATGCTAGCTGAAAGTGTCTGGTGCAAAAGTGTGTCTGGCTGTCTCTGTCCCTTGTCAAATATCCTGTCAGGGAGGATGCCGGTATAAATCAAAGTTCTACATTCTTAAATCCCATGGTTCCACCGTTGGGGATCATATGCTAATTAGGAACTAAATAAATATAGCAATAAACATGATATTTTGTTTTTTTCCGCCCAATAAAAAACGCTATTCTTAGCTCGGTACATTCTTGAGCATGTAGCTTTAAACGAGGTAAGCTATTTGACAGAGAATTATCCTTGGGAGACGCTGCCAAACAAAAGTGTTAACGAAAGGCAACTTTCCCGCCGTGTGTTTTTAACACCAGCAGCCCAAAGCTGCTAATGCACAGGTTTCCCCTGTCAATGGTTGATTAGCTGAAAGGGCTTTCATATTATGGCCAAAGTCGCAGGGCTCCTTTCAGGCAAGAGTCTCGTAAAAGTTCGGGAGGTTCACTTTTCTCATTAGGTCGGAGTCAGCTTCGATTTCCTCTGTGAGCGTAGAGTGGCAGGCTTGGGTGACTGTTCTAAATGTAAATCATGGCTGAATGGAATTACACCGACAGTCAGACATCTGTATTTTAATTGGCCCCCGGCCACCGTTCCCCTCCTTCATTCACTCCCCCGCCCCTTTCCAACCCCTAGAAACAGGCTCCCACAAAAACATTAATTTATAGCCCTGGCGCAGAGAATACACCCCATTTTTGTGTGGAGAACAAGGGGGGGAAAAGCCTGTAGCCGACATGGCAAAAACAATATTTAGCAGATGTGTTCACTGCTACGATCTCCTTTGTAGCATCAGCATGACTAGGCTGCCTGAAAATATTTCGCTTGGCGGCTTGCTGTGGGTTTCTGCACCCTTCGCCTGCATATGTTTGTTTTGACTCGAGGGCGCTTATTTTCACTATAGGCTATCTGGCTGTGGGCTGCTAATTGTGAGGGGGTCTGGACAGAATGGTGTGTTTTGAAGACGGGGATTATTTCAGTCAGTGGATTCCTCCAGTGAAGTGTATGGCCAGGGCCCACTGTTTTAACCATGGGGGCTGCTGACGGGGGAGGGAGAGGCGGAGAGGAAGAAACAGAGGAGGAAAGAAGAATAACTTACAAATCAAGTCATACGGAGATGAAAGAGATGTGGACAGATGAGAGATGATGAAGCAACTTGAGTGCAGTCATTAGGGTGTGTGGTCATCCAGACGCAAACCTCAATGTGTTGTTAGCTAAAAGTGAAAGAAAACCACGAGAGAGCGTAGAGGGCTGTTTTGTGTTGAGGGGGAGATTTGGTGGGGATGGGTTGGAGGTTCGTCATCCCAACATTGGCCTATATTTGCCTCGTTGACATTTGCTATTTGGCAGTGGACGATTAAACTGTTGTGTTGCATACATTTTGCGCCGGCTGTGTGTAAGTAATACAATGTCTTGGATTATAATAAATCAATGACAATCAATGAAAAAACCAAAGCAGTAAAACTATGGCTTCCAAGATATCTTAAAAATAGTCATTGTGGCCTGGGTGGCACTCACTAATTAAGCTATAGCATCGGAAGACTACACTCTTGCATGCCTAAGCCCGTCATTTATTTCTCATACGTCTGTCAATCACTTCTCACGCATGCTCACTCATTATATACTTGCTGTCATTGTTCGGGGCTGTCAATCATGACATTAGCTGTTTAAATCAGATGGTCTCGTCTATCCAATAAGCACAATGAAACAATTACCTGGTTAGCTGATCATCTTGCTGCTGTCTCTTTTAAATATGACTGTCTCTCTACCTCCCCATCTCCACTCGTCTTCATCAGATCCATCAGCTTTTAACTCATCATCCTATCAGCCTCATCAGATCTCACCACCACCAGGTCTGGATTCCACGGGGGATTTATCTTGTTGCTGGTCGGGGCAGACGGCCCTCCATTATAAATCTCCCTGTAGAGTCCAAGAGTCAAAGACTGAAAATTTAAATCTGTTAATAATAAACCATTATCTTTTCTTTATCCGACTGGTCTTTCTTGATTTTAAATATATGGGCCCCCCCACTAAAGTGAAGTATGTGAGTGGGGAAACACTGCTTATGTTTCAAATCGCTTTACCTTTAAGTTATATTTCACAGAAGGAATACTTTATACTCCATAATACTCTATGGAAGTCGCCAACTGAAACCGTTCTCTCATCGAGTACTTAGAATCTTTTTTTGCATGTGAAAGTAGTAGTAATAAAGGTTTCTGAGATGAATTTTTATTTTTTAATGTATGCTCATTCGAAGACAGTGTACCATAAAAGTCGGGTTACAAGACGCTTCTACCTCAGGTGGGTGTCCCCGCTGTAGCAAGCTAGCGCTGCTGCTAGCTAGCGCTGCTGCTAGCTAGCACTGCTACTAGCTCCCCGCTGCTGCTGCTACTGCCTGCGTCCCCTCTGCCCGAGTCGGGTGTCGACCCGCTACCTTCGGTGGTTGTCAGCGAGCTAGCGAAGAGCTAGGGGAGCGCTAGCAGGAGCGCCAGCTGGCTACAGCAGGGAGCTAACGGGGACACTGACCGAAGGTAGTAGCGGCTTGTAACCCGACTTTTACGGTAATGAAATGATGGATGACTTTAAAACAGCTCAGTTTTTGTTCTTGTAATGTTGTCTTTGTTTCCTTGGCACAAGGTCATTTATGAACAGCAAAAACGAAAGAAACAACAACAAAAGCATCGGCATCAGCTGTTGGACAAACTGTTAATCCAAACATCGGTATCGGCTGAGAAATTTACAATCGGTGCCTCCTTGGTTGGAGCCGAGACCTCAGATGGATTCATGGATAATGGGTTTATTGTACACGCTAATTGTTTGAGGATCTGGGCTGCATGGTGTGTTCGGAGGAAAAGGATTAGTCCGATCAGTGTTTCCCACTGGTGAAATGTGTGGCAGGAGTCCAGTGTTCAGCCATGGTGTACAGAGGACAGCATGTCTGGACAGAGGGACGAACAAAGAGGTGGGAATGGGAGAGAGAGAGAGAAATGTGAGGGCATGGAAAGCTCTCACTGCTTTCAGCCATCACCCCAAAGAGAGAACAGTGGACTCCTCCGCTTTAAGGCTCAGACCTCAGCTGAATTTACTGCGTGGGAATAATTGTACTATGGATTTTCTTTTGTTCGTGTACTTTATTTATTTAGCTTTTATTTATTTCCCTTTTTTTCCACCCCCTAATCTGCCATTTGCCACAGGATTTACATCCCAGTATTGAGTACACCCAGAGAACCACTCAGCGGAATAAGTCCATTACTCACTCAATTACTGGAACAGCACGGCCTGCTGGGTCGGGGTTTGGGGAGAAGCAGGATGGAAGGTCTTGTGGCTACTGGAGGGTTTTAGTGTGTCAACGCTTTTGGCTAAATTTGGCTCTGTGTCTTTCTGCAGCTCTGTAAACTGGGAAGCGGCTCACACCATGTATTTAGGCTGCTTTGATTGCAGGCTCATATGGGTTATTTGTCATTTGCAGGGATGAATATTAACGCAACTTGCCCTTCCCTCGCTGTTCCGTTGTTTTTAAGATGTATGTACTTAGATACTTTAATTACAGAACAGAAAATGTGATTTATTATAGAGTGCAGTGCATGCTCTTTTCCCACAGGCAATGGTGAACAGCTTGGCATTGTTTCCGTCTGTGTGATACTGAGTAGCTAACGCACCGGGGTCCCGTCTGTACAGTATGTAACCATATACGGAACAATCACTGGTGAAATTATTTGCTTTGCGTGGGAATCCTCCGAGAAAAAGCCCCGTACCCTTGTATATTTCATCCTGTTGTTTATTTAAGCAGCACAGCGCGAGGGCCATCGAACACAGTCTTAGCTTTCATCTTCGGATCGCATAGCCAGGACTTCCTCCTGCTCAGTTTGTGCAGACATCTGGCATTGTGGACTTTGGGTCAGGGGGCCCCACTATGGAGAAAAGATGAGATATTAGCATGTGGAGAAAGAGAACGCGAGAGGTAAAGACAGACAGGAAGGAAAGGGAAGAGGAGAAAGTGTGTGAGAGAGAATGAGAGGCATAAAGCACACATGCGGCATAAATCATCACAGACCAAAGATAATAGAAAATGGCAGTCCCCACAGTCTGCTAAATCAAGCCGCTGCTTCCTCAGTCTTTTCGGTAATTGCAAAGTGTGCTGATCGGGGTTGTTTTTTTGCGACAGCTACGCGGAGCACAACATAAATGAGCAGACGAGAGCCTCACGTCGTCTCCGGCTGACCTTTAAGGGGGAAAGGTAGCGATTCAGTGGCAGCTGTGGTTTACAGTGGACGGCTCTGTGATGCTCTGGAGCTGATGGGGAAGGTGTTTGATGTCGACATTTGTGGAATCAGCAGAGGTGTCGTGAACCAGGTCAGACACTGGCTGGCTCTTCATCAGATTCAGGAAATGGATTGTTGCTGAACTGTCCATAATAATTTGTGTTCATTCACCTATCAGGAGGACAGTGAAGGGCCATTAGCACTACAGCGACAGCAAACCCATCAAACTCTGAGTTGCTGGGCCTGATAGCCATGTTAGCAGCGGGGCTCTAGGGCCTACATAGAAATAGAACAGGAGTAGAACAGACATTTCCATTCAAATCAATCAACAGCATGTAAGAGGGTCAGCAATTTGTATGTGTACCGTTAGCATTTTAGCCCATAGTGGGCACACTTAGATATAAACTGAACCAATGTACAGCCAGTCATGGACTCACTTGGGTGAGGTTTTTTACTCCGGACAAAAAGGAGCCATGGAGTAGTAATTTTACAGATGTTATAGAGAGTAAATTAGTCAAATATAACAGCTCAATCTTTCATCCACACACTCTTGTCACGCTGTAGAAAAGCAGATTGCTATTGCCGGATGAGTGACAACGTTGTTGGGCTAATTTTCTAGCCTTACATCATAGCTAAGTCTAGTTTGCTAAAGAAAATGAGCTAAATCGCAACGTGGTGGCTGGTAGCAGTGCTGGTTATCGGATGGCAACAAAGGTCAGTCCACCACTTTACTAATTAACAAATGTTAGCATGCTATCAAGCTGAACTAAGGTGGTGAACATGGTAAATATTTCCATATTCAGCATGAACATGTTAGCATTTAGCTCAGCCTTGTAGAGATGCTAGCATGGCTATAGATTGCAGCTTTTTGATCTATTACAAGACATGTTTTCCACCTCTGGTTATGACCATCTTGTTTTGGGTATTAAACACTGCACATTTAGAATGTATTCCAGCTGGAAAGAACATTTAATAAATCTTCACTTTTTAACTTCTCTGCCCCCATAAATTAGATTTTTAATATTTTGTGATTCAAGATAACAACTCTCGACAAAAATGTCCAAACAAATCTAAGGGTTGTTTTTGATTTACATTTGAATTTTGGCACACATCATGGGTTTTTATCAGCTTAGAGTTATTACTCAGATAAGCCTGGACTTGAAATGTGCTGATTTGGCTGTATACTCAGTAATTGCTTAGTTTTATTTTCATCATGCCTCACTGTTGTTCCTCGGTTGAAAAGTTTGCCCTCGCGTCCACAAATAAAGACCAGGGAGCATTGGTCTGTATCGTGATTTAGTAAAGTATGCATTATATTGGTTTATAACTATTTATAATATATATAATATGTTGCTGCCCCCCTTACTAAAGTTAATAATTTTGCCATTTCTCTTTCTCTCATTTGTTTATTTACTCTTTTCCTTTGCCTAGCAAAACTCCTTCTACAATTCCATAATTTGGTATTATTTTCTAGGAAGCTGTTTTCTGGTACCACTTAATAAAAATAAAGAGACAATTTGAGTTTACTTAATTGTGTTGACTTTGTAAGCAGTTTGGGATTTCATGGAGAGAACTGCTCCATTTGAATAATAATTGCAGAAATATAAGTAAACAGCTATTTGAAAAATTCCCCAAAGTAAAATTTGCATGAGACTTTATTTTGTGGTGCATGAATGAATGAATGAATGAATATATACTTTATTAATCCCTGAGGGGAAATTTGGTGTCGGGGTAGCAGCAACTTACAACAAAATAAACAAAAACAGCAGGACGAAAGATAAAAGATATATACAATAATAATAATAATAATAATAATAAAATAAAATAGAATAAAATAGAAATAGCTGGGATTGTGCAAAAATATATATATACATGTTGTTAGTCAGAGGATCTGGCAAGCGGTGATTTATTATAAAGCCGTAATGCCGTTGGCAGGAATGTTCTCCTGTATCTGTCCTTGTTGCAGCGGAGCGTGAGGAGACCTCTTCATGTCTATAATCCTTGCTCTATGTTCTTAACTTCTAATGCTGATGTTTCTCACATTACCTGAAGGATGCATAAGAAAAGGAGTTGTTTTGACGGACAATTCATCCGCGTTTCAGTTGGAAGAGGAGACGACTGTAATGCTGTTAATACAACTTAATCATATTGAAATGGAGAACTTCACTCTGCTCCTTAACTCCATGATTAAAGAAACACATTGCCCCTCAACACCAGTTGGTTATTAGTATGAGCATTAATATCAACAGCAGTGAGAACGTGTCGGCCTGTGCAGCACGAGAAATTGAAGGACTTCTGTTTACACGTTGCCGGAATAAGAAACAACGTGCAGACACTCAGCAGTCTGCCTCGTCTGTTAAGCCACCAGGGCTCCAATCGCCCTCTTAAAGCCCAAAGATTGAGGCTGCTTAGAACGTTATTCCTTCATCCGATTGAAAGTTGGGACAAATAGAGCACTGGGCTGGAATGGGGTTTGTCCCGTTTCCCTTAAGAGTCTGGATGCACAGACAATTACCCAGTTGTGGGCACTGTGATGGGGAAGAAAACCACTCTAAGTCCATGTGGGATGTTCAGTCTTTGACTAATCTTCTCTTCCCCAAGTAGGCCAGAGTCTTCTCTGGAAAGTCGGAAGAATTGCATCGAACTTTGCCATTTGCTTAACTCCCTATTTTTGTGTGGCCTGTTTTCCAGCAGCAGCCCCACAAACTGAGGGTGGCGAGATGTTGTAATCAGGACAGCAGCTATTGTCTGTTTGAGACAGCCACCATGTCTGACATTTTAACCCTGTCTTGATTGTAATAACGGATTTCACAAACACAGCATCAGCCATTAAAAAATATTCATCAAGTCCCTGTTTATGCGTCTCAATTTGACCCGTGCGAATAACATCCATTTATTTAATCACAAACCGATTGAAGAAAAGGTCCCAAAAAAAAGCATGTGAATATGAAGACCATTAATTTTCATCTCACTGAATCTCTTATCTTTTGTTGGTAATGAAGCACATGTTGATTAAGGTGAAATGACGAGCTGAGAGACACCCAGTGTGGGTTTGAGTTTGAGCAATAATCAAGTGGGCTGAGAGTGACCTAATGTCCCTGGCACAGCCGAGCTTACATGTGCAGCTGTACAGCTGCCAGCGGAGTGTTGCCCCTTCTTTTTTAATTACAGCCTACACTTAATTAAAAGTTTCTGTGACATTTTTTAGTGGCTGGTAATCACATCAATTAAAACATGATTCCTGAGCCACAATGTAAAGTGTAGAGGGATGTATATGTTCAAGGCTATTGCAGAGGAAATATGTCCGTTCCATTTATTAGCGCTACGTCCTTTGTATTACACCTACGAATGTTAATGTGTCACTTATATGCGAGGGAGAGACGAATATTCTGACACAATCAGCTCCATTTGTTTGCGATGTCAAACAGTTCAGCTTTCACGGCTTCAATGCACATCTGAACGCGATGAGCCACTTTAACTTTCATGTACGATCAATCAGCTTTCCATTTGGAGAACTCCATGAAGAGTTTCAACATTTTAAGGTGGAGTCACTGAATGGTATCTTTAGTGGGCTTTCACATACTTAGGGGAGGGAAAGTGAAGTGGCAGCCTCCATTACTGACCCATTTGAAGATCTCAACTTCAAATACTTCGTGTTGAGATCTACAAAATGGGTCCTCTCTTATTCTCACACTCCCTATGCCTGAACCTTGGAGTAAATTTCAAGGAGTCAGACCTATTCTCACAAGGCACTCAACGCATCACATATTGGAAATGCGAGCCATCAAAGTAAATCATGGATATCTATTATCTGTATCTATGGGATGCCTTTTAAATGGAGAAGAATTTCTGTCCATCACAGCACCGCCATCGATGGTAGACAGAGGCTTTGAAGTCTTGGCACAACTTAATGGTGTTAGACTTTTGATATTACGTCATGTAATTTTCATAATGCCTTTTTCCATGTCCAAGGATTCTTTAGAACAACATTCAAGAGGCTTTCCTGTTCAAAACCGGGAAAAAAAGTGCAGAATTGATGCTTTCAGTGGTTTCCCTTCACTTCTATACTGCTATTCTGAGTTTACTTTCAGTAAAGGTTGAGTAGGATATACTTAATTAGTCACCTCACAGCTTTGCTCTCTGTGAGGCTGCACATGCTAACATGCTCACAACGACAATGCTAACATGTTTGTCTTTCTCAAACTTCGCTCCTTGAATTAGCAAGCTGCCATTTGTGAATCAGAGCTGAGCGCATCAGCATTGTGAGGCTGATGGGAATGACATTAGTTTTGTGTGATCGATTTTGACCTGATGACAGAAAAAGTAAGGCCATCGCTAAAGATGTCGACACCAAATCCCATGGTAAGCCATCTAATAGCTGCCGAGATATTTCACTCAGGTCCCAAAACCACGATCAAAGTCGTTAGGATTCATCCTCTGGGCGCCATGAATGTACGTGCCAAATGCCATCGCAATCCATTTCCACTAAAGTGGAGGACCAATCCAATGACAGACCAACATTGCCACCCAAAGGGACCCATTAGTGAGAGCAAAGCATGAATGAATCTGAAAAATTGGTCCGTTCAAGAGCTTTTCTTTCTAACTGCTATGCTGAGGTTGATTCCAGGAATGCCACTGAATGGCATTTGACAAAATCTGCATTAATTTGACAGTGCACAATGTGTTACACATATTTATGTTTCTCTACAAGCCACCTGCTGGTATGAGACTGTGAAAGCCAGACACTCAGACAAAAAAGCCAGTATATTTCAGCATTCTGGATTTTGTAATATTAGTAAAACACTTCATAACATGTGATTAGTAGTAGACGTATACTGTCCTTAAAGAACACACAGATGGAAGCGAGTGTGGCCTCGGAAGCCTGTGAGGCGCTCCGGGGAAAGAAGAAGCACGGCGGTTGAGATAAGTTTTGGCAAGTGTGTAAACAATGTGAAACCTCCGGGCAGCAGCCGTCGGTAATGGATGCGTATCCCAGACCGTGCCGTACTCCCCGCCCAGAAACACTGGAAGCAGCTGAATTAGCGCAAGGACCTCTGACACACTAATGTAAATAAGAGAGCGGCAGAATTTACAGAGCACTCCTTTTTTCTTCTTCTACCTCTGCAACCACTCAGAGATCAAGAGGGTCGATTTATGTCCTCTCCCCTTGAATGGAGCCGGCAGGGAGAGGAAATGCTGCTGAGTGTGCCTCTGGAGCAGAACACCTTCAGACACAACAAAGAGAACGCAACAATGCGTTTTATCTGACCCTGGCCACCGTCAGTAATGAAGCTAATGAAAAGCTTGGAGGGGGAACCGTCCAGGATTAACGAGAGCTGATGCAGAATAAGTACACGCGTCCTCTGATGTCATATCAAGGATTCTACCCACACACCACATTTTAGAGGCCTGTTGTGAAGGCCTGTGAAAACAGTTGTAAAATGTCTTCTGTGTCACATGTGAGAAAGGGATGCTTCTTATTCCTTCAGACAAAAGTGTCTTCAACAGCTTTTTTCCATTTATCTAAAATGAATAGCAACAGCACAGACATGTTTCCACTGATCAGGCGTTTCTGTGTGGTCAGATCGTTACCAAAACGACCTGAAAACGTGGCAGATACACAGCGTTTCCAGACGTTGGCACGCTCAGTAGGGTTAGCACACAATAAATGTCAATAGCTTGGAGGGCTAAAGACATCTTAACTTACTTACCAGAAGGTTTTCTGTTTTCAGCAGAAAAGATTCATAAATTAGGAAAACGTAATTTGGAAATAAACGTAATTTAAATTGCGTGGGGGTGATACTGCCTGAACGCTAATAACGATCTCTGTGGTCATTTTTGTAAAGTTGCTGGCTCGACATAAGTTGCAGCACATAAAATCCAAGGCCTTAGAACATTTGTTCAATTATTTATTAGAAACGCAAAAAAAAATCTGAAGAATCACAAAAGGAAAAGAACAAACCAGACAAGAAGAGTGATTTTGAAGCAGTGTTTTTGGAGGCCAAACACATTTGTCTTTGTATTTCACATTGCAGCTCTTTCTCACTTTTGAACTTGTTGGTTTGTGCAGTTAGTGTTGGATTGTTTGTGATCCCACATTTCTTTGTGTTTTTATTAGGAGATTAAATAATTTATCAAATTGTATCTATTAATAAAACATGTTCATCAAATCAGATTAAAAGGTGATATTATGTACCTAATAATACTTGTTTCTGCGGTTTCAAACGGCCCATAAAAATCAATTGTCTCACGTTTTCTGGGACGAAGGTTTATGTTTAATTACCGTAAAAGCTGGGTTACAAGCCGCTACTACCTTCGGTGGTTGTCCCCGCTGTAGCAAGCTAGCGTTGCTGCTAGCTCCCCGCTGTAGCAAGCTCGCGCTGCTGCTAGCTCCCCGCTGTAGCAAGCTCGCGCTGCTGCTAGCTCCTCGCTGTAGCAAGCTAGCGCTGCTGCTAGCTCCCCGCTGTAGCAAGCTAGCGCTGCTGCTAGCTCCCCGCTGTAGCAAGCTAGCACTGCTGCTAGCTCCCCGCTGTAGCAAGCTAGCACTGCTGCTAGCTCCCCACTGTAGCAAGCTAGCGCTGCTGCTAGCTCCCAGCTGCTGCTGCTACTGCCCGTGTCCCCTCTGCCCGAGTCAGGCGTCGAGCCGGGGCTGGTCCCGCTACCTTCGGTGGTTGTCGGGGAACTAGCGGGAGCTAGTGAGAGCTAGCAGAAGTTAGTGGAGAGCTAGCAGAAGTTAGCAGGGAACTAGCAGCAGCACTAGCTGACTACAGCGGGGAACTAGCGGGGACACCCACCGAACGTAGTAGCAGCTTGTAACACAACTTTTACGGTAGTTCTGTGTGTATTTAATTATGCGCTATTCTAATCTGACGGCATTCAATTTAGACTTGTGCGATGCTGAAAGTGTCGTGCTAATTATACAAGATATGACCTAGTAACTGTACCACCGTGACTTTTAGGTCAAAGGTACTCAGGTGCTTATGTTTGCTGTCTGCCTGTCATCCCCTTTCTGTACAAATATCTTGAAATAAAACGTCCACACTTATGTAATACGGGCCATGTTTCTGGAAGTGAAACACTAAAATTGCTGAATGTCTTTCAGGAGACAAGCCGGTCGCTCTTCCTGAGAGCTTGTGATGAGAGATTAACTGAAGAGGGGAGGATGAAAAAACATGGGTTCTCAGGATGAGTTCAAAATGTTGAACACACTGGGAGCGAAGAGGAGTGAATGATTAGTTGTAGAACCTGTACAGTATATGCTGTGGGGGCGTGTGCGTGTGGCACAGTGAGTTTGGGAGGCAGAGTGGAAGATGAGATAAATCGGAGTGCCATACAGTAATGGTGCGTGGGCTTCAGTCAGCGGGTTTTAAGTCAAGAGGAGCGTGTGTGTTTCTTTCATCACCTGCTCCCAGCTCCCTTTTATTTTAAGGCCTGATGACAGGTAGGGAGGGGAGGGACTCAGGTGGTGACTCACAACATAGAGGGAGAAGATGTGAGAGGCTATCTGGTGCACACTCTGGTGTCTCATTCATTACTCAGGGTTGTGAGGGGGGCAGCGAATAAGTTCAGTTTAAAAGGAAATGCACGCTGCATGCGTCACAAGTGAATGTTTGTTTTCCCGGATGGTTGTCTTGAGGCCGAAACAGTAGGTTGGATATGAATGGTGCCCTGAGGAGGCAGGTAAGCTTCATTCACTTCCTCTAGTCTTCCTCTTGTGTTCGGGTCAGCACCGTTTTAGGTTTTAAATGCATAAAAGAACCACATATATTTCTTTATTGCATCAAGGCTTTTTGACTTTGTCACGGACCTCTACGTATTTCAACAAAATAAAAAAAATAAAAAATGCTCTGGTTGAAGTTATGACCTTTGTGATGTTAGGGTTGGTTTCGACCCAGTTATAAAAATAAGATTTGCTTGATTGGTTGTTGTTTTTTTGACCTTGCAAATCTATATTTTGTGTTATGACTTGTTCTGTTTTTCATTTTGTGTTTGTATTAAAGTTCTATTGCTGAAAAAAAGACTTTTTAGCCTTTTTCTTGAAGTAAATATATATATATATATATATATATATATATATATATATATATATATGAAATAAAACGTATATATATATATATATATATATATATATATATATATATATATATATATATGGGTCGAAATTGACCCGTAACACCATAGATGTTACTATAGTTAATAATATTAAAATCCAAAAATAAATAAAACAAATGTATTAAAGAGATGCGTTCTAATACCCCTCAGTAATAGTCAGGTGACACAAGAACCTTTTATTTATTTATATGATTCTCTTGAGGTTAATTTTACCATTTTTTTAATAGAAATCGAGGTATCCTGACAAAGAAAAGGCCCAGAGGCCCAGACCAAAAATATTAAAACATACAACAATATGTTCATGGATAAGGAAGCCTAACAAGGTAACCAAGAGATGAGAAACACATTGGATGATAGATAATAGTTTTTAGTGTATTTTATAGCTGATTTAAGACATGGGTCAAAACCGACCCGTTAACACAAGAGATGCTAACAGAAAGCTAACACAAGAGGAAGGTTAAACCCCAACCACCGTACTTCCTCTTTGCCATACTAAAAGAATGATTCCGGTGTATGACAACTTGGTCTTGGTTTTTTTTTTAGGCCATGATAATATTGTGCTCACCAAAGTAATTGCCCTGGCCTGGAAACACAGTGACGTCACTGCAATAAACCAGAAAGCACCGAGACTGGATGATTAAAAAGGTCGTAAACGCATCCAAGGTGTTGGTCGTGAGCCGCCATTGCAAAGGAAAACTGCAGAAAATGCATTCATTCAGAGTTAATCTGCACACTTTGGATATTTTAATGTTTGCATTAATCTTCTATATAAGTTGGCTAACTTATGTTATTTTAAACACGTTGCTCACCCTAGTTGATCAATAACAGCTATTGGATGGATTGCCATGGAACTCGGTGCAGACATTCATGTTCCCCTCAGGATGAATTCAAATGTTTTCCAACACTTTGCCAGCAAAGGTAATGTTATTCCCATCAGCCTCGGCTGCCATGCTAATCAGCGGATGTTAGCATGCTACCACCCTAAACTAAGACTCAGACTCTGTACTTGTAGCAATGCACCTGTGGCATCAACAGAAAGAACTGCTTGGACTAGAACCGAAGCTGAGCACGTTTCCTACACACGGCCTGTGGCAGCCCGATTATGAATGCACTGAAAGGTGTTTTTGATGTTTTGAGTATCAGACGCACTCTTCAGTCTGACGACAGCAGATGTCTACTCAACCATCTGCTTCAGTCTGATACTGCGACAGCGTCCGCCTCTTAACATGAAAAGTACCCCTCGCACTCGCACACTGAGTACTCTCAGACAATCTCACTCTCAGACAATCTCACTCGCCTCGAATATCTGATTTGATTTGTTTTCTGATCCATGCAGTGCAGTAGATTGGCTATTGATTTAGTCTTGATGCGGCAACTGTGTCAATACGGGCCGATGCTAATGTGGCTCAGAAAATAGACAGCCCGGATGGAGCTGCAGAGTTATTAATATCAGTCCTATCGAGCTCTCTGAGTGCTCAGATATGCTTGTTAGCATTTTGGCTGCTTATAACCCTGACAACCTCTGCTGTGTCGACACCTGGAGGGTGGGGGGGACGCCAGGCCTGCTGCCAGATCCTTCGACGTCGGCCCTCCTGATTCCCGACATGAAACCACCGCAATGTAATCAGCGAGGGAGGAAGAGAGACCGTTGGGTAAATTGGGGAGTTCTCGCTCCAGAAGCTTTTTGATAGCGGTGACTCGCTGAGTTATGTCAGATAGGAGCCGCTCGTTGGGTCTGCAACAGGATTCCCAGGCCCCGGTGCTCCTCCCTACAGGATGCAGAGGTTAACGGCGAGTTCGTAACGCAACCTTTTTGAACGGCTTAGTCAGCACACACTCCCCCCCCCTGACCTCCCGCCTCCTCCTCCCCTCCTCGTCCTTCGCTCAGACAGGGGGGGGGGATCTCTGATCCGAGATGAAACGGCGCTGCCACATCCTCCGCCATCACTTCTCCTCTTTCAACTCCCCGCAGCTGTTGACTGTCCTGTGCTCTGGCCCCCGTTTGGTAAGTCCCTAATCCCTAGAATTCGCTTCACTCGTCTTCTGTCTTCCTCTCCTCCAAAAGTGATAGCACCTTGAAGTGACCGCTCTTCCACCTTTCCCTCTCTTTCTTTGACTGAGTGTTTCTGTAAAACGTGTATCCAGCAGTGACCTGTGACCAAGTGGAGAAGGCCTGCCGAGTCCAGCTGTGGGAGCACAGATTCCTGTGGAGTACATTAAAGACACACAGAGGTCAGCTTTCTCGACCTCTGAACCACAATATCTGTTTCTAGTTACTTTGAACTTGCAATGTATGAGAGGATCGTAATTGATTTGTATTTTGTTGTGAGATGATGAGTTTGGAACCTGCTGTTTGCTTTGACTTCAGACCTCATGGTTTAAAGGCACATCTCTTTGCTGCTTCTGACCACTGAAAAATAAGACAAAAAGTCGTCGACTCCATCAGTTTTCTATCAACAGGCTTTGCTCTGTCTTGTTCTCTTGATACTAAAACAATCGCAGCAACATCTCCTCTTAAAAAGAAGCTTAACGCTGACTGAAGCCCATCACATCTGGCCCCAAGCTGGCCCCGTGAGAGCCGTTAGAGGTTATCGCCCCTGAAAACTACCCTCCACATGTGAGCGTACGATGGCCGCGCTGTAAAGATCTCTGTTTCCAGGTCCACGGAGGAAAGAGACAGCATTGTTCCAGCTTCACCCCGGGGGAGGCGGAGGGATCTTTTACACGGTTGTGGTTTTACTGTAAAACATCTCTCTCTCTGAGCTGACGGCGTGTCACACCACAGGAAAAGCTTGTCTGGGATTTATTGGCAGTTGCGGGTCTGCAGATGATGGACGAATGCCCCTGCAGAGCTTAGGTCTTGTAAAAGGCAAAGGCCGCAATAGCCTTTTAAAACGCTGTTTATTTCTTCTGAGTGTCATGTCGGATGTCTCTCTTTCTCTCTCTGTTCACATTTTTTCCCCCAGTTCTGTGGTGTCTCTTCAAATGCTCTCTACTTTTCATAGCCCTTTGCTTTTGTTTCTGAATAAACAGGGAAGTCACTGTCAGTGGAGGATTGGCCACAGCCATAGTTAGCCAAAGTGTGTATGCGTGTTCAAAGGGTCTGTTGGTCCCATGCTGGAAGCCATCACCCAAAAAACTAGAAAGAATGTTTTGAAGAAAATGCCCTCCTGCTGTGCGAATAGACATGAAGACATAAAGTGTCTTATTAAAGTGCCAGACGGACACATACATTCCCTCATGTGGGGCTGGAGATGGACGGACAACACAAGAGAGTGAAACGATTAGAGGAGTGGGAGGGATGAAGATAGGAGAGAAACAAGAGAAGGAAAGAAAGGGTCTTCCTCATTTCTCAATTTTGTGTACTTTGATTCTCCGGCTTGTGACCCGGAAAACAGTCCCAGCGCTCCATCTTGGAGGAGGTCCCGATCCTCAAAGTGCCAGAGGAGGTAAAGGCGAGGACACACGCTGTATCGTTTTTGGAAGTCTTTTCTGGCACCCGGAAAAGAGCCGTGACACACAGCTGGAATAATCTCAAACCATAGCTGGCCTCTATAAATGTACACGCTCTTCCTTTTGTATTGTTTATGTAAGATGATCACACTTGCTGCCCTTCACAGTTTGTGTTGCGCATTGTCAGGCTCTGTTATGACTGCATTCCTGAAAGACATATTACTTGTGTTTTTATATTAAATGTAGGACACATTCAATTCAAAGTAATAGTATGTCACTATCTTAATACACAAAAAAGATAGGTAGTGCTTTGCATAACATATAAAAGCTATTATGTGTGTGTGAAATCAAAATGTATGACATCCGAATGTTCTTATTTGCATATGTTTTACATCCCTGAGAGTTCTGCCACTGTCCTAATACAGTGGCCTTGAATGGCTCTTTTTTTTCGCATTAAAAAATGACCCTTAAAAAAATGCGTGAGCAACAAACTCGTATTTAAACAAGCGACCTCCCCTTCGAGCTTGTTGTTGTGGCAGTGTTTGATTTGAAGCAGAAGAAGTTAAACAGCACTATTTTTGCTGTTTCTTCCAAATCACCGCTGCTAATAATAACTTCAGTTTGAAATATTATCTGTTTTTTTGACTATTTTTGTTTAAAGGGCGATGACAGGCTTGATATTTAATCATTTGACTGAATGCAAGAGGGCTGTGAGACAGAACAAAGAGTGAAGGACTTTTTCTTCATTTAGCAGACACGCTAATGCATCATTTTCTCCCCCTCAAGAAGCGCTCCTGCAACAATGACACAAATCTGTAGAAATGTCAGTGGGGCCACTCAGCGGTGTTCAGGTGTGGCACTAATCACCCAGCGGGGCGACATTTCTGTTAAGTAAATTCAAAGGTGACACACTTGGAACTTTTGAAGATGGATCATAACTGTGGGTAAAACGCAGCGAGGAAAATGCAACAGTCATAATGACAAACTACCCCTCCGAGCTGCAGGAGAAGTAGAGTCACGAGGAATTGAAAAGGATATTTCAAAGAACTCCATGAGCGTAGAGATAGATATATGGACAAAAATGTATCCTATACGATTTTCAGTCTTTTCTGCAGAACTGAATCATAAGTATTCATTTATTTTCAAATCAATACAGGTGAAGCTCAGGAGATACTGAACACTGGAACTACCTGTATCAAATTCAGTGTATTAAACACAATGCAATACACTGGTACTTAAGTATAAGTCAGTGTTCCCTTCTGCTAGCAAAAATAAGTCATTTATTCACCTAAAGGGAAATAGGATCTGGTAATTATAGAACGTTCACGGTTATACAACTGGAGAGTGAAAGAAGCATGGCAAGGCAGTTATTATTAGTATGAAGCTTCCTTCTGGTCCAGGAATACAGCCACAGAGTATGAATGTGAACCGTCCCTGAACTAAAATCGCCTGTCGTCAGTTAAAATCATCCAAAGTGACATTTAACATGAATTAAAAATCAAAAGTTTCTTTTTTTTTAATGTATGATTTATGAATGCAATGGTTGCACTTGTCATGAAGACAATGGAGCGCTCTCATTGTAGCCTTTGTTCCCATAGAGAGAGGATGGAGTAACTCAGTGGTTGTGACTCCTCAGAGTTAGCTTAACTTTGCTGTCAGCTCACTATCTGTAAATGCAAACATTGGCTGTTGATCGGTTAGCTAGCATAATCCGTAACGTTACCGTTCCGTTACCATTAGTCTAACGTTAGCTAACTGGTAACATAACATTAATACTAGTAAGCTTCCTTGTGGCCGTTGCGGCTGTCCTGAGGTCAGAAGTCGGTGGTATTGTGTGTTTATGTCGTAAAAGAGGTTTGATAAGAACTGTGTGCTCCACAAACATGCAGTCATTTTCACCGCCGGTCGTCAAAACATAGCATAGTATGTTCTTTAGCCCAAAATAAGTCACACAGGAAGAGTCCTCAGACTTGCCTTCCCCTACGTACTTCTCCCCCACCACTCCTGCTTAGACCACATCCTTAAACTCGGCCTTCATTTTGATCTCAACTGAAGTTTGTGACGCTGTTGCGGTGGCTTTTTAAAAGAAGCTGAGCAAAACATGGAAGCGCGACTTGTCACTAAAATTAGAATAGCCAGTCCACCTTTCGTGAGCCTGGGCTGAAGTTGTGGCGAACTTCGGGGTGAACCCCTTTCACTTTAATCAGCAGGGGACGAGCAACAGGTACTTGGCTTGGGTCTTGAGGAGTTACCATTCCTGAAAGGAGTTTGGTACTTAAATTCTACATTCTAGTTAAAGAAACATCTTAGAAATACATTTTCATAAAGAAAATCCCTCATAATCATGCAATACACCTAAAACTCTGAACAGCATCTCTTTATCAGTTTAATAGAAAGAGGAGTTTCTGTCTTTGACAGTGTTGAAACTCACACTTTCAGAATTTCTAAATACTCTGTAAACAGTAATACCTTGATACCACCCAAGCCTAGTCCACAGACGTATACAGACCTGGCACAGCACTGAAGACCTCCTCTGTGGTACTTCCTGGTACAGTATGTCTCCACCACATTTATCCATGATGACTCACACAAAGACCCACAAGGTAAGAATAGCAGACACACACTGTGGTGGCTGGTAGCTCTGAGCCCAGTGGACTAGCTAAGCTAGGGGTGTGTATCTGTCTGTACATCGTTTACAGTGAAAACTGTGCACTTGGGAAATAAATGAGACCTTGACTGAGAGGAAAAGTGGTGCTTTGGTTCTTTAAATATTAGATTTGTGTTTAACATTTGAAGCGGTGGAGCGTTTCCAGACAATGTCAGTGCAAATGAGGAACTCTGATGACGCCCTCGCCTCTTGATCCTGAACAGATGACACTGCATCATGTTTACTGCTGTTTTAGATAGCCGAAACATTTTCTAGTGGAGCTTTGATTTATTACGGCTGTCAGCATTTTACTGCAATTTTGCCTCGTCTACATTTGACTGTTATCACTATGAATAAAAAAGTACACTATTCATCATCGAATACAAGGGACATAAGCAAGGAAAAATAGGTGCTTTGGGGTTTTCAAAAATATTCTTCTTTTTCAAGAGTAAAAATATTATTTTTATGTATTTATGTTGAGAAAAAAAGTTAAATCGTGACCTTGCCACAAAAAATAAAATCTCACCACAAGGTCCATTAAAGTTAAACGAATTCCAATTTTTCTGAGCACTTTAATCACATTTAATGGAATTTGAATAACTTCAATTACCGTTATACTTACATTACATTTCCGTGGTGAGCTATGACTTCCACTTACCCTTTAAATGCAAATAAATGGGTTGCATTTGCAGTGCTACTTCAAATAGTCTTGTCAATAGGGTGGGCTGAAACATAATATCCTCATAGAATTATGAATAAATCCAGTAAAGGCCTTTGCTGTTCAAGATCATCAAGATGTCAAACATATCCTTCAGTTCAGTAGACTCCCAGAACGTGTTTCTGCAGGGAGCTTGTATTCTGTCAGTCGGTAAGCACAACAAAGCCCGTGATATACAGGATAATTCACCTTGCACTGTATCTTTGACCCAGAACACCCCTTGAGTGCAAATATGTTTTGTTATTGCCTCAGTAGCAATAATGTGCTGGCCTCCTCTCACAGGGGAATACGTTCACAGTCCCATCTGTAACCCTGATGTCGATGGATTGAAACCGCCCCCCCCCCCCGCGAAGAGCTCAGCCTCCCCGGCATCACGGGCCTTTCATGTCCACCACTCCGAAATCCCTGCCTTTATCCTACAGTAATCCCATGAGTTATCACCCTTCCTCAGAGGTGAGCTTTTTCACCTTGGTGCTGCATGTTTCCTAATCCATCAAGGAGCTCCCTCCGGCTGAACCCAGACGGGGCTCGTACTGTGACTCAGTTAGATGTCAGACAAGAGTGAGAACACAGCCGCCAGAGGGCTGTCAGGAAGTTAAGGTCAGCTGATTGCAGCCTCGTAGGACACTCCACCATTCAGTTCTCTGGAAGCTTAAGGAATGTTGACTTTAATGACCTCAATATAGGCCGTTTTAAACAAATAGCATTGCTAGGAAACAGCCTGGGTCCATGTTCGCTTCCTGTCAGCTGATGGTGTATCCATACAACGCAACAAAGGACTTCAAAAAGAAGGAAAGGTCATTGCGTCACTGAACATTATAGTGCCATCTTTTTGTTATCGATAACCTATTGCCAAATTTGATATGCCTCTATCAATCTGAACCTTTATGACGTAATTACCCTTCCTTAACTGTGAAGTGGTCCAGAAGACAACCCTGATTATAAGACGATGCCTCATCAAAGGACTTTTTGAAAGCAAGAATCAGGATAGTCCATTTGGAAAAGGTTCAGAGTAATAAATGTGGTCCAGAGATGAGAGGGTCCAAATCTCTGAAGCCTTTTCTCTTCGTAGAAGTGGAACATGAAGTACTTCCATTGAAGCAGACCCACATCTCACATTTGTGAAACTCGTTAAAGTGTATTTTCAAGTGTGGCTGACGTCAAACTGTTCAGTCACATTTTCACATTCTCCTGTCAAATTTGAAGTGGCCAGAATGATTTTCTCTGGAAGGTAGCATATTTCAGACGTTCCGTCTTTTTGAGCTCATCGGTGTGAAAATTGTGCGACGGCAGTAATGGCTGGCTGCTGGACGGCAGTTTATTTCTGCAATAAAGTCATCAGGAGAGTCTTTCAGCTCATTTCTACCTGTCAGGAATGTATTTCCCCCATGGCAGATCCCCCTTCCACACTTTTTGAGCTGGTTTAGTCCAAAAAACATTTAGAAGAAAGAAACCTGCTAGCCTAGCCACGTTGAGGTAACTCTCTTAATGGGATCTAACCAGTGAGGTGATTGTGTCGTGGATACCGCACCATCATGTGATAGACACTGGCACAAAAATACATTTTCCCTCATAACCAATTATTAATTTTTTTCTAAAAACACCCAGAAGTGATCAAATTCAATTTGGAAAGGTCTAGAGAATGAATGAAGTCATTAGTATGAATCATAGACTATATAAGAAGTGGACGTAGTCGTCAGGACGCCTCCCATTCGTGGTCTAGTGTTTTGAAGCCTTGAGTTCGACGTTTTGGCCGTCACCATCCCTTTTTGCAACCAGTGAAAGGAAGGGACCATATTTGGACTCTGCAGGAGTGAGGTATAGACCTGTCAATCACAGTAGCCCCGCCCTAAATACCCTGCTTTATGGTCTATTGAATCTACATGGACCATCAATTACTAAATGAACATCAAGCTGTATTGAAGAAAACTTGAAACTAGAGATTGAGACATAAACTCATGTTTACTGAGGGAATACATCAAGAGAGAAGTAGAGTCATTTATATAGACTTCTATACAACCAGAGGAGTCACCCCCTGGTGGACATTAGAGAGAATGCAGCTTGAAGACACTTGAGCATTGGCTTAACGCGTTAAAACCGGAGGTAAGTATCAACTCCAGAGAGAGGACTCTGGGTTTTCTTCTCAGCTCTGACACATTTAGCAATGCCTCACCCTTTTTTTTTGTTGCACCTGGACAAGAAAGATCTAACTGTTTTTTGCCAACACTCAACCAGTTTTCATAATTTCGCCCCTCGCCTTTGTTCCCTGAAAACTAATCAGTTCAGCAGTGCATTCGATCACAACGACTATCTTTCCATCTGTTTCCAACGGCATCTGATCGAGTCCGTTATGACCCTGAAAATAATCAAAAGGCTAAAGAAGACGAAATGCACAATTGGATAAGCGAGTAAGGTCACAGGTATTCTGAGTGTAACGAGATAAAGAAGCCGCCGTTTTGTACAAAGTCTCCAGCCGTTAGCTGCCGAGCGGTGAAAACATGGACATTTCACAGCACGACCCCACAAATTCAGACGGATGTTCGGCGGTGGTTCTCTATTAAACTTGGAGAAGGAGCGGCGTGCGGTGTGGCCCGGCTGAAGGGGCTCTGCACTTCAGACAGTTTTGTTAATTAACTGCCTTCTCCTCGGAGTGAAGACTGCAGTGCCCTGCACCTCGCTGTGGGAGCCGTGGCAGGGAGGCTGTCCAGAGCCTTGCTCTATTAATGGGCTACCTTTAATCCTAGTCCAGGAGAGAGAAGTCAAAGTCTCACCACTGGACGAGTGCCAACCCTGACTTCAGAATACACCCCAGTCTAAGCCCATTTCATTAAGTGGAACTTCCCATTTTGAAAACAGCTCCCTCGTGCAGACGGTGAGTCACATGCAGACGAGTTCAGAGGGTTCAGGAGGCGATCAGCTCGTCATGAGAAGCACCAACCTGTGACCAAAGGGCCTTCGGGCACATGTTGACTCCCGGCAGCTAATTGAGCAGCGCAACACATTGACGTAGCATCGGCCCTGTGGATGAGCGAGGTCAGAGAGGAGTAGGGTGGAAGGTGTTGTTCTCACATTCAGCTGTGATCCACGCCTCCTCCTCCTCTCAGCTGACACACGAGGAGTCATCATGACTCAAATGTTCACGGGATTTGTGTTTTCTCAGCTTCGGGTTATCTCTTCTGTTTGTGCTGAATATTTAATGCCAAGTCACGGAGCTTCATTTCCTAATGTCAACACCCACGCAGGCATCATCACAGCGGCTCAGCCGGGACAATACCACGACTCCAGCAGAGAGACAGCATTTCCCAACAGTGGATGTCAACACTTTCACTTCTGCAGAACACATTCGCACGTCGTGTTCAGACAACCACCCGGCTGCGTTTAGCTTTACAGATCCAAGATGAAACGCAGCATCGGCCTGAGTTTCAGTACTTAAAAGAACCAGGTTGGAGAAGAAATTTGAATTTTTCCATACTTTTCTGAGAAAAATCTAACAATAATAATAATACATATATAGATATATTTTATAATAATATATTTTGTCCAATTATTCAAAATAATGATGTTCATGGAAGCATCAGCATCAAGACTTCTACAGTTTGAATCAGACGTGAACTACTGAGTCAAAGGTGGAGTTAACTAAGGTTCATTTGGGCAAAATCATGTCCAAACACAGATCTTATAATGGTGTTATGTGTGCTGCGTTAAATATACAACAACCTGAACTTAAAGGCTCTTACACTTTTTTTGTCATGCATACGTCAATAACATTTTTTACATCACATCTTACCTTTTACAATAAAAGCCCTTGAGATATACAGTGTCACTGTTAACAGAGGGGACTCAAACTTATTGTTTTCCTTTTGCTTATTTGCTTGTACATTTTCTGTTTTCTTTTCTCTCCTTTTAATTTCTTTTCCTTATTGTATTTTTTGATTATATTGTGTTTTTGCACTGCAAACCTTTAATATAAAAGTCCTCTTTAAGATAATTTCAAATGTGTAAATCAAAACGAATCCCACAGTCTGTACTCTGAGCTAAATGCCATGTAATCTCAGCTCAACTTTAATGTTGACCCTCCACTGAAGTCCAGACTACTTTGTTAAAAACAGATTGTTTTATGTGCACAGCCATTATACAACAATCATTACAGGTCATTTGGAGGCACAAGTAGTTTCCAACATATGCTGTTAATAAAATATTATTTTTGCACATCTGCAAAAGCAGTTGAGCCGGTTATTAGCTGGCCCGGTTGAACGTTGTGGCTTTGGACGAATGAGCGAACGAGATCCTCAAAGTCTGGATTTGTGTTCTCCTCTCAGTTCATATTCAACATGTGGAGCGAGAACACACGGAGGTCTGCTGACCAACACGGGGAGGGTGTGTGTGTGTGTGTGTGTGTGTGTGTGTGTGTGTGTGTGTGTGTGTGTCTGTGAGTGTGTGTGTGTGTATCAGTGTGTGTGTATATTGTGTGTGTGTGTGTGTGTGTGTGTCTGTGAGTGTGTGTGTGTGTGTGTGTATGTGTGTGTCTGTGAGTGTGTGTATCAGTGTGTGTGTATATGTGTGTGTATCAGTGTGTGTGTATATTGTGTGTCTGTGTGTGTGTGCATGTGTGTATCTGTGTGTGTGAGTGGTGTGTGTGTGTGGTGTCTGTGAGTGTGTGTGCGTATGTGTGTGTGTATGGGTGTGTGTGTGTGTATCAGTGTGTGTGTGTGCATGTGTGTATATGTGTGTGTGAGTGGTGTGTGTGTGGGTGTCTGTCTGTGTGTGTATATATGTGTGTGTCTGTGTTTGTGTGCGTGCGTGTGTGTGTATCTGTGTGTGTGGGTGTCTGTCTGTGTGTATATATGTGTGTGTGTGTCTGTGTGTGCCTGCGTGCGTGTTTGCCTGCGTGTTTGTGTGCATGTGTGTGTGTCTGTATCTGTGTGTGTATATATGTGTGTATATGTGTGTGTCTGTGTGTGTATGTGTATCTGTAAAGGTGTGTGTGTATCAAGGTGTGTGTGTGTGTGGTGTGTGTGTGTGTGTGTGTGTGTGTGTGTGTATCTTCATGTGTGTGTGGTGTGTGTGTGTGTGTGCGTGTATCTGTGTGTGTGCGTGTGTGTATGTGTATCTGTGAGTGTGTGTGTCTGTGTGTGTGCGTGTGTGTGTGTGTCCATGTGTGCGCGCGCGTGTGTGTGTGTGTGTGTATATGTGCATGTGTGTGTGTGAGAGTCGGTACCAGTCTGACGCCAGCACCCCGTGGCTCACCCCCCCCTGCATGATGTTGCTGCCGCTGCTTTAATCCCCTGCTATGAAAGGGGCGGAGCCTCAGCCTCTCATCAGCTACCTGTCAGCCGCCCACATCAACTCCCAAGCGGCTGAACTCAAACCCGCAGGAGGCCCGGCGCTCTGAATCCGGACCTAATGCGGACATTCCACACGCGTGTAAGTGCAGCGGGTTCACATGCGTTACATACATTCCCCTGGATGTAACCGGTGTAACCTTCACCAACACCTCTAACATGGGAAATAAAATCACTGACATGTCATCGTACATCATGTCAGCGATAAAGTCTCTAATCTGGAGACGCCAGGAATGTCATCGATCGTGTCATCGAGAGGGAGGGAACAATCCGTTTATTATGAAGTGGAACTAGTCTGGCAAGTCCATTCTGATACTGCCGATTGTTTCAAATCTAATGTATATGCAACAGCTGCGTATTAAATGAGTGTTCCCATGTCCCAATGAAAGAGAAGAAACAGGAGAGCTGTCATAGGATATCAGGGAAACGGCCACAGGGTTGTGTTTATCTCGTCCAGCTTCAGTTCACTGAGAGAACGTGAAGAAGTGAAGGCAGCCGACGCATGAAAACACAAATACTGAGTTTACCTCCTATTGAGAGAGAGAGAACTAATGCAGGGACTTATACACGCTCTCTCTCTCTCCCTCCCTCTCTCTCTCTCCCTCGTCTTCCTCTCCTCTGCCCTCTTCCTCTCTCTCCCTCTTGTCTTCCTCTCCTCTGCCCTCTCCCTCTCTCTTGTCTTCCTCTCCTTCCCTCTCTCCCTCCCTTGTCTTCCTCTCCTCTGCCCTCTTCCTCTCTCTCCCTCTTGTCTTCCTCTCCTCTGCCCTCTCCCTCTCTCTTGTCTTCCTCTCCTTCCCTCTCTCCCTCCCTTGTCTTCCTCTCCTACGCTCTCTCCCTCTCTCTCTCTCTTGTCTTCCTCTCTCCCTTGTCTTCCTCTCCTCTGTCCTCTCCCTCCCTCTCTCTCTCTTGTCTTCCTCTCCTCTGCCCTCTCCCTCCCTCTCTCTCTCTTGTCTTCCTCTCTCTCTCTCCCTTGTCTTCCTCTCTCTCTCTCTTGTCTTCCTCTCTCTCTCTCTTGTCTTCCTCTCCTACGCCCTCTCCCTCTCTCTCTCTTGTCTTCCTCTCTCCCTTGTCTTCCTCTCCTCTGTCCTCTCCCTCCCTCTCTCTCTCTTGTCTTCCTCTCTCTCTCTCCCTTGTCTTCCTCTCTCTCTCTCTTGTCTTCCTCTCCTCCGCCCTCTCCCTCCCTCTCTCTCTTTCTCTCTCTCCCTCTTACCTCCCTCCCTCTCTCGCCCCCGTCTCCCCCTCTCGTCTGCAGATGGCGAATGCCACATTCGATGTTTTTCTCTCCTCACATCAAACCAGAGGTCACAGCTGCAGCGCTCCCCAACCAGCCGCAGATGTGTCGGCACAGTTACCTGACAACCGGTGCAGATGGAACACTTTCTGGGGCAGGAAGTGGAAAGTAAAAAAAACAAATAAAAAAAAAAAAACAAGTGTTGTTTAGCCAGACTCTACTTCAGCTCCCCTGGGAGAGCCACTGAGATCAGAGAAAGCAGAATAAAGACAAATTTGTTAATTTTGTAGGCAGAGTTTTTTGCAGCCACTGCAGCTGGAGCCCTGACAGAACTGAGACAGGGGAGGGGGGGCACAGATTTGTAACTGTTGAGACAATGTTGTGTGAAATAGACGAGGTCTGGCTTGAATAATAATGCATTAAATGATTTATTTATGCTTGGTCTTTGACGGTGCAGAGCCTGCATGCTACCAGGCTCGGCCCGCAGAGCACCGAGGGGAGAAGGCCGTGTCAGCGCTCTGTTTGGTCTGGCAGAGAGATTAACACGGTGAAATATGCACATACTAAAAACACTCAGCGATCTACATGATGGGGCCGTCCCCGGGTTTCTGCAGCCAACGTGGTTTCTGCAGCAGGAAAAAGACGGCGGATGTGTTCTCCAATGCACTCCGACCATGAGATTTACATCCCAGGTTTAGCGAGGTGTGGTGTGCAAAGGCTGCACTCGACTTGAGACTCTGTAATGAACTCATTTGAATATGGACTGGACTTTTAATCAAATATGTATGATTCCATTCTGAGGATTTGTGTTTTTTTTATGAAATTCTTTTAAGTCAATTCTATTGGAGTCACCCTTTGATAGCGTATACATTTACATACCAGTCAATCCTTGCATGTGTGATGACACATAAGCCTTGAAGGATTTACAGTTACATTTTTATGTCTGGTTGCGTCATTAAAAATGCATAGATATGCAGTGTGCTAGCCATGATGGGAAACACATTTTTACGAGGCTCCTCTGGAGGCTCTCTTCATTCACTCCGGAGCGGTAAATCAGCGAAGTCCATCTCAGTGCATTGTTTCATTGTGCAGCTGTCTGTTGTAACGGTGCCGTGTGGAGGTTTTGGCGCCACATAGCGGTGAGGTAACTAAAAACTTCTCCCGCGTACCAAGCGTGTCGGAGAACCGCGGTGGCCGACAGGAGAAGGTGAAAACAGGAATGACGTGACGCGTAGACGATCATTTATATGTTCAGGGCATTCCTACTGTAAAAGGGGACGCGGGCAGTAGCAGCAGCAGCATTAAAAAATTAATGACCTAGCAGCCGCGCTAACTACTGCTAGCTTGCGCTGCTGCTAGCTTACTACAGCGGGGACACCCACCGGAGGTAGAAGCGGCTTGTGACCTGACTTTTACGATATTAATATTATATTCCTATAACTGCCATTAAATGCTACACACTGTCCCTTTAAATATAAAGGGACAGTGTGAAGAGGGCACGCGGGCAGTGGCAGCAGCAGCGGGGAGCTAGCAGCAGCGCTAGCTAGCGCTACTGCTAGCTTGCGCTGCTGCTAGCTTGCTACAGTGGGGACACACACCGGAGGTAGAAGCGGCTTGTAACCCGACTTTTACGGTATTAATATTATATTCCTATAACTGCCATTAAATGCTACACACTGTCCCTTTAAATATAAGACGTAATGACAGCTGAGACTATATTGACAGCCGGCAGAAAGCTCGCACATACTGTATGTTGCTCATAAAGCATCAGATGTGTGCCATGACATTTAGCAGCCATGAGAGTGATATATGCATACCATAATGTTGATGGTACATTTTAATTAGAGTTGCCACAAATCCCTTTTTGTTGTCTTTAATTTATACAACATATGGATTAAAGTAAGTGTGAGTATCCTTTAAAAGACCTCATTCATTTATTATAGTAAACATAACTCTAAATATATGTTGAATTGTGTGCTCGCTGGTACATTTTTATTATTAATTATTGGACCCACTGAACAAAAGACTATCAATTCATCTTAAACAATAGAAATGGAAGTGACAAAAAATTATTCCAATATAAACAATATGAATTCCCATCCAGCAGCAGACCTGAGAGGTTTGAAAGTGAACAGGAAGAAGAAAAGCAGGTGAGAATAAAGACGCTGAACACGTCTGGATGTCTCGGGAGAAGAGGTAAGCTCAGCTCAGACTGCAGCACCACCTCTCCTCTCACAGGGAAGGTGTTTCCATTTGATTTTTTTGAAGGGACACTTCAAGCGTGGCCCTTCAAATCCTCAGCAGCCCACAGAGGTGAGAAGTGCTCCTTTAAAACGTGACAGTCACACGTTGCTCTGGTGTCGGGTTTCCTTTGTGTCTTCCTGTTCTTCTAACTCGTGTTGGTGTTTGTGTCCAATTTACGTGGATGACTCTGGAAGTGAAATGGAATTGTTCACGGTGTTTGTGTCAACATGTGAGCTGCCGCTACTCAAGTACAGGATCTGATTTGAAACACTTGCTCTCTTGTGACTGTGGATTGTTTCGCAGCTCTAATTATAAAGTGTGCCAGAACACATCAACGGAGTCATCTCTTTTCCAATGGCGACACACGAGCTCGGACACACGTGTTCTCTGCAACAGGCCGGCCCCATCTCGGGGTGACGGGAGACATTACACCCGACGTGTGTATGTCTACTCCGCAGTTTAAACCTTTAGTCCAATCTACTCCTTAACTTAAACCTTTAGTCCAGTCTACTCCGTAGTTTAAACCTTTAGTCCAATCTACTCCTTAACTTAAACCTTTAGTCCAGTCTACTCCTTAACTTAAACCTTTAGTCCAATCTACTCCTTAACTTAAACCTTTAGTCCAGTCTACTCCGTAGTTTAAACCTTTAGTCCAATCTACTCCTTAACTTAAACCTTTAGTCCAGTCTACTCCTTAACTTAAACCTTTAGTCCAGTCTATTCCGTAGTTTAAACCTTTAGTCCAGTCTACTCCTTAACTTAAACCTTTAGTCCAGTCTACTCCTTAATTTAAACCTTTAGTCCAGTCTACTCCTTAACTTAAACCTTTAGTCCAGTCTACTCCTTAATTTAAACCTTTAGTCCAGTCTACTCCTTAATTTAAACCTTTAGTCCAGTCTACTCCTTAACTTAAACCTTTAGTCCAGTCTACTCCATAACTTAAACCTTTAGTCCAGTCTATTCCGTAGTTTAAACCTTTAGTCCAGTCTACTCCATAACTTAAACCTTTAGTCCAGTCTATTCCGTAGTTTAAACCTTTAGTCCAGTCTACTCCATAACGTAAACCTTTAGTCCAGTCTACTCCTTAATTTAAACCTTTAGTCCAGTCTACTCATTAGTTTAAACCTTATTTGTCTACTCCGTAACTTAAACCTTTAGTCCAGTCTACTCCATAATTTAAACCTTTAGTCCAGTCTACTCCGTAATTTAAACCTTTAGTCCAGTCTACTCCGTAACTTAAACCTTTAGTCCAGTCTACTCTGTAACTTAAACTTTTAGTCCAGTCTACTCCGTAACTTAAAACCCGCTTCACAAAGACAGGATGTTGAAATGGAAGCAGGTTTTCAGAGCTTTTTTGGTGATCTCAGGATATTCTGCCTTGGTTTAATCCAGAAGTTGAAACGGACTTTTAAGTTTCATTTTTGGGGTTACGTATCACGTAACCTCTTGACATGTGTCAAGAGGTTACGTCTGAGGTTACGCACAGACGGATGTATCCGTTCATTTTTCAAAATAAAACATTTCCAACTTTGATTTTTTGAAACTTTTTTTTTGGTATTCATTCTTTCTGTGCGGCCCGGTACCAAGGGACCCACGGACCGGTAGTTGGAAACCGCTGCTCTAGAGCAGTGGTTCTCAACCTTTTTTCAGTGATGTACCCTCTGTGAAATATATTTTTTAACCGAGTTCCCCGACCAGTGCAAAGCATTTTTGGATATATATGTATATATATGTAATACACAGCGCTGTGCCATCAGTTTCTGATATAATATAGAATATGTACAATTCAGTTTATGAACTTACACTTATATTTGATTGAATATTTATTAAATAAATAACTATTTTTAAAGGATTTTTTAAATAATAGATTTTTTTTAAACATTTTAAATAAACATTTTTTTAAAATCTTGTACCCCCTGGAGTGCCTTCACATACCCCCAGGGGTACACGTACCCCCATTTGAGAACCACTGCTCTACAGGATCCAGGTTCGTGTGGTCTGGGGTGGAGACTCTGGTAGACGACGAGCTCTCTGATTTTCACTCAAGTGCGTCAGCGAGAGAATAATAAAACAAGCGTGCATATATTTGTGTCTTTATAATATGTCTGCGGTCCCGTGGAAGCTGAGCTCCAGCCAGGATCATATCTTTTTCCCATTCTGTCCTCTGTACCCGCAGGCAGACATCTGAATTACAAACAGTTTGGTTAACTGGAAACGTGAACTCAGGAAGCGAGGCGGTGCCAAGAAGGTCTGTGCTTTGATCGGCTGAGTGGCTGGTGGTCCGTACAGCAGGTCACGGTACCTTCCACTGTTCTTCCCAAGAAATGAGCTCCATGAGGAGTCTAGACGCTGGTGGAACGATCTGAAGATCACGGTGGGGAGGCAGAGGAGGTGGCCTGATCACGGTGATGTATAAAGAGCAGCATTAAACAACCGGTCACAGACAGAAGGACGGCTGGCCATCATGATGAGAAGAATCTGTGGAGAGGAGGAATATGACGGACTCCATGGCAGGGGGAGGAAAGGGAGGAAAGAGCAGAAACTCTACTTTATTCTTCTTCAATACAGCACTATGTTCATTTAGTAAATTATGGTCATTTAGAGTCAAACAGACCATAAAGCAGGGGATGATTTAGGGCGGGGCTACAAGGTGATTGAAAATTACTCGGAACTGTTGCCTGTAATACTCAAAAGTAGTATTCTTTCACTCAATAGGATTTTCAACTTGCATCCCAAGTCTCTTAATTGCATCCCCGTTTCCCTCACTTAGGTCTTTTCCTTGCGTCTTCGTCAAGGAAACCATGCGAGGAGAGAGGAAATGAGGAAATATGTTTTAAGAGAAATGAGACGTCCTCTTTCCTCTGAAGCGTCACGTGAAGCGACGTCTGTTTCTGATCACATCTGGATCAGCTGTCAGTCGGATTTAACAGCTGGAGAGACTTTTGATCCCTGTACTCATACTTATAAATACACAGTTATTATCAGTGTACTAATACTAATAAATACACAGTTATCATCACTGTACTCATACTAATAAATACACAGTTATCACTGTACTCATACTAATAAATACACAATTATCATCACTGTACTAATACTAATAAACACAGTTATCATCACTGTACTTATACTAATAAATACACAGTTATCATCAGTGTACTCATACTACTAAAGACATAGTTATTATCAGTGTACTAATACTAATAAATACACAGTTATCATCACTGTACTCATACTAATAAATACAGTTATCATCACTGTACTCATACTAATAAATACACAATTATCATCACTGTACTAATACTAATAAACACAGTTATCATCACTGTACTTATACTAATAAATACACAGTTATCATCACTGTACTTATACTAATAAATACACAGTTATCATCACTGTACTCATACTAATAAATACACAATTATCATCACTGTACTAATACTAATAAACACAGTTATCATCACTGTACTTATACTAATAAATACACAGTTATCATCAGTGTACTCATACTACTAAAGACATAGTTATTATCAGTGTACTAATACTAATAAATACACAGTTATCATCACTGTACTCATACTAATAAATACAGTTATCATCACTGTACTCATACTAATAAATACACAGTTATCATCACTGTACTTATACTAATAAATACACAGTTATCATCACTGTACTCATACTAATAAATACACAATTATCATCACTGTACTAATACTAATAAACACAGTTATCATCACTGTACTTATACTAATAAATACACAGTTATCATCAGTGTACTCATACTACTAAAGACATAGTTATTATCAGTGTACTAATACTAATAAATACACAGTTATCATCACTGTACTCATACTAATAAATACAGTTATCATCACTGTACTCATACTAATAAATACACAATTATCATCACTGTACTAATACTAATAAACACAGTTATCATCACTGTACTTATACTAATAAATACACAGTTATCATCACTGTACTTATACTAATAAATACACAGTTATCATCACTGTACTCATACTAATAAATACACAATTATCATCACTGTACTAATACTAATAAACACAGTTATCATCACTGTACTTATACTAATAAATACACAGTTATCATCAGTGTACTCATACTACTAAAGACATAGTTATCATCAGTGTACTAATACTAATAAATACACAGTTATCATCACTGTACTCATACTAATAAATACACAGTTATCATCACTGTACTAATACAAATAAATATATAGTGTGACGGCCCTCTGACTGTTATAGGTAACCTGGGCAAGATCCTCTGCTTGTAGTTATAGTAGTTTAGTATACTACTAAAGACATAGTTATCATCAGTGTACTAATACTAATAAAGACATAGTTATCATCACTGTACTATTACTAATAAAGACATAGTTATCATCACTGTACTCATACTAATAAAGACACAGTTATCATCACTGTACTATTACTAATAAAGACATAGTTATCATCACTGTACTAATACAAATACATATATAGTTATCATCACTGTACTCATACTAATAAATACACAGTTATCATCACTGTACTAATACAAATAAATATATAGTTATCATCACTGTACTCATACTAATAAAGACATAGTTATCATCAGTGTACTAATACTAATAAAGACATAGTTATAATCACTGTACTATTACTAATAAAGACATAGTTATCATCACTGTACTCATACTAATAAAGACATAGTTATCATCACTGTACCCATACTAATATAGACATAGTTATCATCAGTGTACTATTATTAATAAAGACATAGTTATCATCACTGTACCCATACTAATAAAGACATAGTTATCATCAGTGTACTATTATTAATAAAGACATAGTTATCATCACTGTACTAATACTAATAAAGACAGTCATCACTGTCAGAGTGGGGATGTTTTCTCTGTAGTCTGTTACCTGGGGGGGGGGGGGGGGGGGGCAGGCCTAGGTAGGAAATGGACGGCCCGCCACTGCTAATTTGTAATAAACTGCAGACGGACTACACATGAAAATCAGCTCACTAGCTAGCTAACTCTAGTACATTTACATTGATGTGGAAATGTTGTGGAATGAATAAATAGCTAAACTAGTTCCGAGCTGCTAATGGCAGCTATTGCCTCGCTGGTTTATTCATAATCGTGTGTATTATTAGCATTCAAAATGTCAACGTATTCACGGCACCCAGCATGCGGATGGGTTCGACTCCGCCCAAAGTGGCAGTGGTACGATATGTGCACGTGTCAGAAGTGAGCGGTGTTTCCGGAGCGCTCCACGTGCGTAATGAGGGCTCAGACCGCCGACAGCTTCCAGCTCACTTCCTACTGACAAGCCGTCCGCCCGCCCCGCCTCCCCTCCACCAATTAGCTCCAGTATTAGCATATGCACTCTATTTGCATGAGCGCCGACTAATTCCCGGTGTCACCGCACAGCTGTCGAGGCAGATTAAATTAGTCAGAGAGATCCCCGTCTTATCTCCCGACGCCGTCATCGGGAAGCGTAATGAAACACGCGTGCGTCGCAGTCGCCTCGTTTATTATCGCACGCGATGAGCTCCGCTGCCTCTCCCGACAAAAGATTTCCAGGGTTTAGTCTGTCTCCATTGTCAACGGTGCAAAGTGAACGGCGCTGATGCTGAGATAAAGTTTGAGCGTGCAGGAGGTATTTCCTGTTTGCGTGTGTGGTGAAAAGCCGGGCCTGGACCTCCGCCAGGGTAAATATGACCGAAGACATATCTGTGACTGTTTCAAGTGTTTGTGCTGGTAGCAGGCGGTTTGGGTCCAGGATGAGGTTACGAGAGTGTGTTCTGACATGATTCATATCAGGGTAGATTTTAGTCTCCAACACACTTCATGTGAAACTCCTTTGCATGCAACCTTGGAATATGTGGCTGTAAATCCGTCTGAAGCTCCGGGGAAAAGCACTAGTAAGTCCCTGTAGGGGATCGTAACGTCTACGGATAGCAAAGAGACCAAAATAATAGTATTGATTTCACACTATCTCTCTGTTATGGAAGCCCTTTTATTCCAACAATATGAACAATTAAAGCTAAATATCTCTCAAATTTAAAACTGATAAATCAAGCTATCTCATAAGGTTGATAATGTCAAATTAATTAAAGAATATCTCTGAGTTATGCCAGTTTCCATCAATAAAAGAACAGAAAACATGAACATTTTGGTTTAATAATATTCCAAATGAATAGTCAATTTTAATTATCTCATAAAAACCTTGTGACTTTATTTATTATCTTCTCATTTTGATGTAGTACATCATTTTACTTATTAAATCATATGAACACAAATGTAATTGAATGTTAATTTAAGAATATCGGCAGAGAAAAGAACAATTATTTTTGATAAAATCCAATTAAAATAAACTTAATTCAACAATATCTCTGTTACGAAAGCCTAATTTCCGCCATGCAGAGACAAAGTTATACAGGCAGGATTTGAATAATACTCTCAACTCTAAATCTAGTATAGTCTAGTGTATTCTCATAATAATGATAAATATTTTATCAAGTATTCTTTTTTATCTTTTCCCGGCTGCAATGACCTTCCATACTGAGTCCCGCTCCCTGTTTCACACACACACACACACACACACACACACACACACACACACACACACACACACACACACACACACACACACACACACACACACACACACACTTATACAAGCACATGCTCATGTTTTTCACTGCTGCTGTCAAACCAATAAGGGTTATTAAATAAATAAGTACTGTTATTAATGTGAGGGGATTACTAAATGCTTACATGATGGATGATGTCCACGGCAAGAACAACAGCTTGTAGGCCAGAGGACGAACTTATCACATGAAGGAAAAACAAAGATAAGCAGTGATATCGGGGGGAGACGCGCTTGGCAGCAGCCGCAGCTTGTTTCCTGTGTTTTACTCTGCGCTGCAGAGTACAAATGAAATATTGCATTTCATTTAGGTTATCCAACAGAGTTTTGTCTCCTATTAGTTGTTTCTAACTTGATCGCTACTGTACATCTGTGAGGGGTCGCAGCAGGATGATAAGATCTTCCTCTAATCCTTTACTGCGTTCTTTTCTGAAACGCTGCATAGTTTTACCTCTTCAAGTCTGAAATGAATCAACATGAAGAAAACAAAATGTCCCTTTGGAACCCAAGATGTTTCATTTTGACCGTTTGAAAAGGTCACAAGACAAACCGGTTGGGACTCACTGCCTGTTCCCCCTCTAAAGCAAAGAGGTTGTACCGCCTTCCTTTGTTGTCGTTCTATTCTGATTAGCACACCAGCAATATGTGTGCTTTTAACTTTCTTGTCCAACTATTTTGGTCCAAAGCTCATAGGAATGGGTCGCTGCTGCGCTCAGCTAGTTTTAGCAGGATCAGCTTCAGTGTCTGTGAGTGTGTTTGGTCTGTCCGTCCATACGTCTGTCTGTCTGTCTGGTCAAAGGTCAAAGGTCAAGATCAATATGACCTCACAAAACACAGTTTTGGCCATAACTCAAGAATTGATATGATACGAGATATTTTTACACAAAATGTCTAATAGGATAACATGATGACGTGAAGACACACAACCACAGGAGCTGTAATTCTAGTTTTAACCATAACTGAATTAAGCCACAGCCTGATTTAGTTATGAGTAATAATGTTCCAAACTGAATAATTAGCATTTCCATAATTTAGCTATAGAGCTGAGGCTGCTGCTGCTTTAGCTGTGCAGTTGTTTCCCTGCGACTGTGGGAAACAGATTACCAAACCAGACTGCAAGTTGTACACGCTGCTTTGACAGAAATGACAGAAAGGTCATTATCATTTTTATATGCGCCAACAGACGCCAAAGAACCACAGATTCCAGGTCACCGGTGCTCAGATTCCCCCGAAAAAGCCTCCAGCAGAAAATAAGGTCGGAACGTTTGTGCCAAAGCTCGGTGAAGGCCTTGGCAGCAGCAATGTAATATTACAGGAATAAGTCCTCTCTCATTAACGTAACTAGAGACGGAATGACACAATCCTCAGCGCCCGTGAGTTTTATTTTAACTTGGACGTCAGTGTCAACACCACGGAGGGTTATTACAAGGCACAGTCGTGTCTCCGGTTGCCATCGCGCTGTAATGTCTGGCAATTAAGATCTAATCTCTTCCAGCGGCTCTCACAGCTAGCACGCAGCCCACCGCTGATCAAGATAAGCAACAATCACTTTGATTCCTGAATTAGAGCGTAGATACTCGCATTACCACGATGCAAACATCCCTTCTCCCAGTCGGCAACGGCTTTAGGTGGACGAGTGCGATAAAGAAGGCCGGGAGAACGAACGTTCCCTCTCTCTGCTTTCACAGGGTTCCAGTGGTTTTTACCCCAACGCCAGTTTTTATGCTGGACTTTGCTTTTTCAATAATAAATAATGCATCTGGTTCATTAGTTTGTTCTCTCCGAGGTGGACGGGGGAACTCTGTTTCACCTCTGGGTCATTAATCAAGATGTCAGGAATAGGAACCCAGAGTCACAACATGCCTTCGCTGGCTCAGGATTGCCAAACGTCAGATCCAATAGCGCTCTTGGTACCCGCATGTCGGCACAGGCACGCCGCTCTGCGCTAATGATCAAACCCGTGACGAATATGTGTGTGAGATATTTGGCAAATAGGAGTTGTGTTTGAAAACGCAGCTTTCAGAGCCAACTAAATCAACCTCCAAGAAGTGGCTGGCAAGTCCAGTCTGGTAAGAAAACAACTACGTTTTCCATAAAGTGCTCGCTAATGATGGCGGGAAACGGCCGGGCAGCCGGACACAATGGCCCCTCCTTTTATTAGCTGTTTCTTCCTCTGATGAATAAAGGCACATCGTATATGACAACACACCACTTCCCCTGGAAACACACGTTCGTTGGCCCTTGACGGTGATTTTGTCAGCGTTGGCCTTCTCGGTGTCCGGCCCTCCATCTGGTCCCCGCGGTCTCTGGGCCACATCGCCGCTCTGTCTCCACTTTATATTAGGACCCGTGGAACGATGCCACTCTTTCCATTGGGCAAACCCAAGCTGTGCTCTTACTCGGTTTACACACTGCAGGCCTCTGTTTGTGTGTGTTGGGGAAATGGCTTTTTTTAATAGGTATTTTTGGGTTTTAGTTTGAGTCACTTGCCAAATGCATGGGCAAAGCAGGGCATCATACATCATGTATTTGATTGAATAAAGCCATTACATTACTCCATTCCCTCAGTGAGAGTGACTCTAAGTCCATGCTCATCCAGTGGTTGCCTTTGGCCACAATCTTATGACACAGTCACGTTGACTAGATCTCACCCTAATTAACCAATTCTGAGAAAATCATAACAGCAAGAGTCACATGGTTTGTCCCGATGAACTAAACGGTGTAGAGTATTGGTGTGTGTAGTTGTGTCAGTGTGTGCGAGTGGCCCGCTTGCTCCTCTGGAACCCGTTTCGGGTGGCAGCTGCCCAGGTGGCCTCGCTCTCGTCCGGAGCGTCGCGGGCCAACTCCACATCGCTCCACGACGGAGACGCTGCAGTGTGCGCGACGGAAGGAGTTCGCTACTGGGAGCTGCACGCTACCCGCAGTCTGGGGTTAGAGGTGTTCAAATGGGAGCTTTGTGTTCGACCAAGTGATCGTTTCCCAAACTGCTTTTCGTAATCCACCGTGAATTATTATCCCTGTGCACAGTGCCTCTTAATAGAATCAGTCTCACTACTTATCTTGTAAAGTCTGGTCCCGCTATCTTCGGTGGTTGTCGGAGAGCTAGTGGAAGTTAGCGGAGAGCTAGCGGGGAAGCAGCGGAGCGCTAGCAGGAGCCCCAGCTGGCTACAGCGGGGAGCTAATGGGGACACTGACCGAAGGTAGCAGCGTCTCGTAACCCGACTTTTACTGTAATAGCATTGTTCTTGAAGTTACCTCTTACCCAACCCGCGTTGGATCAGCCACATTCTAAAGGTGAGGTTTCCGTCATAGTCTCTGCATCACACTGCCTCTCTGATCGCTCGGTTATTTGCATGACTTTGTAGTGTCTGCACCATGAATCCTCACTATGGACTCAGAGAGTGGCATGGCGTTGCACCCAGACGTTAGTTAACCCCGTTCAGAAGGTGTAGCGGTTGAGGAGAGGGGAGGGTTTAACCCTCTCTAGGACAGGGGCTCCAACTTGAATGTTGGTACCAACATGAGGGAGATACATGAGATGACTCACAGCATGGGGAAGCACAAATATACGTTCACGTTTTTACAATAACTATATCTTGTTTTATGAACTACTTTTGAATTGTACCTGTCCAGGTCAAGCTATTCAAATAAAACAAGGTCACACTCAGTTGACATTTGCAACGTGTAGACTTTTGCTTTGTTGTTTAAGTCCTACTCTGTGAAAACATTCCTCTCTTGAGCGGCATTAACCCTGATGATGTCATAGTGATGTCAGCAGGGTATTCCTGGCTTGACCTCAACGACGTCAAGACCTGTAGGGAAACGTCTGCATTTAAAAAACGAGGGGAGTTGAGGTTTGAAAGCTCAAATGAAAAACCCAAATAAGTTGCATTATGGGAAGTGTAGGATGGTGTGGTCTATAAATGTGCATACATGTTTAATTCATTGTGACAGTGTGGCGGACCGCACTCGGCTGTGTTAATGTGGTCGAAATCGTCACTGAAACTCAAGCCAATTACATTTTGGATTGCCAGATATTCCCAAAAAAAACAAAGAATAAATAGTCAAATCAAGAGATTCTGAACCTACTCTGTAGTTCGACACAGTTAACAAGAGAGTCCTCAGAGACGCAGTGCAGCTTGTAAACATTGTGTACAAACTGGATCAATGCAACTACAATAAATGATTTCCCCTCACAGCGCCTGTTCAGAAAAGACATTAATAATTTGTGTTAACAGTGACAGGGCTTCTGCTCTTCATAGTCTCTCAGATGTGTCTGGGAAAGAGAGGAGGAGGTCAGGACACCTGTTGTAGTCTGACGCTTAATACCTGAGTAGCCTGGAAAAAGAGCCGGCCTGTCTAACGTGAAGAGAATCCGATCCGAGCCGAGCCCATCTGTTGGATCCATGAATTATGGAGCGGTGGACGAGTGGAGAAGGAGTTGTGAGCAATGACTAATCAGCCGGCTGACTGGGTGAGGCGGCGGCGGCGTGTACAGTGTGACTCTGTATGCGCGTACACGTCCGTCGCCGGGCTAACGTCTGGAAACGGCACAACTCTGCCGGTGCAGCTGCCTCCCGTCGCCGCGACCTCGCCGACAGCGGGGGAAAACAGAATTTGTCAAATCGGGGCCGGCGCTGATTAGGAGAAAAACACAGATCCATATCCCGCGCGGCAGCCGGCCAATCAGAAAACAGGCCTGCCCTGGGAACTAAGGCAGCAACGGAGCAGCGGGGCGGTGTGCAACACACGTGTGCTCTCTCACACACACACACACAAACACACACACAAACAGGAACAGAGCAGGGGCGAATGCACGCCCACGCTCACTCCAGAGCAGAGGCAGGCGGGGTGTTGGGTTGCGTCTGGCTGCCTCTCGGCTTTCACCCCGATCTCGCCATGTGTGTGTGTGTGTGTGTGTGTGTGTGTGTGTGTGTGTGTGTGTGTGTGTGTGTGTGTGTGTGTGTGTGTGTGTGTGTGTGTGTGTGTGAGCCCCAGGCGGGTCAGGTTCTCCCCTCGCCATAAGACACAGAATGCAACGACAAATACGAGTCTGATTAGTTCCTTCCTTCCTTAACGGCACAAAGCCCGGCTTAATCCCTGAGCAAACACACCATCTACGGGGAGAGGGAGGAGGAGAGGTGGAAACCTGTGGAGTGTTTATCTTGAGGAGAGATGGAGGAAGGAGAGGAGTGAGGGGTGGATGGATGGAGGAAGGGAAGGGGACCAGGGAGTGGGTTGAGAGGGATGAAATCGATGAAGTGAAGGTAAGAAGAGACGGAGAAGGATGAGGTTTGGGGAGAGTTGGGGTGGGGGGGGGGGGGGGGGGGGGGGGGGAGGTGAAAGATGGAGGTGTGCAAGGAGAGACGGAGGGATGGAAAGCAGGGGATTAAACATGCAGGAGCTCAGTTGAAACGCTATCACTCCTGCCGACTAACACCGAGGCCCAAAACCGGGCCGATTGAAGAATGCACACTGCTGTTTGCCAAGGCTAATACTCTCTATTCCCAACACCCAGCGGTATGCAAGGTGTGTGTGTGTGTGTGTGTGTGTGTGTTTAAGGTGCATGCGCCTGTGGGCAAACAAAAGAGAAACTGGCCTCCCCTGCGTCTGACCCGGTGCCTGCCGTCTTGCTTAAGTTCATCCATGTTTGCTGAATGCAGTAATCTGCAGTCCATATGTTGTGTTGCTCGGCACGGAGAGCCCGGAGTGCACGGAGCGGGGCGGGTCAGTGGCCTCATTCATTGCAGCGTTTTCACAGCAGCAACTGCTCCCCCGTATCTGATTCGTCGGCGTTGAGTTAAGCCGCCGCAAAGGTCGACAGACCTTTTTGAGAATTACTCTCTCGAGTCGAGCGCTTCAAAACGTGGAGAACGGGAAGTCTCACGGATGAGTGTATAATCAAATCAAAATAATGTTTTGATGAACAAGATTACACGTGGGGAGTTTTTATATCATATTGAATATACATGAATAGAATATATAGATATAAATGCTTAAAATGATGCGTGTTAAAGTTGCGTGCACTGCTGCGTTGCAGAGTGACGGCACATGTTTAACACTCTGGGGTCTGGGGGTCAATTTCTTGATTTCTCGATTTTACATACTTTTTAAATTCCCCTTTTTAAAGTCACTAGCATATGATACATGTGTTGTATATCAAAAATTACAGAACAATTTCAGCCATCTATATAGTGAGGCACCATTGTCCCAAAGGCACAAGTGTAAAGAGAAAATATGACTAAAGCTGAAAAATGGAATCTTGATTTTGGAAATGTTTCATATTTTTACATAACTTTACTCATGTGGGATATCGGTTTTGGTGATGGAAATTGGTTTGGTGATGGAAATTGGTTTACCAAAGGTCTTAGGTTCACAAAAGCAGTGGAATATATGAATAAAATGGTAGACACATGTAATGTAATGTCGAAAACCAAATTTATTATTATATGGTGGGGATGATGAGCTGTGGCTGGCTTTGCGGCCTGCTAGGTGATGTGTTGGCAGGCAGACGGACAGGGAGACTGCTGCGGTGATGCTGCATGTTGTCCTCTGGACCCTCACAGCTCTGAATCCACTCTGTAAAATACATTAATACAGTCAGTATGAGTTCACTGAAAGAAAGTTAACGGTGATAGGGACAACAGTTGATTACCACCGTTCATAGCTATCTCCGTCAGCTCTCGTTAGCTCGCGCCGTGTTAGCAGCACCTAACGTGACATAAACACTACAGTAGTAACGATTAACGGAGATCCAGCGCTACTAGGCTTACTACGTTCACTGTAAGAAAGTTAACGGTGATAGGGACAACAGTTGATTATGCAGCGTTCAGTCATAGACACGGAAGATAACAGCCAACACGGCTCTATCTAGTGACGTGCTAACGCTACGAAGCTATCGTCAGCTAACACGTTATTTACGGTCTTACAAACACATAATGGAGATCCAACACTACTGGTCGTACTATGTTCACTGTAAGAAAGTTAACGGTGATAGAGACAACAGTTGATTATGCACCGTTCAGTCATAGACACGGAAGAGAACAGCCAACACGGCACTGTGTAGTGACGTGCTAACGCTAAGCTATCGTCAACACACAAATGTTATTTACGGTCTTACAGACACATAATGGACGTCCAACACAACTGGTCGTACTATGTTCACTGTAATAGGGACAACAATTGATTACTCACCGTTCAGTCTCACAGAAACGCTGTGGCCAGCTATCTGGCCCGTTAGCTCCGGCTAGCTCCTTGTTAGTGAATCCTTCAGCTCTGAAGCTGCGCCGTCTGTCCCCTCCAATATAGCTCTGCTCAGGACTCTTTGCTTGGCATCTTTTGACTCACAGTGAAGCTTTGCACGCCTCATACATGTCCATGTTTAGATGCTCAGACGCGGAAGTGGAAACCATATCCGCCAGATTTGAAACCATATCTCTGTGACGTATTATTGTGATGACATAATTTTATAAAAAAATTGAAACACCTGGTTTAACGCTTCGAAGCGGGCCCCGCCCCCAAAGGGTTAAGAGTAAAGGATGTTAAACACCAGCGGCGTTGCTAAATAGTCTCCTGCTGGCTTTTATTGTGAAAGGTGGAAACGGAAGAGGAGCTGGTCTGCACTGCCTTTGTCAAGGTCGAAAGGTCAAATCAAGTTTGCCCTGTTGTCGTCTGGAGCTCCTCAGCCCGTTCCACACAACGTGATTGGCTGATGGTTTTATTCTTGGGATTCTTGGTGTGCCAGCTTCGATAAAATCAACGGAATAAAAAAATATATTGACAGTTAAACTGTGCACAGTTTGAAAGACATGAAGGACAAATTAAGAGATGCTATCACGCGATGCTATCAAGTGGGACTGGATTGTTTATTCTCATCGCGCGTCGTGTTTCAAGAGCTAAAGGGAACATAAGCACATTTCTGGTTTTGTCAAATCAATAGTTAAAAACTCAAACATATTGGATTTACAGTGACATAAAGCAGAAACTCTAACTTTAACTATTGTTTGTCATTTGTCATAATTAGATAATTTTAGCAATGGCCTTTATTTTGGAATCTTAAAAGTTCCCCTTTTGTTTATACATTGCAAGTTAGAGCATTTTCTTTTTTTTCTTTGAAAACCATCTTATTGATTTACATTTTTGAAATATACTTTGTGGAATAGTGGGGCCCCAAGGCCGCTCTTATTTTCCGAATATCCTCTCTTTGCCGAGCATTTAAAAAAAGAAGTATAATCTGGAGCAGCATCCCACTGTGCTTGAATGTGTCCTCTGTGTTTGGACAGGTGTGTGTGCGTCTACCGGCTCACGCCATAAGTGCGTCTGTATTTATGTGCGCATGTGTGCGCATGAGGCGGCCGGCGGTCGTTAGCAGAGAGAATGAATAGCTGCCGCCATCGTTCACGGCTCCCTAATGAGGCGGCTGGCCCTCGCCTCTCCTCGCGTCTCCTCGTTTCATACGTTCTGTGTGGCCAGGTCTCCTTCTCATCTCATGTCCTCAGAACACCCAGGGGCCTCGTTACCCTACCGCCATTGTTTATTTGGAGGGAAGAAGAAAGCGGGAGAGGAAAGATGAAAGAAAGGTCTGTGATCGACTGTTTCCTGTCGCACAACCTTTCACAAGGCCAGGGTTGCTCCTGGGGGCCACGTTCAAAAACACACCGCGAGTCTCCGAGTGTGTGTGTGTGTGTGTGTGTGTGTGTGTGTGTGTGTGTGTGTGTGTGTGTGTGTGAGACCATCGTTGCAAACTTTTGATGGAATTCACTTGATCAGCGCCAGATTGCTTCTCGTGTCATCTAATCCTTTCTGAGGGTTATTGTTTTGCTATTTCGGGGAGACACAGCTCCCTTCCTCTGTGAGATCTTCAGAGCGCACTTTGAAGAAAGATGATGATGTCATGGCTCGAACCAGAACCCTCGTAAGTTGTAATTAAAAATGAACTGCCTCTGATCACATTACAGGATTATATTGTTTCACAGGAACATAGCTCAAACCCTGACAGGGAGGATTAAAGGGAGGGGAGGGAAGGGAGGTTAGAGTTTGAGAGAAAAAAGAAGTTTGAAAAGAAAAATCCATGTACAGTAGCGTTCAGTTGAGTATTTGTCCCATTTCCACAAGCAGCTAGTCAAATGTAGTAGACTTGATGTTTGGTGGAAACTTTCCAGTGTTCAAAGTCAGACCATTTTAAATAAAACCTTTGGTGGGAAGAAGCATGTGGCGTTAGCATTTCTTCATAGAGCTCAACAATTACACAGAAATAATCTATTGTAGAGAAGAAAGACAAGGCATTTCTCCCAGGACAGGAGCTACAAAAGACCAGCGAGCAACACAACAATGAGACATGTTTCATTTGGGCTGTGGAAGTCAAACCTTTAAAACAGCAGATTAGCTAGCTAGCGAGTGCATGGATTTTGGGAGATATGGCACCTCATGGTCCTCTCACTAGCGACCTAACTAGCCACGTCATGAATATGGCAGCACGTATGAACCTTTTAAAGCAGAAAGCTACCATTTGATGTTGATGTCGGTCACTTGGAGCCAGCAGAACAAGTTTTAAACACAATAATGATATTTTATCACCTTTTAAAGTTGTTATGGCGAACATGTTAGCAAACATTTTCCTGTTTACACATCCAGCAGAAATGTAGCAATGTTAGCATTTGTATGGAGCCATGTGTCTAGCCAAGTTTAAGTCCATTACTCCTGTAATATTCCTCTAAGCTCTTATTTGGTCTCCACCAACTCCTGAGGGAAATAGCTGGCTATTTAGCAACTAGATGCTAACAGTAGTGTACGGTGGGTTAATACTTTTTTTTATTATTGAAAACCGCTCCCTCCCTCCTGGAAATGACACTGATAAGGGAAGATACATACCATGAAACCACATCAATGAGCTCAGAGATGCTAACCGTTGAACTCTTTGTTCATACAAAGTATGAATACAAAAAAGACAAAAGTAATGTATCTATAGTCTTGCAAAGCCATACCTATGTCTCCACAGCGCTCCACACATTATCATTTATGTACATTATGGAAATTGCTCTGACATGTTAGTATATATTTAAACCAATCACAGTCGTCCTGCGCTGCACTCACCAAATCATGGATGTATAAAGAGAACTGGATACGGCATTGGCCCCAGTCATTCCTATTAAAGTTGATAGTGGCTTCCGACTCATATTCAGATGAAATACGCTGATCGATCATGGAGCATACTAGGCTTTCCTTTCACCCTTTCCCCACATCCCTGGGTCCAGCCTCGTTCTCATTCCCTGAGGATTCAGCCGTTAGTGCATTTTACAACTTTTAGGACCTTGTGATATAAATAGGGGCTATTCAAGTGTTCCTACTGGGAAGTTGATTCATCTCAAAAACAATTATCCGCTGAGTCACAGACATCTCATAAGTATGTCCGGGCCTCGTGGCATCACGTGACTGACCTGGAAATTGTAATTCCAGCGTTTGGCCATTTCGTAAAATTTTCTTCAAATTTAACGGCAGATTTATAATCCACAGTCTACATCCAGTGAGTCAGACTAATCCATTTATAATACAACAAAAAATAAATAAAGATTACCGTAAAAGTCAGGTTACAAGTCGCTACTACGTTCGGTGGGTGTCCCCGCTAGTTCCCCGCTGTAGCCAGCTTGCGCTGCTGCTAGTTCCCCGCTAACTTCTGCTAAGTCTCGCTAGTTCCCTGCTGTAGCCAGCTAACTTACGCTAGCTCCCCACTAGCTCTTGCTAGTTCCCCGACAACCACCGAAGGTAGCGGGACCAGTCCCGGCTCGACGCCCAACTTGGGCAGAGGGGGCGCGGGCAGTAGCAGCAGCAGCGGGGAGCTAGCAGCAGCGCTAGCTTGCTACAGCAGGGAGCTAGCAGCAGCGCTAACTTGCTACAGCGGGAAGCTAGCAGCAGCGCTAGCTTGCTACAGCGAGGAGATAGCAGCAGCGCTTGCTTGCTAAAGATGGGACAACCACCGAAGGTAGTAGCGGCTTGTTACCCGGCTTTTACGGTAGTGATTTTGTCAAAAGTCTCTTTTGGGAAAAGGAGTAAATAGCTGAAGCAGAAATCAACAGGTACTCCTATAATAGGAGAAACGGATGATATGTGACAGTGCAACAGTGTCTAAGGCTGGATTCTAGTCCTTCCTTTCATTTTCTAAACTCTCTGAAATGCATTGTTATTCATGGCTCTGTTGACAAGTCGTGACAAAGGTTAAAAAGGCTCTGTTAGATTAGATGGTGTGGGGTACATTAACCGTATTATCAGATGAAAGAGCAGGCATGCTGTCCACCCTCGCCATTCAGAGGTCACCTTGGAAAAACCGTGGGACTGATTAAAATGATTACCTTTAGCAAGCCGCTGGGAAGGGCTGGCTCATAAAGGGCTGCTTTACTGTTGTGTTTGCAGACAGACAATAAATCTAGTAATCTTATTCAGGGAGTTTTGTTGTGATGTAATCAATTGTGTGAAGTGTATTAAACACAAATACCCACAGGACCCTCATTACTGGAAATGTTCACAAAGTTTAAATTGACAATGGTGACCAAAGCCACATTATCAGAGAGTCAGATATTGATTTCCATGAATGTGTTCTGCCTTTTTTCTCAGATGAAAGCCTCACACGTCTCTGAGAATGCAGCAACGTACTGAGTCAACTGGATTTAATAGGAACATTAGCATTTCAATAGCTTTTCAGCACACACACACACACACACACTCACATTTAAAAGATTTCAATGAATAATGAACCATTTCCATAATCAGGGCTGAGGTGATTGAAAACATCGCACCGCTACAATCACTTCAGGAATTCATTTGGACTATTTAAGTAGACGGAAATGTTTTTAAAATCCTACAATGCTCGTGTTAACAATGCCATTATAAGAATATTGAAAATGGTTATCGAAAACAAAAAGCAAAAACTAAACACAGATAACTTTGGGGATTGCTGCATTTTTTGGATGATTTCATAAACACACGAAAGCGCATTCATCTTATCTTAGCTGAGGGAGGGAAGAGAAACACTTTGGCATTGGGCTGCAAAGCATTATGGTTTGTGTCATCATGATGGGCTTAGTCACAGCTAATCAGCATGCTAGTGTGGGGCCCACATTTGTTACGCCCAGACCTCCTGGGTAGTTCTGTGTTCTGTTTGTGTCTGTTGTGTTCTGTCACTCACCTTGGGTGCATCCCAAGTCTCTAAATTGTCGTTTCCTCGCTCCTCGCTCCTCGATTGAACCGGAAGTGGTTCTGCGCCGCCATCTTGACGGCCGTCCCAAAGCTCTTATTCTGCTCGGAGGAGCGAGGATCGAGGAGCGAGGAGGGAAATCGGAGGAGCCATGATCGAGGAGCCCCGAGAGCAGGCTTCCAGGAAGTGTTTTAACGCTGGACACGCCCCCTCACTGTTCATCTGTTATGTGATTGGACGCTGCAGCTGAGCGGACTGATGCTGGAGTTTAATACCAGAGTGAAGACGATCACAGATTAAACTCAAGCTATATATTAAATCTGTTTTCTTATTCACCATCTGGTTAAAATATGTTCATTGTAGGTCTGAACAACAAAAGGACCACAAACAACTGTCTTCAAAGATTTGATCTGTTGTTTCCCTCAATAATTTTTATTATGTATGTCATTAAAATCAGAGAGCTGGAGAGAGGAAACACTTTTTTACAACACGTAATGAAGAGAAACTATATTTATATTGTGGGTTATTTTATAATGATGTCACAATCAGAATTTCAAAACATACCGACGTAAATAATAAATAAATAAATAAATAAGACGCATTCCGCTGGTAGAAATGGATCCTGCTCGTATAAGCAGGACACATCACAGTATATAAATACTCAATGCAGTTTATTAAACGGTAACAGACGATAGAGAAAACATCTCCACTCTGACACTCATGACAACTTTGTCTTTATTAATATAAGTAGTAGTTTAACACCATTAAATCAACTGAAAACATACGATCATTTTTATCAATATTTTAAGTGCATTTTTATTGGAATGTTCGCTAAAAACTCTCCGGACAAAACTCCGTCAGCTGTTAAAGCGACTGACAGCTGATCAGATGTGATCAGCTGTCAGTCGGCTGCAGTCATCAGAAACCGACGTCGCTTCACATGACGCATCAGAGGAAAGGACGTCTCATGTCTCTTAAAACATATTTCCTCGCGTCTTCTCTCCTCGCTTGGTTTCCTTGCGTCTCTCTATGCATCCCTGGTGGGAGGGACTAAGACGCAAGGAAAAGACGCAAGTGAGGGAAACGGGGATGCAATTTAGAGACTTGGGATGCACCCAGTGTCTCTCGTTCCAGACTCCTCCCCCCTCGTGTGCCGCCCTCCTGTGTGATTGCAAGCCCCGCCCTCATTGTTTCCACCTGTGTCTCATTCCCTTGTGTATTTAGTCTGTGTCAACTCCTTGTCCTGTGCGAGTTTGTCTTTTGACGTCCTGCATGTGAATTCCAGTAAAACTTGCCTTTTTTAAATCGAACTGCCTTGTGTCTGCTTGTGGGTCCAGCCACCGTGGTCCGGTACATAACAACATTAACATTGGACACTATAACAAGAACTAAACATGGACCCCCCCATATTCTCATTTGTTTATTATTTTTTATTGATTGCTAATTGTTTTGTTTGTTCACCTGGCATCTGTTTATCTGCAAGGGAGGTTTGAAAGGTTAATGTTGGTTACGACGATTTAAGTTCAGGCAGACTTGGGTCAGCTCAGGGGTCCTTTGGGGAAAAGCGAGGGAAAAAGCTACGCTCGCGCTATTCAGATTGGACTAGAATAGCCTGTTGTATGTAGTGTGGAGCTGATCAGAGTGTGTTTCTGTACTTTTCATGTGGGTGAAAGTGATTAAATGGTATAAATGTAGCGACACATGGGCATAACTGTTTGGAAGGCAAATATGAATGTATGTCAGTTTGGAAGTTGAATGTCATGACGTGTCTGGAATAGAATTAATCACTTAGCTTAGCTAGCTAGCGACCGGAAATACCGTACTAACCACCTGTAGCCTGTGAGAATGACAGTTGTGTGAATGTGTAGAATGTCGCCAGTGTGAATGAAGTTGTTAGAGTAATAATATAAGCTGATATGTATATATGTATAAGAAACCGTTTTATTCAGATTGGACTAGAATAGCCTGTTGTATGTAGTATGGAGCTGATCAGAGTGTGTTTCTGTACTTTTCAGTGTGTTCCTGTACTTTTGCTCCAGTTAAGTAAAGACATTCTTAAAAAAACCATGCACGCCTGGATCGCCTGTGTCCAAGTGCGCAACACTATAATGACTTTTATGGGATATGAAACAGAGTTCATACTGTACACAGGTACTCAGCTATGAGGTAACTGAATTAACCTCCATAGACCTTAATGCAATCGTCATTATGACCTGTGTAATAGTAGGTGTTTTAAAGTAGTTTGTGGTTTAAAAAATGCTGGCATATAATTGCAATATATAACTTATAATAGTTGATCAGTGCACAGACTGGCTGCACACACACATACAATGGATGTCTACAGGGACTGTATTTTAAAAATAAGAATTCATTAAGTTTAAAAGGCTATGTTATTAATAAGGAAAGTCAAAGCAGACATCTGCAAAGAACAACACAATATTTGACATCTGACTCATGTAGGTAGCATTAAAACTGTAGGAGGAGAAAAAGTTAACGTGTGTTTTAGAAATCATGTTTTTAAGGAAAAGCTCAATAAATATGCAGATGCATTAAACTTTGTCGCATGTAATTACTTAAAATAATGCACTTTTCAATATATATATATATATATATATATATATATATATATATATATATATATATTGAAAAGTGCATTATTTTAAGTAATTAAGTAGCATATTCAATATATATATATATGTATATATATATATATATTTATATATATATATACTGTATCTAATTTTATTTTTTTCAAAGACAATTTTCAAGTTACAGGTGGGCACAAACAGACTAAAGAATAATTACTAATATTCAAGACATCATGCTAACTAGTTTCCCCAAAAACAAGGGGATCCTGTGTGTGTGTGTGTGTGTGTGTGTGTGTGTGTGTGTGTGTGTGTGTGTGTGTGTGTGTTTTTGTCAGGGGGTGACTCCTCTGGTTGTATAGAAGTCTATGCTTCATGTGTTAAAGCTGCATTCTCTCTCCTGACCACCAGGGGTGACTCCTCTGGTTGTATAGAAGTCTTTGCTTCATGTGTTAAAGCTGCATTCTCTCTCCTGACCACCAGGGGTGACTCCTCTGGTTGTATAGAAGTCTTTGCTTCATGTGTTAAAGCTGCATTCTCTCTCCTGACCACCAGGGGTGACTCCTCTGGTTGTATAGAAGTCTATGCTTCATGTGTTAAAGCTGCATTCTCTCTCCTGACCACCAGGGGGTGACTCCTCTGGTTGTATAGATGTCTATATAAATGACTCTACTTCTCTCTTGATGTATTCCCTCAGTAAACATTGTAAACATGAGTTTATGTCTCAATCTCTAGTTTCAAGTCTTCTTCAATACAGCATGATGTTCATTTAGTAAATTATGGTCATTTAGAATCAAACAGACCATAAAGCAAGGGATGCTTTAGGGGCGGGGCTACAAGGTGATTGACAGGTCTCTACCAAGGCGTAGTCCAGTCCGTGAGTTGTCCAAGTTTTTGTCTTACAACTTTAACCCTTGCACAGTGTGTGTTCTGTTAATGAAAGTTAATTGTACAATAATCTAAAATTCTTATTCAGCATTTGGTTGTACTTGGAAGGATAGTGCACCATCCTTTCGTGGCACTGGTTACAAAAAAAACACTGGTTGCAAAAAAATAAGATGGGGAGGGCCAAAAAAAAGATGGCGACTTAAAAACCAAGAACCAAGAAAGCAGAGCCTCAAAACCCAAATGTTGTGTGTGTTACCTCCATCTCCTCCACCTCCCTAGTCCTCCTGTCTGGTATTCTGTGTGTTGGTGCTCTGCTATGTGTGGCAGAGGGCCCCCGTGGGATCCCGAGGCTGTGTTATCTATGTGTGTGTGTGTGTGTGTGCAGGCACCGTGCACATGTATCTGCTGCCATGCCTGTGTAATGACAATGAGTGCTGGGCAGTAAATCCGTCGTCTGTAAATCAAGCCGAGCGCCAGGTGACTGGCAGAGCCACGCTGCTGATTTAGAGCCGCTGCACGTTTCCAACGACGTGTATTTGGGAACGCCACTCAGCGCTAGAAAGCTGCTTCCCATTGGTCAGACTGGAGGTGGGGTCTCTGACCAGCTTTGAAAAAAACAACGATCTTATAGTCTGCACTTCCTCTTTTAATCCTTTGGCCACGTGTCGGTCCTACTTTCTACTGTGTGAGTCTAAAACATCGTCTTGCATTGTGGTCACTGCTCACCAGGAACACGTCTCTCCTCCAAGACAAAGGACGTTTCTTCCACTCCCACATTCTAGTGTTCATGAAACAGTGAAGACGACTCGATGTCTCCCATTTAGTTCCCCTCCTCTTCCACTAACACATCACTTCATGACAAAGCTTTCCAACGGTTTAGAGGTCCTACCAGTTCATCAGGGGTGAATTGAATCTATTTCCATGTTGTCCGATAGTGATCTGAAGTACTCCGATTATACCAGAATACAAATAGAATAAAAGTACCATAAAAGTCGGGTTACACGCCGCTACTACCTTCGGTCAGTGTCCCCGTTTGCTCCCCGCTGTAGCCAGCTGGCGCTCATGCTAGTTCCCCGCTAACTTCCGCTAGCGCTCCGGTAGCTCCCCGACAACCACCGAAGGTAGCGGGACCAGCCCCGGCTCGACACCCGACTTGGGCAGAGGGGACGCGGGCAGTAGCAGCAGCAGCGGGGAGCTAGCGCTGCTGCTAGCTTGCTACAGCGGGACACTGACCTTTTACGGAATGTAAATAGTAAATGTAAATAGTACAATACAAAAGACAATTCCTGCATTAAAAAACATACTTTAAAACATATCCTATAATAAAAAAACACATATACTGTAAGTAGAATTGAATTGTTGAAGCAGAGATAGAAAGGAGCTAAATGCCATTCTGGTTTAATTTATAGCATTGCATCATTTTCATTAGGCGTTTGAAGGCCCGTGGTGTTGCTGTGTGCAGCGTCCTGGAGAACCGCTCACACAAATAACTTCAGACTGAGCACACGGCTCCCTCGGGTCCTCAGCAACACACCGCCAACGCATCTCTGGGAAAAAACACAGACTTTAACGACAAGGTAGGCAACGCGTGGCCCCAACTGTAAGGGCCACAAACAGATATGGATTTATCATTATGTTTAGATATGAAAAGTATTGAATCATGTTCCTACATGAAGTCATACCCTGAAATAATTTACGCACTTTAAGCAACTACTTACTGTGTACTAAACATTGTAGTTAATTTACCCGACAGAGATGTTACTGGTTACATAGATTCAGATTTGACTCACAAGTTTATAATAATATGATATGATGCATTATTGTTCATTCAACTCTTCGGCATCATATTAGAATTGACAGACGTAAACAGAGGTTAAGTACACTTCCATTGTCATGATGAGGCCTCTCTTCCAATCTTCACCTGTAAGAAAACATCTGAATGCTGGACTTTTACTGTGGTTTATTAATAGTTTTAGTAATAGGTACACGTTTTGGTCAGGACAGTTTTGAGTAGGCTACTGTTAATAAAAGCTGTTAATATGTCAATTACTTCTGTTTTTCACGTGAAAAAGTCACTGTTTGATTCCCAATATGTGGACAGTTGCTGCAGGGGTCCTTGAAACCGGCTGTTGAGCATTCAGTGTGAACTGCAGGTGAGGTCATACTTAGTGGTGTGTTGAGGAGGCAGGATACAGTACATACTGATTGAGTCTGCAGTCTGCAGTCGGCCTACCTTCCAACACAGACGAGGGACGTTGTTTGTGTAAATGAAGCCCGTTGACTCCAGGGAGGTTTGCTTGTAACGTCATCCGGCGTTCATGTAGCGTTAGCTCGCTAGATCTTAGCCCCAAACGTGAACTGTAGTCAAAGGACCGCTGCAGACGACATGCCGGACTGCCCTGAAGCTCCGCCCCCCACTTGTTTGCTTGTTTATTAAAAAAAAGTTAATATTGAAAGTGTTGCATGTCCAAATTGCACGAGATTCGACAAAGAACTCTGTGAAGTAGATCAGATGAATCTCAAGATATGTAAAGAACACACAGACAGACCGACATGTTCACGTTAACTCTTAATCTTCATCTGAAAATGAAGTAGAAACTACAACTGATGAAGATAAATGTGGTGGAGCAAAAAGTGCCAATAAAAATCCCTCTGTTTTCTTCACGGCCAAAATCTCGGAGAAAACACTAAACAATCAAATGCGGCCAACCAGAAGAGGAAACTACAGATCATCATCATCATCATCATCATCATCATCATCATCATCATCGGCATGAAGCATTACGCTTTAACTGTGAAGCAGCTGCAGGAAATGGGTTAGCTATTGAGGGATACTTTGTTCCTTTATAACCGTTTGTCTCTAAGCTTGAATCTTTTATTTATTTCTTTGCTGCGCGTGGCTGTCCGTGTGTGTGTGTGTGTGTGTGAGCAGACACTGAATCATTTCATAGGAGGAACGTAATTCCTTGTAATTCTGACTCAGCAGAGCAGAACAACATCAAACGTCCCATCTGGTGTGTGAGCATGAGACCAGTAGGTGTGTGTAACAGATCTCCAAATGACTAAAACGACACTATCACACAGGTGGTAAACGTTTGCATGTGACGCCGCCCCCACATCTACACCAGTCTTTATCACTGACTGTGTTTTTTTGGAAAAGACATAAAAGGCCTGGCTCTGCTAGCAGTTGGCCACGGTGACTCCAGAACACAACACGTGTAACTTCCTGTCCCTCTCGGGCTCAACGTGATCAACGAGGCACACCACAACTCATTTTTCCTCATTAGCTGCTCCGTTCAGACAGATTAAAGCCTGAAACGTTACCACCTATGTTCGACCAGCTGAAATCCTCCCCACACCTGAGGCCAGCGGGATCCGCACCAAAACCCAGGCATGCAAAGAGGGGAAATTTAGCCCAGAACTGCCTCCGCTCCTCCGCTCCCTGTCAGATTTGGAAGTGGATGTCAAACTCCGGCGTGGACGGCTGCTGAATATTTCTGCGAGTGTTTCTGGAGGAGTTCTACGTGGAAACGTGCTCCCGCTCTCTGGCTGCATGCGCTCCTTGGTATTGGGAGGAGGATGGAGACAATTACCAGCGCCAGCAGCTGGGAGAGGGGCCAAGCCTCTGCACATCAATCAGCATTACTCCACTGCCACTGTGTGTGTGTGTGTGTGTGAGGAGTGTGTGAAAGAGCACCTCCAAGTGGTCATGTGCGTCACAACACCCTCACAGTTAGAATTCAAACAACCACAGACTGCTCCAGGGTCTTCAATCTGAATGGAGGCCTCTTTCTTTTTTTCTTTTTTTTTCTCCTCTAAATTAATTTCCACCACCTAATTGCTATGTTCATTACCACGGTACAATAATGTCAAAAACCACTGTCCTGATTTAATTTCCATGGCTGGATGTGAAATGAGTCGGAAAAAGAGGCAAAGCCCCGAGTGCTGCAGCTTGTCATTTGGTTCATGTTGAGCTGAAGCGGAGGCAATTTGGGTTAATGTGGAATGAGGAGGAGGGGCGAGGTGACAAAAGGAGCCGGGGTAATTTGGTGTGGCAAATTGATGAGTCATCTTTTGTTCGGAGTCTTTGATTGAGGGAAGAGCCGGGCAGCGTGAGAGGAGCGGCGAGCGGCAAGCGACCTCGGCATGAATATCTTCTCCTTTCTGCAACACACGTTCTCTCTCTCTCTCTCTCTCTCTCTCTCTCTCTCTCTCTCTCTCTCTCTCTCTCTCTCTCTCTCAGGCGTCATGTCTCCTCTGCGGTGTAGCCCTCCTTGTGTTTAGGCTAATTACAGTTCTGTTAAGGCCGACTGTGTCAACTGCGACATTTCCACCGTTGGAGTAGCAACATTAGCGCTGTTCTGCCATTATGTCCGCATTAGGGACATCACACATTAGCCAAACTCTCCTCTGGCTGCACTTAACAAGCAAAGAAACGGGGGTTTGGGTAAAAAAAAAAAATAGAAGCATATTAACTGCTCTAAATTCTGCATGGGCACTTCATTTAATGTCCCCTAAATTGAATTGCTGAAAGGGAAGATGCGTTGGTTGTTTCTGTGCAGGCTCATGCATACTAAAACTGATGGAAAGCACAACAGCCAAATGTTTATGCTTTGTGTCTCTGAGGTAGAATGAGTGAAAATAAAAGCCTGTTTGTTGTGCGTTTTGTCCGCGGAGGATTGGAGCGAGGCTGGGTGAGCGCGGCTCGCGGTGCAGGTCGCACTTCAAGGCCAAACTGGAGCGAGATGAAAGGGAGCGGCGGCGGCGCTCTGTCCCGTGACGAATGATTGTTAGATAGAACCCGGCCCCCGGAGGTAAACAACCAGGCCGTTTTCCTCGGGGTAAAAGGATTTGCGGGCCTGGATGTGTTATCCGTGATGAGAGGCAGCAACGTGTCGCAACATCAAGGCCACTGCTTCACTGGGAACAGAGTGCTTGATGTGGCCATTGATTGTGCCGTATTATATTATTAACGGATACTGAAAGCTCATACAAAATTGTACCTTTCAACTCTGCTCCTCCCGGACGAGGACATCTATTTCATTTTGCTGCGACACCGCCAGGGCCCCCGAGGGAGACCGGAGAGCACGGCTTTTAAAGGGAATGGGACGTGCAATGTGACGGGGGGCCACGACTGAAGCCGGCACACACAGCACCTTCTGATCATTCACTCCTCCTCATTCAGTCTCTTTTACTCAACTTTGTGAGTGCTGCAGCACATTAGACGGCTGAAAAATATTGCATGTGACAGAATGATCCTGTGTAAGTTTACAGGAGGAATTAGATCAGCGGGGATACGAACAGGAGTCAGTTCAGGGTTGGAAGTCCTTCATCTCTCACTGGCTTTTGTAACATCTGGAGAGGTAAGGTAAGGTAAGGTAAGGGAGTTTATTGTCATTGTAAAACATACAACGAAATTAAGTTGGCGACTCATCAGTCAGTACAGCAGTAAAAACATGTATATAAAAAAACACATTAAGACAGGACATTCCAATTTAGAACAAGACATTTAAAAATAAATAAATAAAACATAAATCACAGGCATCAATGGCTTAAAAGTGAAAAAAAGTGTTGTGTTATTGTCTATTTTTGTCCCCCCGCAGCACTGTCCTGTGTGAGCTGGGTGGGGTGGTGGGTGTGGGGGTGATGGAGGAAACCGCTCTGGGGAAAAAGCTGTTCCTCAGCCTGTTAGTCCGAGTTTTAATAGTCAATACACAGAAAATAATCTCTTAGAAATCACTGCTTATTACTTACTTACTTACTTACCGTAAAAGTCGGGTTACAAGCCGCTACTACCTCCGGTCGGTGTCCCCGCTAGCTCCAGCTAGCGCTCCTGCTAGCTCTCCGCTAGCTCCCGCTAGCTCCCCGACAACCACCGAAGGTAGCGGGACCAGCCCCGGCTCGACACCCGACTCGGGCAGAGGGGACGCGGATAGTAGCAGCAGCGTTATCTTGCTACAGCGCTAGCTTGCTACAGCGGGGACACCCACTGAATGTAGAAGCGGCTTGTAACCCGACTTTTACGGTACTTACGTATTGCAGTTGACTGGCAGACGATGGAAAACAATGTAAATTCAGAAAATAGCACCACTTTATATTTGTATGGTTCATATGTATTGGCAAATAATCTTTGTATCTTGGTTATATATGTAAAAAAAAAAAACATAATGCCACAATTCATAAATATATGTTATTTCACATTAGGCTGTTGAACATGATCCTGCTATTGCCGTGCACTCTTTTCTCATCTCGGCTACGTTGCGTCACGACCACGCACCGTAGACAGGCAGTAAACCTGTATTCTCTGTGATTGAAGTGTTCTGTGTTGCCCGGCCTCAGGCGCGCAGTGGTCATTTCATTTAAGTGTAACTTCACACCCAGGTGTGATTGTTATCACCCCCCCCCCGCTGCTCCTGCTGCAGGCAGTGGCTCCAGAAACAGCCACTGTACTTCACTATGGACCTGACTCCTGCCTCGTCGCCTAGCTAACGGGAGCTAGCTGACCAACCATCACACAGTGATGCTGGAGATGTTCTCCGACAATGTGGTGGGGCCCAGTTTCTTTCTCTTTGCCCAGTTGGCAATACAGCCTTGAATTATGCCAATTGTACAATTTATCTTTCAATTAAATTACATTCTTGTTCACTTGGGGCTGATACAAGATGGGGAACTCATCATCAGCAAATCTAAATAAATGGTTCACTAACTAAAAAAAGCAATTTGTGCGAACACAGCCTGTGTTTCTGAATTATCGTCATCATCTGCTTCCAAAACCTCTCAAAACCTTTATCAGAATCAGAATCAGAATCAGAAGTGTTTATTGCCAGGTAGTTGAACATATGAGGAACTTGAATCGGTGAAAGGTGGATAACATTTTCGTAAAATGCGGGTTATAAACCACATTTTCTCCTCTTTTTTTCCCCTCAACTTTGACCCGTGCGGTTTATATATTGGTGCGGCTGATTTGTGGATTTTTCCGATTCTAGCTTGCTGTTAGTTCGCGAGCTAACTAGCGCTCGTTGTTAGCCCGCAAGCTAGCGCTGACCTGTAGCGCAGACCTGTTTTCCATCGTGCCTCCTTGGGTGCTGCCCTGCACTGTTTGAGCTAAAGTAAACAACACTGAAAATTCAGCACAAAATACAAATTGTTGTCATCGCTAGCTGCAGCAGCTAGCTCACCGACAACCACCGAAGGAAGCGGGACCAGCCCAGGCTCGACTCGGGCAGCGGCTTATAACTGTCGCGGCTCGTTTATGATTAAATACGACTTTTTCTTTAAATTTAGTAGATGCAGCGTATAAAAGGGTGCGCCGTATAACCCGCATTTTACAGTAAACATAGACATAGAATAAAACAATAAAAATATCCAGCTCATTGAAAAAATTATGAACTCTTCGTCATGAAGCACGTCTCCTCTTAACAGGGTCTCTATCTGAACTCCATCCGTTGGCAACAGCTTCCAGGTCTCCGTAGCTCCTGTAAATATCAGCAGAGAGGAGTAGTTACATACATTACAACTGTCTCTAGATGTGTTTTCCTTCTGGGCCTGAAAGGAGCTATTTAGTGTCATTTTGGCCGGTTTGGACCGATTTCTTATTCTGAGACGCTCAAAGCTACAGGGCTGCCATCATGAGTGGTTCCGTGAATGTTCTGTGAATCTCTGATGCACTCTTCAAATAGACCGGTGTTACGAAATAGTGAAAATCCCTGCCATCAACATGACTCCATTAGTACTTTCTCTTTTGTCTATAGACCCTCGTAAGCACGTACGACGGGAAAAGGAGACCGGAGGCGAGCGTGACCCACTAATTCATCTGTGAGTAGCACCTCGAAAATAATGTGATTCTTTCTGACATGCTACTAACTCCGCTCACCGAGGAGCCGTGTTCCATGAAGGCAACACCTTTTCAATGAGCCGTCGACTGCCTTCCAACTCCTGTCTCTTTCATTTCACACCTCCCGTCTGACTGCCGTCCACAATGGCACTGAAATGAGTTCCTAACTAACTCAACATGTCGTTTATTATGCGGCGCCTATTTCACAATCACATGTTCTGTCATCTGAGCTACATTGCTAGCAATGCAACTCACTTTCTGTCTTTCTCTGCCAGGCGTAAGCCTTTTGTTGTGTGTGTTGTGACTGAGTGTGTGTGCACCTCTGTGTCTGTCCACGGCTAACCTCGCCTCCTGCTGCACAAACTGCAAACATTTTCGGGTAGCCAGTTATGGCTGCATGCTCACGGACCTCTCGTGGTCGCCTGTGTTATAATGCTGAACACTTCCTGGTCACCTTGTCATAAGTCTCTGATGTTGTGTCTGTGAGAAGGAGAGAAGGCTGACTCAGTGACTGGGGAATGACCCGCGTCAGCTGGGCGACTTGTTCTTCCTTAGCGTACAGACTCTGACGGCGCTCTGGGAGATGTCCCTGTTCAGTCTCATCCTCACAGACACCCAGAGGAGGGGGCTGTAAATGTGCGTCAGCTTGTGAGAGATGTTCATTCCCCAATGACAACATGAGCTCTAAAATAGTACCACCACAGGCAGAGGCTGAGATAAGATTCTTTTGAAGAGTGACTGGTGGCTTTACTGTGTGTGATAATGAAGCAGACAGACCACCACTGAGACTACCAAGAAGTCAGTTTTTTCCCATAGTGCTAAGCTGACGCCTTGACAACCTCCAAAACTTAAAAAAATACTCAAAAGAGTACCTGATTAAGCTTTTGGACGGCAAAGAAAAGTTATCAAAATCGATGCCGGGGTTCAGTATCTTGCCCAAGGACACTTCGACATGTGGGCTGCAGGGGCCGGGGATCGAACACCTGACCTTCTGATTAGTGCACGACGCTCCAGCTCCCGAGGTGTGTAGTAGTTGGGCCGGATATTTTTGACATCGCTTGAGACAATTTATCAGATTTTGTGCACATAATGTTCGCCTTCGGGCTCGCTATCCTATTAATAAATCATGGTGCCAGTAGCATAAAAATGATCCCGATACCAACCGAGTACTTTACTGGATACTTAAGCAGTTAACTACAGCTAAAGTCAGCTGTTCTCATCGTATGATGGACGTGCCTCCCACACAGCGCATAGCCTACTTTCATGAAGATATTATGCTGAAGCTTTTTGGAAAACACCGGAACAGATTGTTGTTGTTCTGCATAAAATAACAAGACAAGGACGTCACTGATGACCTTCTTTTCCATCCAGAAAGCTCTAAGAATGACCCTAAATGAAAATTAAAGCAATACGCGGGAAATAATAATAATACAGCGTAAGCAATAACTGCGTGTGCTCATCTGAATAGCTGATCGACCTGCAATGGTACCACGGCGGGCCGGAACAAGCTGACAATGTCTTTTACACAAATAAAAAAGAAACATCTAATTCCTAAAGAATTTACCACGAGAGACAAACTATTACGAACTTGTGGGAGACAGCATTACATGAAGTTTATAAATTTTATCCAATCAACAACTCGTAAAACGACTTGAGAGCCTCTTGTTTTTTTACGGCCTGTATATGTGCAAAACATTACAGCAGCGCTCTGCTCCTCCATCCGTTAGCCGGGTAGAGTGTGATAGCGAGTATGAGGCTGTGAGCTTTAATGCGTTGCAATGACGCACTTCTTTATATATATATATATATCGTCCAAACAGTGGAGATGAACTTTTCAAAAGCCTAGAAAACATGTTGGCACTGAGGCAACACTCTGAGTGTGTCGAAATTGGAAGAGTCAATGAGTGCATCCCTAATGGAATGCTAAATAATTAAACATGTTAATTAAAATGCAGGGTGAACTATAGGAACTTGATTATTCCGAGTCAAAGAGGCTGGACAATGAGCCTGATATGTTTGCACACGCTCTGCTTTTTGATGTGGAATCCTGCTGAGTTTACACAGTCCGTGACCTTCGTGATCGGCAGAGATGCCGTGTAAATCTCCATAACCTGAGGCGATGCGGTCAGCGGGGATGGGCCTGTGATGCTTGTTGGCCTGAGAGAACATCTGAGAAAACCCGCGGCCATGTACATGCATCACGCTCCACCGAGCAGCGCGCAAACGAAGCAGGTCCCTCTAGAAGATGTGTACACAGAAGGCATTTAAAATGTGGATGTACGAGTTAGAGATAGACAGAGGGGTTAATGCGCTGCATGGAGGTTGAATGAGGACAGAAGATAACAACCAGCATGTCCTTGGGAGGGTTTGCCCGCGCACACATCCGCACCGCCATCATTTCCACCCTGATTAGCTCGACAAGCAGTAATATCCTGAGGAGAACACAGAGTGTTTTGTTCCACCCATTTGCAGCTTCAAAGACAAGACGCAAATCAGGAGATTAAGAGCATCGTCTCTCTGACTGAGAGAATCTTGGATGAGGAACCCTTTTCACACGCGCTATTTTGAAGCTATAGTAGATATGAGAGATATCAAATGGAATATGTTTCTATGATGTACATGATCTAACATGATAATTTCCCCATGCTTATCATCCATCTACTGTAGATCACAGACTGAGACAAGTTGTGTGGAGGGGGGAAAACTTATTAGACCGTGTTTGATAGGGTCTCTGCAGAAAAGTGAGTAAAAGGACTAAAAGAAACGACTGAAAATGCATTGTGAAATGTCAGAAAATACATATGTATTAATGATGAAGTCAATATGTTCTTCTGGCCCTCAAACATTGACTTCGGGGACTACGAGGTAGGAACAGGACACTGAGGAAATCCTCGGGTGTAAAGCAGCGGCAGGAATATCAATCAGTGAAGTCTAGAGCTGATATACTGCTCATTTTATGGAATGTGCTGACATAATTTGAATTCATTCCATCTCGCAAAAGGCCAAAGGTGGACAAGAGATAATAAAATTCTATATATATATACTGTCAACCCGTAAGAAGTACAATATTTGCATATTTGGCTTGAGCCTTCACTGACTCATAAAGTTAATAAAGACAGTAGGAGTTTAGTTTGCACATGTATGCTGACAGTTTTATTATTTCCATGCCATGCATGTGCCCACAGAAGCCTCTGCTCGGCAAAATTTCACAAAATAAAAGGACAAATCAATAATTTCTTTTCAAACTGTGTGCTTGTCACAGATCATTTGCATAAACGTTCTCTAAGCCACCATAAATTTGCAAGAGGAAAAACTCAGTCGTTACAGATTTGCATGAAGAAATCCCCAAAGTAACCACCAAAACTCTCCTTTTACCACACATCTGCATAATACTTCCACAGACAGCTTAAATACGCATAAAACATCTGCATATAATTCCCTTCCATCACCACAACTTTGCATATCTACATTTGTTGAATGCATCACCAAAAGTTAAACCATACACATGTACATTTTTATTGCTTCTGTTTTAACCTTGTAAAGTGCCTTGAGTACCGTTAAAGCACTATACTAATAACATGTATTATTATTATTATTATTATTATAGGTATTTGTGATTCCATGTTTTGGTCAGTTCTGGCCAAGCCCTCTAAGTTGAAGACTTGTTACCTTCACATTGCATCAGGGCCACAAAGGGAAAAGAAGTATCTGCACCTGAAGGAGAAGATTTGTTGTTCCAGAAAGCAAACTTGTACTACTTTTGAACAGTTGCATGGTAACAAGAAGTACATATTGCACATTCAGTGATATTGCAAGCCCTGTTGGGCTGTCTCTGTTTGCAGGACGAACACCTGCACATCGGGGCTCAGCGGGGGAAAATGTCCTATGAGATCCGGTCCACCTGTAAGAAGCATTCTAACACAAATACACTCCATATACTGCTGGCGGTGTCGACTTTATGATGCATGTAAAACCACACGCCTTGCTCTACAAAATACTTCCTGCATTAGTGTTTTATGAAGCATCAAATGTACATAACATTACATGAGGTGTAACCTTAACCATACCTTATTAATATCTCATTTGATATTACCAAGATATTTCCCTCACCTTGAATCTTAACACAACAGCCATGCTAGCAGCTCTGTGAAGCTGTTCGGTGGTCAACATACTGACGTCAGCATGCGAAGATGATGCGACGCAGTCGGCAGAAGATGTTTACGTTCATGCAAACTACAGGAAACGTTGAAACTGTATCAGAAATATATTTCATGAATACGTTTCATATCACTTGCAGGAACGCACTTTCAAAAACCCGTAATTATGCCACGTAACTTTTTTTGACATTATTATACCACGTAAATTTCAACAACGTTATTATAACATGTAACTTTCAATAAATAACGTTATTATAACATGTAACTTTCAATAACGTGATTATAACATGTAGCTTTTAATAACGTTAATATACCATGTAACTTTCAACAACGTTATTATATTACATCACTTTCAATAACATTATTATACCATGTAACTTTCAATAACTTTATTATATCATGTAATGTTCAATAACAGCCGTTTGATATAATACATCGTTTGCTCTGACTGAATGAAACATTCAACGCATCCTTGGTTAGCCAACATGTTTCCCTGGTGACTGCGCTACACCATGACAATGCTAACACGCTCATGGCAGGAGTTATGTTTAGCATGTACACCATTGAAGTTTATTATGCTACTGGCATTCAACCCAGTGGCGGCTGGTGGCAATTTTTTTTGGTGGGGCCATCTAATCCCAGTATGATTCAATGCAAAAAAAGGTAGCACGCATTACTACTTTGCAGTTAAATAGTTAACATTCATTCCAACACTTTGACATAATAAGGACATCTTATTAATACAATTCAGTATATTATAAGTAGGGATGGGCATCGTTTGGGTTTTTTCCGATACCGGGTGCGTAAACGGTGCCTGAACCGTACTTTGTTATTGCCAAGGCAGATTTGTTTCTTCAAATTGAACAATATATTAACTATTTAAAGTATACTTTAAATATAAATAAATAAATACAAAACACTTGACTTCAAACTACAGACACAAGCATCAAGTGGCCTGATTGGGACCGTGTGCAACAGAACTCCACTCCACTACAAACTGCTGCTTTACTGGACTACACGTCATCATATCATCATATCATCATAATATCAACTGGGAGAGCTTTGTTACAACAAGCCGAGACGGTCGGCACGGCAAAAGCTCGTGCATGTCTTCCCAGCGATCACTCTGTGAGCGAGCACTGTGTCTGTGTGCGCTGCAGCCCCGCCCCCTTAAGCCCCGCCCCCTTGAGCCCGTCTCTGCATGAGAGAGAGAGAGGGAGCAGGGAGTGTGCTCTGATCCGCGCTATTTTTAATAAAGTATCGATACTAAAAATATGCAAAATCATATCGTTTTTAACATACGGGTACCGCGCTACCTTTTTAGTATTGTGCAACATTACACAGTGTAAAATAAGTATTTAAATTGGCTCAGGCACAGAAACGGTGGATCTGGGACCAGGTGTTTTACCTGTAGTTTCTCAGCCAAAGGTCTTCTCTCAAACGGGTGTTGGAGGAGAGATTATACCGAGTTAGCGTTTGGTTTTCTGTGAAGAGCAGTGGCTCCTGCTCGCCGCTGTCATGTTGTTATCATGGTGGCGCCTCATCTGCCCGAGGAGACAGAGACACGGGAACGCGCAGCGGTGGGCTCGATGAGAATAGCCCTCCCGGAAGTCTTTTTTAGGGCGCTGATTGGATGAATTGTGTGTCATTCATTTATTTCTTTAATCAGTGATTGGCTGAACTGCGTATTAGACCCGTCTTCTTTGGGCAGAATCGCTTGAGCCCCATGACGCTTGAGCCCCATGACGTGCACGCGCATTAGAGACTACTGGAGCAGAAGGACGTGCATGAGCATCACAGACATGCAGCTCTGAGCTGCATGAGCAGAGCAGGACAAGCAGGAAAAGCATATATTTGGCGCAGATATCCTATTTAGAAAATATTACTGGGTATATTCCATAGCTCAGAAACACAAATATTGACAATTTGTATAATTTATTAATATTTTTATAATAAAAAAATGTTTCTTCTTTTTTTTTGGTGGGTGGGGCCAAGCCCCGTTGCCCTCTTTGGGCCGGCCGCCACTGATTCAACCTAATCTCAGGTTTTGCACAGTCACCCTGTTTTGACATTGTACGTCTGAAGTAGTATTATTGTGTTCACTGTAAACCTACGACCTCATACCTCTCTAGTTGTTCAATGAGAAACGTCACTGTAGAACGCCTGCTTGGTCATAATACTGTCTGCTAATGACAGAAGCAGTAATATAGCAGTCTTATGTCTAGATTTGATCAAACAATAAGATAAAATAAGATAATCCTTTATTAGTCCCGCAGTGTTGCAGGATTACAGCAGCAGTGCACACAAAAGACACATAGTCAATACAACATCAAGTAACATAAATAAACAGTAAAACAGTAATAAAAACAGTAAAGATAAGACAATAAGAGGAAGTCAGAAACGAGACCACGGGCGGGTTCCTTTGTATTCTTTCAGATCTGTGTGTCCTCGATCCCTCGCTCACTCACTCACTCCTCGCTATTCCCCCACGTTTTCCGATAATTAATAGGTTATTAATTTGTCAGCAAAACCCAGAAGAACGCACTCACGGAAAGAAGAGGAGTCAAATGTAATCAGAGTTCAGCTTCTGTTTGTGAATTCAATGATGGCACAGTTTTGGAAATTGCTCTTAAACGTGTCTCCTGAAGTTAAAGGAAGCCGACTGGTTATTGAATGTGACTGTATGAGAGCAGGAGGCAAAACTGATTATTAAAGATTTGAGAGGGAAAAGGAAGATGGAGATATTCTGCCTTGTGGTGGGATTAAATTCTATTACCAGCTGCATTAATATGCATTAGAGCGTCCATCAAGTCCAATCTATGGATCTGGATCAAAAGGCAATAGCTGAGAGCTTCATCAAGGACATGTGCTCTGTATTCCACGCGCATGGCAACTGAGAGCTGATAGACGGACTCGTCTCAAGTGGGAGTGGAGCGTCTCTCAGGAGACGTAATTAGAGGGAACATTTCTGATGATGAAAAACGCTTCTAGGCGGATTTTCACTGCAGTGTATATGGGATTAACTGTACATTACATGGGCCTCTAATCCATAGGCACACTAAACCAAGAATTAGCATGCATGATTAGCGTTTTAAGCCAGCTATTAGAGGAGAATAAAACTGTAATTCAGCTTAAATGGTTTGCAGTGTACAGTCTGCATGACCTCCTCCACTAACCTGAAACAGGAGACATACACAGACTGCTGGAGAATTAACTACAGTATTTCAAAATGTGTATTTACCCAGAGAAGGTTTTCCAGCATGCCTTCTTTCAACAAACCTGATTTGACTTGCACAGGTTGAGTGTTTGGAGCTCTCAGTACAGCCGGGCTTCTCCTTCTGCCTCTCAGTAGCTCCTCCAGCTTATTAATGTCAGCTGCAGAGAGAGGAGAGAGGCTTCTCTTCCAGATGCTCTCCATCTGAACTGGCTTCTTTCCGGCCACAAGTCTTTCTGTCCTTCAGGCTAACTCCATATAGGGTTTAGAGTGGCTGTATAGAACCAGCTGAAGGAAAAGCCAGCGTTCGTATTTCATATACAAAACATATTCCAGGGATAGGAAATGGTCCATTATCATTCCATCAACTGCAGTACATTATGCTGAAATCACATGGAATCCTCTAAACCTCTAAAATCCTTTAAATCAATCAATGTTTGTGTGTCAACATTTAGTTTTATGGCATTTGTTTGTCATGTTAGGAGTGTGTGAGGCGGTACTGAGCCACAGTGAAGTTTTGAGTTGAATATCAATTGAAAATAGTGGTTGAGAATCAAAAAGGTCTTCAGACTACATCCAGACTCATGTGTTTTTGTTTAAAAAGAGAAACTATCGGCGTACACACACACGCGTCATATCACATGTACTGGGCATGCGTGTAACGTGTACACAGGGAAGCAGACTGGTTAGTTACAGAAAGTACATCTTGGTTTGGCACAAGAAGGTGGAGCTAAGTACAACTGAACGCTGAATAAGACTTAATTAGGTGACCAACAATTACCTCCCAGACCGGACAATGCCAATCACCTTGTAGCCCCGCCCTAAAGCATCCCCTGCTTTATGGTCTGTTTGACTCTAAATGACCATCATTTACTAAATGAACATCATGCTGTATTGAAGACTTGAAACTAGAGATTGAGACATAAACTCATGTTTACTGAGGGAATAAATCAAGAGAGAAGTAGAGTCATTTATATATACTTCTATACAACGAGAGGAGTCGCCCCCTGGTGGTCAGGAGAGAGAATGCAGCTTTAAAACATGAAGCATATACTTCTATACAACCAGAGGAGTCACCCCCTGGTGGTCAGGAGAGACAATGCAGCTTTAACACATGAAGCATATACTTCTATACAACCAGAGGAGTCGCTCCCTGGTGGTCAGTAGAGAGAATGCAGCTTTAACACATGAAGCATATACTTCTATACAACCAGAGGAGTCGCTCCCTGGTGGCCAGTAGAGAGCATGCAGCTTTAACACATGAGGCATAGACTTCTATACAACCAGAGGAGTCGCCCCCTGGTGGTCAGTAGAGAGAATGCAGCTTTAACACATGAAGCATATACTTCTATGCAACCATAGTAGTCGCCCCTTGATGGCCAGTAGAGAGCATGCAGCTTTAAGGTACTTCAGCATTTGGCTTTACTTTTTAGACCTGGAGGTGCCTAAAGGTCACACACACACACACACACACACACACACACACACACACACACACACACACACACACACACACACACACACACACACACACACACACCATCCTCTTGTATATTGCCATTCTTCTGATTCCTCTTAGAATATCACTAAACCCTGCAGACTGTGTCTTTAAGAATTCATTCCCCGGCCTCCATGTTTCCCGTGCCTCCCTGAGCTTGTCTTGCAGAGGCCCGGTTCCTGCATCAGTATTCCATGGATGGAGCTTGCTCTCCCTCTCCCTGTATGATTGTGTTCCTGTGCAGGGAATAAGATCTGATGTGGCTGTCTACAGGTAGACCGGCAGCTCCCCAGAGCCCAGCAAAGCTTAGCCCCTGGTTCCTAGCGTTGGATGGACAGGAGGAGAGGAGCGGGTGTGAGCAGGTGTGTGTGTGGGGGTCAGGGCTGTATTCCTGAGAAGCAGTAAGACACGCAGACAAACGCACAGCGACATAAATATACTGCACAAACACTGAGATATACGGCCATAAAATCATCACATTACACACGCTGTCAAAAGGACTTAGACTTCATAATACTCTGAAATATGGAAAATATGTGCACAGTTCAGAATAAATAAGGAAGTAGGAGGAAGGCTGCCTGGTTTCCTACCTCTAAGCTGTTGGATTGTTTGTCTGTGCCAACTGTTGTATGATGGGACGCTGCAGGGCACAAAAACATTAGGTAGATAGATCATGGTCATACTTAAATAAAAAATACTTTGATTGTTGGTTGGTAAAGGTAAACAATTCCTGGATACAGTCTGGTTGTTTACCTGCAAAAAAGATGTATACTGTAAAAGTCGGGTTACAAGCCGCTACTACCTTCGGTCAGTGTCCCCGTTAGCTCCCCGCTGTAGCCAGCTAGCGCTCCTGCTAGCGCTCCGCTAGCTCTCCGCTAGCTCCCCGACAACCACCGAAGGTAGCAGGACCAGCCCCGGCTCGACACCCGACTCGGGCAGAGGGGGGGCAATAGCAGCAGTAGCGGGGAGCTAGCAGCAGCGCAAGCTAGCAGCAGCGCTAGCTTGCGCTGCTGCTAGCTTGCGCTGCTGCTAGCTTGCGCTGCTGCTAGCTTGCGCTGCTGCTAGCTTGCTACAGCAGGGACACCCACCGGACATAGGAATGAATGAATGAATGAATGAATGAATATATACTTTATTAATCCCCGAGGGGAAATTTGGTGTCGGGGTAGCAGCAACTTACAACAAAATAAACATAAACAAAAACAGCAGGACGAAAGATAAAAGATATATACAATAATAATAATAATAATAATAATAATAATAATAAAATAGAATAAAATAGAAATAGCTGGGATTGTGCAAAAATATATATATACATGTTGTTAGTCAGAGGATCTGGCAAGCGGTGATTTATTATAAAGCCGTAATGCCGTTGGCAGGAATGTTCTCCTGTAGCGGTCCTTGTTGCAGCGGAGCGTGAGGAATCTCCTCGAGAAAGTGCTCCGCTGACCCTGCAGTAGGTGGTGGAGAGGGTGGTCCGGGTTGTCCAATATGGACAAAAGTTTCTTCAGCGTCCTCCTCTCCACCACCTGTTCCAGACACTCCTGCCTGCAGCCAATGATGGAGCCGGCTTTCTTAACTATCTTGTTAAGTCTGTTGGTGTCACCGGCTCCAATGCTGCTCCCCCAGCAGACGATGGAGAAGTACAGGGCGCTGGCCACAACCGACTGGTAGAACATCTCCAGCATCTTGCTGCACACATTGAAGGATCGAAGCTTCCTCAGGAAAAAGAGTCGACTCATCCCCTTCTTGTACACAGCGTTGATGTTGTTCTTCCAGTTCAGTCGGCTGTCGATGGAAACACCCAGGTACCTGTACTCCTCCACCATGTCCACGTCCTCTCCCAGAACACTCAGAGGTCTAGGAGCCATCGCCTTCCTCCTGAAGTCGATCACCATCTCTCTGGTCTTGGCCACGTTCAGCAGCAGGTGATTCTCACCGGCCCACTCCACAAAGTCACTCACCACTGCCCTGTACTCCTCCTCCCGTCCACACCCGACCACCGCAGAGTCATCAGAGTACTTCTGCAGATGGCATGACTCCGTGGAGCGGCTCGTAGCCCGACTTTTACGGTAATACCCCAATATATATCAATATCACTATATATAATGAACTATACTTTGATTGAAGAAACATCCCCACTGTGGAATATATGAGAGTGAGATATAAGATGACATCTTATAAGCTCCACCAATGGGTTGACATGGTATACACAGTGGGCATGGTCGTTGTGTGATGACTTTTTCTCCTGGCCTTTTGTTCCGTCTAAAAATTCCATTTTAATGTCAGTATGTTCAGAAGATATTTATGACTACGGGGCAAAAGAATCGGTCATAACCTGTTTTCCCGTTCACTAGTCGACTCGGGACCTCCTGCCTCCTAAAGGGGCCGTACCGTGGTGAAACCCATGTGACACAGATACCGGGTGAGTCTGTGTTCTGAATCGTCTCTGGTGGAATAAAAGATAAATTGGGCAGACAACTGTAATTCCTATTTCATGGACAATAGCAGCACATCAAGGCACTGAGAAGTATTATTGGCTTATTTTCTGCTCACTAATGATTTCGTCACAGCTAATAATACATTACACACACACACACACACACACACACACACACACACACACACACACACACACACACACACACACCCTAATGCAGAAGCCATCCACAGTGTACTTGCAGGCCCCAGAGTGTTAATAACAATGAACTCTCTTTCCACCTTTAAATCCACGTGAACCGAGGCGCTGGAGTTGAAGAAATGGATGCGAGTGCATCAGGAGGGAAGCGTCCTCGCTGATGGACGGGAAGGAAGAGGACGGGGAAGAGGGAGACGGATGTGTTCTACAGCAGACTGTTTAATTACATCCTTAAGAATAGAATTAGGTATTAGGTAAACAGGAGGATACTGTTTACTCTTGACAAACGCGCTCCAGAGAGCCTGAATAATTGTGAAGGGCACAACCTCTACCTCACATAGATTAATATTTATGAAGGCAATTTTGTCTTTTAATTTTCTCCGAGCGCGCAGCCCGGGGTTTATTGGAGTTCATCGGAGGGAATCAAAGCTGTGTGGAAGGATTTGACTGTTTAATCAAAATGTTTTGCTTTTCACTCTTTATTTTCCTACTTAAAGCAGGCCTGTCCCTGGCCTTTGCTTGGCTGAACCCGCGGATCGATCTGAGCTGACATCACATTTTATTATCTGAGATGAGAAAGTCTTTCTGCCTCTCTCTCCCTCTCCCTCTCTTTATACTCTACCTATTTAACCCCATCTTACCAGCTCAACTCTCTGTTCGTCTGGACTTTCCCATATAGGAGTGCAGAAGTTGTGCACGTGGTTCCCGGGGAACTCATGCACTATGTATGGCATCGATCAGAGAACAAACACAGCACTTGCCGGCCTCCTCTGCTCCTCTCGCTCGCCCTGGAGACATTGTTGATCTTGTTTATGTGTCGGCCCGGCTGCCTGGGCTCGCTGGATCCGTTTGTTGTCTGTTGCCTCAGTGAGGCATTGAATGTGCGCACCGTCAGATCTAATTTCTTTCCACTGTTTCCTCCCCTCCAAACTGCCAATCAGTCGGAGCCGACACACAGAAACACAAAGAGGAAGAGGAGGTGAGGATGAGGAAGGTGAGGTCCAGATCGAAAGAGGGGCCATCTCTATCCGGGTGGAACAGGTTATTTCAAGATTGTCTGTAGATCCCATCATCTTTCATGTCAATGGGAGACCTACACACACACACACACACACACACACACACACACACACACACACACACACACACACACACACACACACACACACACACACAAACATACAAACAGAGTCCCAGACATCTCAGTCAATAGCTCAGATTCCATAGCCATATAACTCCCAAAGGAACCATAGAGTTGTTATTGCTCCAGTTGCGGCTTCACGAATAATTTCATATACTTACTATTGAAATGCTTCTACGTGCAGGACGGTGTTACCAATAAACAAATGAAACCTGGTATTCTTAACTGACTGCAGTTTTTAAGAGCATCACTTCCCTCGGTGCTGTTGTGTTGAGTTCATTGCACAGAGGGAGAGAAATATGCAATTGAACACTGACATAAATTTGACTGATCACCCGGGCTCTCCCCTTTTATGGCGGTAGTGAAAACCTCTATTTCACACATCATCTCAAAAGCTCCCATAAACGCTCAGCTGAGCCCATATCCAGTTATTTAGAGGACCTGCACTGAATAAACAAACAGAGGCGAAGCCAGAGCCCTGGCACAGCGTCTCATACAGCCAGGCGAACAGAATGACCGTCCCGTGTGCCGCCACAAACTTCTTTATCTGTCTGACTGGAACAATGCTCTGACCTTCCTGCTGTTGGCGTTACCCATTGAAATATAGAACAATCGTATGCCGGATTTACTAACTGTTAAGTAATATATTAGGCTAATAGTTTCCTCTAGTAGCTACTTGAGGTGCACCGATACCAAAATTGGATTTCAGGCTGATACTGTCTCAAATAGCTGAATCAGGTATCAGTGACAATGTTCATTCAATTATATAAACTATATACATTATATACTTGAGTAAAGTTGCTTCATTGAAAAAGGTTTATATTGTAATTCCTGCTCCTTTTGAATTTATTTTCCAAGTTGCTGGTTTTAATAAATAATAATTTAGTAAATAGAAATCCTTTATTTGACATAGTACATACATACATGAAATGTGTTCTCTGCATTTAACCCATCATAAGGAGCAGTGGGCTGCCCTGAGTGGCACCTGGGGAGCAATTTAGGGTTCAGTGTCTTGCTCAGGGACACTTTGACATGTGAGCTATGGGGGGACTGGGGATCAAACCGGCTACCTTGTGGTTGCGGGACGACCACTCATCCCCCTGAGCTACAGCCGCCCTAAATGTTCATGAGGACATTTATTTGTGACATTTTGTTTTACAAAGTTTGGAAAGCAGTGTTAAAGCAAAGCCTGGTGTTTGATTCCACATAAAAGAATGACGCCAGTCTCTTCCACACAGTGACGCACACAGCTTGTTACTCTCACTCGTTATCGACCGGCACTCAAAGCCCAAATATTGGTATCAGGACTGAAAAAGTTAAAACTGTAAATCATAGCTTGTTTTATGAAAAAAAGCCAAAAACTGCTGTATTGAAGACCATAAGTAATAAACAAGTGAAATATATGGTTTGGTACAAATTTGTGAGTCCTCGCCTGAATGTTGTTCTAAACCCTCTCTAACTTTGTTCTGCTTCACTTTTATCAAAGTCAACCTTTGCAGAGAGAATGTTCACATATCACAATATGTGTACATTCTCTCTGCAAAGAGAGAGAATTGGGTTAGAGAATGTTCACATATTGTGCTAGAGTTGGTTAGAGTTGGACCTTACAGCTGCATCATTTCAAAGATTTTTTTTTATAGGCGGACCTGAAACCTTTTAATTTGTTTCTGTGTGTCATCTTCATTTACTCTTAACCAGTAACATATAGACTGATATTTACACATCTGAACAAAACGTCACATGTGTACCTTGTATTATAACCCAAATTATTCAAATAGCCCTAGTGGTTGCAGAGATACACCCTTTTTAGTTTGAGTATGCAATTTTCGAGGAAAGGGCCTAAAAATAGGTGGGTTTTTAATGATAATTGTCATTATAATTCATGATATAGTGATATACATATTAAAGGCGGCCAGTGATTGTGTCAGCCAGGTGTCTGCTGTCCTTTAACCACCTCAGTACAGCTGTGCTGCTTTCTGGGCAGCTGTTCTGAGGACATTGACATTTGTAAAAAAGGTCAAAGTCAGCGGGGTTTGAAGAAATAGATGCTGATAAATGGCAGGAAACAAAATGGGCAAGTAAACTCCACTATCTCCCCTGCAGAATATGAAGCATTCATTTCATTTTCATGGACATATTACGAATCATGTCGAATCAATGAACTGGTTGGTTTGAGTGACATATCTTATTATTAAAGTCAGTTTTTGATAATTACACAATTCTTTCTCAACATTTGTCGAGGACGTCCTCCAGTTATTGAGTCCAAGCCCCTTCTTGCACACCTCGCCTCGCAGCTTCATTACTCTTTCCTTTGCTTCTCTTCGTTTCCGTCTCACTCTGAGTGATCGGCAAGGATTTAATCAAGGCCTATCAGTGAGGGGTAATGGTTTTTACCTGGAGTCTCCTCATCAGTGTATTGGAAGCAAAGCGCATATTTAATGCACGTTAAGTGGGCTGTATAGGTTTGGCCCATGGCTAAAACCACTGCCGTGTTTGCCGGCTACTTATTCCTCATCAATGGAGAGCTGTCTTTCTGGAACGATGAGTCTGTAAAGAGAGAAATTTGAGCACAAAAAGGTGATGATCTGGAAAAATTATGCTGGCAGTGATTAGAATTTGCTTCGCCTTGTTCACGATAAATACACTGATTACACATCAATAAACATTCCCTTCATTAAATCCAAAACTCGAACGCCACAGACTTTGTTGCTTGTGCTGCTGTGTATGTTTCTCCCTGTAATACTTTTGATGGCGAAGTGGAAAATCCCTCTGAAGCAGCATTTAGACAACTAAAGCTGCTTTAAATAGTATTGTCATCAAAAGAAGGAGCCAATGCTCATGGAGATACTAAAATGGATTTTTCATCCATGTCGCTAATGCTAATGCAAAGTGTATACCAAAAAAGTCAGGTTACAAGCCGCTACTACCTCCGGTCGGTGTCCCCGCTAGCTCCCCGCTGTAGCCAGCTAGCGCTCCTGCTAGTGCCCCTGCTAGTTCCCCGCAACCACCGAAGGTAGTGGGACCAGCCCCGGGTCGATAACCGACTCGGGCAGAGGGAACCCGGGCAGTAGCAGCAGCAGCGGCCAGTAGCAGCAGGGAGCTAGCAGCAGTTTCCACGGTCAAACATAAACTGCAAAGTTCAACTATGGAGGAGAAGTCCTCAAAGTGCTCAGCATAAAGAACATTTGAAGTTGAAAGCTCCAAACGAAGCGACTAAGTGGACCTTGAGTGGCGATGGCTTTGTCAAACCAAATTGATGTTCTACAAACAGTGTTTTGTTGTGTAACACATTTTTATTTTAGTTTTTGGGAAAACAAAAAACAGCTAAAGCAATTAGTACAATTATGTATTACTTTCAGAACTGTCAAAGGTGCCTTGAAAGAACTTTTACACAACGTGTGAAAATACAACACAAGACACAAGCAGCGTATTTACTGAGGATGAACAGCTCACGTTAGCTTAGACGTTTAGTGACTGACCGCATGCAACATTTCCTGAGACGGCCTCACCCTCACTATGAGAAAAGGGTATAAATAAATCAACTCTCAAATTATCTGTGTCAAATACAGGGTGCAAATATCATAAATGTATCTGTATGTATATGACGATTGTTATGAACTTAAATTAAATTAAATTAAGATTACGTTTCAAATTGTAATTGCTTACACTTGTTGTTAATTAAAAAAGCAAACACATAACTAGAATATGTTACTAAGTAATGGGCAATCAATAATAATACATTATTTCCCGGCCCTGTGCAACAAATGATGACTTACTCTGTAGAAGGTGCAGCGCCGTATTTGTCAAGTTCAGCGCATATATGATAATGGAGCCAAAGAGATGAAGTTCTTTGAGACGAAAACGTGTTTCTTTGGTTTCTTCGCCCTCCAAGTACACAGCTATATTTAGAATAGTCTTGATATAGCTTTAGAATTAGAAGTTTCAGGTAATTATTTTTGATTAATTAAAACGGTAATTAGTTTCTTGAAGGGATAATGTCTTCATAAAAAACACAAAAAAACAACCCTTAAATCCAGATGTTGGCGCTTAAAGTCAGCTGGAATCACTTTCAGGTTGACAGACTATATAACAAGCATTGCTAAAGAGCGTGTGGGCAGTGTTAAATGTTAAATGCTTACTCATATAGAGACTTAAACTTCTTAAATCACAGGCGTCTCAGCAGCAGCTGGATGTTGCTTCTATTCAAACGCAGCAGTTCCCCTGAGCACACATGGCAGATTGTTAATTACGACAAGTCTGGGGGAAAATTACTTTATCGATTTGCATCAAGCCAGCTAATGCGAGAGAGAATACAGAGAGGCTGAGGCCGAATTCCACCGAGTCTGATGTTTACACAAAGCAACCTCTTCTGTCCGAGCTGCCGCGGCGAGCGTTTTACGTCTTTCAAAGTCATGCGCCGCTGCTACGTTGCTGCTGAGGTGAAGCCACCCAGCTTTGAGGATGAGGATTCCTCTATGTGTCTGCGTCTGATAGGGCACTGCTGGCTGTTCAGCTACACACCTCTGGGAGTGCTGCAAAAGTTCAGAGGGGAAGGAAGGTAGTGGGTTGAGTGGTGAAATAGAGTGGGATGACAGAGGTAAAAGATTGAATAGAGAAGGGGAGGGGGAGTGAGAAAAAAAATAAGAAGAGAGGTCAGGGATCCAAGAGGGAAGTAGAGGGACAGAGAGAGAAAAATGTGCCAAAGCCAGAGGCAGATAGACAGAGCCACTCTGGGCAATGGAGACATCACAACTGACAGAACTGGCCAGAGTCCAGGTGAGAAAAGAAAAACAGACAGGCTGTACGGGGAATTAAGTGAATGGCCAGGTGCATGTTTTCAACAGCCACGTCCGGAAAACTGACAACTGTAGATGAGCCAGGAGACACTAAGGAAGTATGTCAGGCAATCAGCTAAAGCTGACAAGCGTAGCTGGGGTTGCTAAAAAATCTATTGACTCGATAGGAGCTGACTGCTTGATATGTTTCTCCAGGAATGCTGGGCGAGGAGGTGGGTAGTGCCGGTCCGTCCAGTATTATTTTAGCTTGTGTAGAGCGATGGATCTTAATTTCAGTAGTCAACATGGCAAAGCAGCATAAAAGGTGAACTTATCAACCCCGAGTCTTCACAGCTACGCTCTAATTGCTCCGGTTTCCCAAAACGGATGCATCTGCACCTGCCCACATACTGCTGCAAGGCTACTCAGATGAACACATTCTTACACAAATTTGTTTTAATCAGGCAGAAACATCTGGTTCTGAAAAGTGAACAAATGTAAAAAATCCTTCACGCTGCATTCTCTCTCCTGACCACCAGGGGGTGAAGCCTCTCGTTGTATAGAAGTCTATGCTTCATGTTTTAAAGCTGCATTCTCTCTCCTGACCACCAGGAGGCGACTCCTTTGGTTGTATAGAAGTATATGGTTCATGTGTTAAAGCTGCATTCTCTCTCCTGACCATCAGGTGGTGAATCCTCTGGTTGTATAGAAGTATACGCTTCATGTGTTAAAGCTGCATTCTCTCTCCTGACCACCAGGGGGTGACTCCTCTGGTTGTATAGAAGTATATATAAATGACTCTACTTCTCTCTTGATTTATTCCCTCAGTAAACATTGTAAACATGAGTTTATGTCTCAATCTCTAGTTTCAAGTCTTCTTCAATACAGCATGATGTTCATTTAGTAAATTATGGTCATTTAGAGATCATAAAGCAGGGAATTGTGATTGACAGGGTGCTACCAGAGTTGTAACAGGCCTCTCTACTGGTTCACTTCAAAATCTAAGATGGCCACGACCAAAGTGCTCCACTCGAGGCTTCAAACCCAGAGTCAACAAACCAATTGGTGGTGTCACGATGACTACGTCCACTTCTTCTAAACAGTCCATGGTTTTAATCTGCACTTTTTATATACACTGTCTATAAAAACGCATTGTTAAATGGGAAAACGCATGTCAGAGAAACCAAGCAAACAAACTAACGTATATCATCTATAGTTGATCCGATACAGGCAAGGATGTTTAGCTGTTGGCTAATAGCAACCGCATGATGTTCCTGACATCAGGAAATCATTGGAAGAGACCAAAAAAGATTAGTTTATTCCCTTTGATGAACACACAGCTGGTCTGACTAAAAGCTTGAGCCTCAAACAAATAGTCAGCAGATCACATGATGAAGACATCTGAGAAATGAGCCTCCTAGCATGTCCAGCTATTACAATTACTGGTAGGATTTGCTGGATGGACGTATTTTTCTTTCGGACACCCTTTTGTAATTCCCTGAAACGCTTTTTGCAATATGTAGTACAGTGTTTTAAAGCACCAGCCTCATATTGTGCCCTTGTTTATATTCCAAAGGACGAATCCCTTTGCATTGTGAATATTAATGAGGCTGATTAAACACGCTCCATGCAAAAACACCTGTGACAGCCAGCGATATTTACTGGATGTTTATCAAAGCAATCTTATTATCTCATTATCTTTGCATTCTGGTGAGCCTTCATTTGCTGCATTGTGCTTAATGAGTCTTATTAACACCTGCCTCTGTCCTTGAGGAAAGAGAGAAAGACGGGGTAGGTTGATGGGAGGGATAATCTCTACTCTAGCTTGTCTTTTAAGTGGTGATTTGTTCAAATTTACCGAGGATGTTATTCACGGGGAGTTTGGAGGCGTACTCATATCGAGTACATTATGGGAAGAGTTCCGAATATACCATCAGAATGTGACAGGTTCTCAAGGTTGAACACTTCTTGAAGTGAAGTTAAAGTCTCACGGCACAGTATTTTTAAGCAAAGGGCGCATCCGTATCTCAAAAGCATTTGTCATTAATAAAGACAGACATTCAGAGCACAAGGGGACATACAAGACTACGAGTCACGCTAGCAGCTCTCACAGTGAAATGTGCTCACTATGCAAATGCTAACATGCTAACTCTTGCAAAATAGCACTACCGTAAAAGTCGGGTTACAAGCCGCTACCTTCGGTCAGTGTCCCCGTTAGCTCCCCGCTGTAGCCAGCTAGCGCTCCTGCTAGCGCTCTGACAATCACCGGTAGTGTAGGTACCGGAGGTAGCGGGACCAGCCACGGCTTGACACCCGACGCGGGCAGAGGGGACGCGGGCAGTAGCAGCAGGAGTGGCCAGTAGCAGCTAGCTGAATCGCTGCTAGCGCTGCTGCTAGCGCTGCTGCTAGCGCTGCTGCTAGCGCTGCTGCTAGCGCGCTACAGCGGGGACACCCGCTGGAGGTAGAAGCGGCTTGTAACCCGACTTTTACGATACATACAGAGCACGGCTAAGGCTGAATGTCATTATTTTAAAAGGTTATATCATGATTAGATAGGGTTATAAAACAGTGACAGTCACAAAGTAAATTTGCTATGATATAAAACCAGGAAAAGACTAAATTATCCTATTTGAGAAGCTGGAAGCATAACGTGTTTTGCATCAACAATGAATCCTTTATTTTTTTTAAAACAGTTGCCGATAAAAAGCGCAACATATGGAATTCAGAGCATTAACATAGCAGCTAACATGTGTTATCAATGTAAAGATACAGTATAATGGAGTAATGTCTACCTGAGCAGAGATTAAGTCACTCGCTCTGCCTCACTGGTTAGCTCTCAATTGGCGGTTACAACTGTATTTCATGGAACTCAAAAACCACAAATTCCCTCAACTTCATGGTGGCACAAGATGAAAAGGCAAGTGATCACTGGAGTCAGAGGGATTCATCGTCGGTACACATTTTCATGGCAAGACATTTCACACTCGAGCCCAAAAAAGCCAATCTCATGTTAGCACTTGAGTACAGGTCGAGGGCCAACAGAAGGTTGGGGGATCTGACACCAAAGTCAGAAACCCTCATCCTCTGGGGACACTGCATGAATGTGCCAAACTTCATGGCATTCCATCCAATAATTAAGATGTATCCGTTTTGATAAGCCTTGCAGCTAGCGAGACTGAAAATGATAAAGATTGAACACACAATGTATTTGATTCAAGCAAATGTGCATTTCTCTGCAATGACAATAAACGGCACACATATCCAGAGGACACATGGATCCATGATGCCTCTCAGTCCACGCAAACTCAAACACGCTTCAGTATATATGGTGACATCAAGCCGTTACCTCTTTCTTTAGTCAATTATAAGTTCCTAAAAGCAACTTTTAAGCTGTAAACAGAAGCATATGTTTTGAACTAGGATCATTAATTGCCTTGTGTCTTTTTTTTTTGCCAAGCGCATTATAGCACTAAGGAAGCCCGGCTAACACAGTTACATCAGTAGTGGCCTGGCTAACAAACTAAGCATCTGCTGTCCCTCCCTATTCCCTGCCTCTAATGTCATTAGGCATGATTCAGGACACTTTGTTACCATCGACTGCAGAGTAATGATGCATGGTTACTGATCACTCCAACAGTTTCTGTCTTTATAAGCCTGCTGGGTCGCTCTCGAACTCTCAAACAAGCCTCTTTCCTCCAACCAATAATCCACCAAAAACCAGATAAAGCTGGTGTAATTAAGTATTGATCACAGAGAGCAGGTAACATTTGCAATGACTGAGTGTGGCTCTCTGGCCAGACGAAGTAAGACTAATGAACTTCTGTCATTTCCCTTTGAGTCAGTGAGGAAATATGAGATATGCTAGTCCAGGTATTCATAGATAGTTATGTCTGTTTGATGAATCATAAGCTCAAAGAATGACATTCTGCATATCCAAGGCTGACATAAATAAGGCAATTGCAGACTCACTTTCATCACCTAAACATTGTACGAGTGTCCTTGGCCTCTGTGCTCTTAAACCTTTAAACACCCTGGAACCAATTTTGGCTCTAAACTTTTCTTTCTTTTTCCCTGTGTTTGAGTCGTCGTAGGAACCCCCAAATTAATTCCAATACTTGTGTTTATTGTATGTATTTTTTCAGCAAAGTCTTGGGAAAAAAATGTATATCTGCAAAAAAAAAAAAAACTTTTAAAAGATATTTTGATCATAACTATGAACATCCAGCGCGATATGAACAAGATTTCCCAAAAATGCCTCACCGAGTTTTTCAAACTGTATTATGGTGCCCTAACAACAGCCCACATACTAATAAGACACCTTTTTGGAAAGATTAGGACATAAAGAATCGGAATCTGTCAAAATCATAGTATTTGGGTGTTCAAAGGAGTTTCAGTCAAAAAACTGTGTCGTTCGGTTCAAAAATGGAGTTTACGTAAATACGTAAACTTAACGGTTACTTTAATGATGTTTCACACCAGATGTCTCTTCTCACAAGGGTTGCGGTATTGTAGCAATTTAAATGAAGTTAAACAACGATGTGGTTCCGGAGATAATATGTTGTTGTTTTTTTGTCTGATAATAGGCGCAGGGGGATTTTTTTTTTATGAAACCCTCTCTCAGAGCATTGTGCAGTATTACATTCTGAGGATCACGGCGGTGATGGGACTTATGAGAGGGAGCCAAGAAAAGTGTGTGTTTATATGCGCATCTGCGCGTGTTATTATGGATCAGTCTTATCTGCTATTTTTTTTATCAAGGCTATATTTTCTTTGAGTTTGGTCTTGGTCATGTTTGGGAGTGTTTTTACTGCTGATTGGATCACATTGTGAATGTGTGTTTTGTCCCTTTATACCTTTATACCCCTTTTATTTGCTTTACACACACTAATACAGTGTATCCCTTCAGCAAACTGGAATCGACCTCACATAAATGTTGTCATGGGACACAAGCTTTGTTGACTGCTCAACTGAGAAAATTATAAAATGGATTTTTTTGACGCATAAACAAGGTTTCGGTCTAGCGCTGTGATGGCTGTGTGGGATGACGTTGCGGTAAAAGTACAAAGACACTGGAGGAGCATTCTGCATGGCTGAATGGATAACCCGTCACGAAAGAGAAAGGAACTGGAAATACCTGCAAAACAAATACATAGAAATGATAAAGACAGTCAATTAATGTGAAACAATAAACCATGTAAGATGTTATTGAGCTACGATACCATGGAGCCCACACTGCCACTAACTGCACTCCCTGAATAAATATGGTCAAATGTTTACACTATTACACAACAGAACTATGACGAGATCCAAATCCACCAAACCAGCCTGAAGAACATCTGAAACATCTGCATGAGAATCTACAAGAGTCTATGGATCTGGATGATGCTACTCCATTATTGGCCAGTCTGCATTTGAGGGGCGGGACTTAGCGAAAGGGTCAATCATAGTTTTGAACATGACACATTATTGTGTAGCATAACACACCTGTGACCTGCTGTACACTAGAGCCAGCAGAATATTACCTCAGCTTCTTTCATCAAATACCAATTTTTCCATTTTTCCATTGAATAATGACAGTTTTATATAATCAATCAAAATCAATTTTTTATATAATAAATTTACATAATCAAGTTTTCAAATCAAACTTGTGACAGTTTTTGAAAAATGGAACAAACTCAAAATCAAACCTGTAAATTATTACCATGTTTACTAAATCTCAACTTTTCATATGTGTAAACTATTTGAGCGCTAAAGAAAAATCTTCAACGACCAGGCTCCACTTTTACCGGAGCTTTCAACTGCATCTCGGGGTTTTCGTCAGTGGATGGTGTTCGCTTAGCTCTTGTTATGAAACATTCCATATTAAACTTTGATTAGACATATAATGCTCTAAATTCTAACTAAATGGCCAAATCCTAAAATGTACACTACTATCACATGCTTGAGATTGCAAAGACAATGAGCCCACAGACCATAATGTGTTTCTATTCACAGACTAAGACTCGCTCTCTTAGATTTTGGTAAGCACAGATGCAACCAAATGGGATGTCACAGCAGGGAGGGCAATAACACGGGTACATTGTGTGCTTCATGACGTGTTTATGCCTGCGCCTGTGGAGGGACGACCTGATGAGTGCTGTTTACTCGCATGGCTGTGCAGGAGTGCACACACTGTCTGTGTGTGAGTATGCAGACAGATCGTGGCCGTGATCAGCTAGTCTCACCGGGACAGAGACCTCAGCCAACATCTGTAGCTACGGCGAGCATGGCGGCACATGTCCTGTGGGAGAATCACGGGTGAGACCAGAAACCAGCGAGGGGTTCTTAGAGCCTCCTGAGACCAGACTGTGAAGCAGTCCTGTGTTGCTCAGACACCACAACAAGTCAATTTAGTATGTTTTCTAAAGTAAAAGCACATATTTCCACTGGGTTTTTAAAAGGGAAAGAGAATAAGTTTCCACTGGTAGGGATTTAGGTGAAAGAATAAATAGTTTAAATAGGATAAAGGGACGCTCGTGGGAACTACTGGAGGTCGACTCTTATGCTGCGTTCACACCAAAAGAGTTGCGAAATATTCGCGTGAGTAGATTACATGTAAAGTCAATGCACAGACGCGAATGGTAGCGAAAAAGCAAATTTTTCGACGGGGAAAAAGCTTTTCTGCTTTTCTGCCTTTCTGCTTTTTCGCTTTTCAGCTTTTTCGCTTTTCAGCTTTTTCGCTTTTCAGCTTTTTCGCTTTTCAGCTTTTTCGCTTTTCAGCTTTTCAGCTTTTTCGCTTTTTTGCCCAAGTTGCTCCTCCGCCTGAAGGAGCGCTGGAAGCGGCTTCACTTAGACACTCGTCGTGGAGGAGTTAGAGCTGAGTGCGACTACGGATAATATTATGAACCCAGACACGGGGGCGTTTGATGTTCCGACGTATATAAAGCAGAACTAGTGGTTATTTCAATGGTGAATGGCGGAAATAGTAACTGCACGGTTTAGAGTCTTCTGCTGAAGAAGCGATGCCGCGAGAGGCGAGGAAACAAGGACACAGGGAAAGTGTTGTTGTTTTAAAATTGTTCTGCATTATGTTTTGATGCTTTTAATGGTTTAAGTGTGGTTTAATGGTTTAAGTGTGAAGCACTTTGAATCGCCTTGTTGTTGAAATGTGCTATACAAATAAACTTGCCTTGCCGACTGCGTTTTTATTGGTCTGTTTTAGACTCTATTCCCCCTAATAGTAAAACACTATGAACCCTGGATGCATGAACTATTACACACAGGACTACAATAAGAGAAGAGAAGATAGCAACACATTCTTTTTCAGAACTCTATCTTTAATCTTCCGTGTTGTATGAACTACAAGTGCACACATGCGACATCACAGCGACTCCCTCTGGAGAGAGAGGCTGAGACAAGGCCCACTGGTTCGCATGATGCAGTGTATATGCGAGAGGCTTTTATTGTGAAAGGGAAGAACAGAGTGTACTATCCAGTGTGTCTCATATGTTCAGAGGCCGTGGGGATTAATGTAAAGCACCACTACGAGACAACGCTCACATATTTTGAGATGGAGCGTTGTCTCACATCTGAAATGAAGGCACAAAAAATAAACCCTATATGTTCAGAACCCTAACACATTTATTCACGGTCCAACAATGATGTTAACAGAGAGGACAATAGAGCTGAAAGTACTTTATATAGATATATATTAATCAAGATAAACATTTTTCAAAAGCTTTGTGTCGTGTAATTTATTATTGAATGCATCCTTGAAACAAGAGAAGAACATGTATTTATTAGAAGATTATGTATTGTTTATAATTCATCCAGTTAAATTTGAAATCCGACAATAAATATTGAGGAGACATTATTAATTTGAACTTTCTTTATTTTAAATGACAGTCAGTTGTTGACTACATACAGACGTTGATACAACTGCTAGGTTACTTCAATATTTATATATATATATATATATATATATATATATATATATATATATATATATATATAGCACTAAATCAAGTGAGACATTATTGTGATGTTCCCGACCTTTGCATGAGGACATTCTCTCTATATAATTATAATTGAAAACCTCAGATTTATAAGGTCTTAGTTTCCCATGCTGAGGTGATCTAAAGTGTTTTCTGTGTCAGTTCTGATGAAGAGCACTATTCCCTCTTTTTACTGTATTCCATGTATATTGTCTCCTGGTTTCATGGAGGAAGGTGTGGGTCTGGAGCTGATATAACAGGGTGATTTAGGTGTAGCCTATGGAGGGAGAGTCTCAGCTCGGCTTTTATTGCCAAATATGGAAGTTAAAGTTGAAATGCAGAACCACTACTTTTCTGACACTGAGCTGGCAACACAAAGCAAAGGAACTAAGGACAAAGTCATGATTACACATCTACCTAAGGGGGAAATAACAGAAAGGAAGAAGAAAGAGAAATACTGCACTTTATTGTCTATTTGACCCTTAATGGACCATAATTTACGAAATGAACACCATGCTGTATTGAAGAAGACTTGAAACTAGAGATTGAGACATAAACTCATGTTTACAATGTTTACTGAGGGAATAAATCAAGAGAGAAGTAGAGTCATTTATATAGACTTCTATACAACCAGAGGAGTCACCCCCTGGTGGTCAGTAGAGAGAATGCAGCTTTAACACATGAAGCATAGACTTCTATACAACCAGAGGAGTCGCCCCCTGGTGGTCAGGAGAGAGAATGCAGCTTTAACACATGAAGCATAGACTTATATACAACCAGAGGAGTCACCCCCTGGTGGTCAGGAGAGAGAATGCAGCTTTAACACATGAAGCATAGACTTCTATACAACCAAAGGAGTCACCTGTCTTCACTTTTCAGATCAGGATGGTAACCGCCTGTTCAGGACTCAGATGTTCCCACAGTGTATCACTATGCTTTCCCTTTATTCTCAGAAAATAATTAGGAGTTGTGCTGACAATGGCCTTTTTATCCCTTTGTCATTGTTTTGCAAATGCAATTACAATGATGTAAAAATGGTCTCGCATTTTTAGTCAGGTAGAAATTGTTTACTTTTGTCCATTAAAAATAAAATGTTCCCAGCCATATCTCACAACACCTGTCTTCAGGGAGTGGGCATTGCTCAACATATCTGAATTCCTTCCAAGCAGTATGTGACGGGACGACACTCGCGCATAAAAAGTGTTCCATTGCTATTGACGCAAACAAAAATGAAGGTGAAAGGTTTCTGACTAACAGAGTCCTCGGTGGACGCAGCGAGGGTCTCTGCAGGACGGCGCTGAAGGGCCTTATATCTTTTGAGGTCATTCTGAAATGACTACCCATGCGATTTCTTGCGGCAGACACTTCTGTTCATGCTATTCTCTTTAACCGTCTGTGCTGCATATCTTCCCCCCACAGTGCCGCCCTCTTCTGTGCACTTTGGAGCATCTTATCTGGGCAGCAGAGTCTTCACAGAGCCGCAGATGTTGATATCAGGCTATTGCATCACTCCTCTCTCATGGAGACAGGTAGGAGAAAGGAGAGCACTACAAAAGGAGCAAGAATAAATCATCTGGCTTTTGTTATTATAATTCAAAACGGGCACAGACTGAAGGGTTGGCTGCTAAAAATAAAGAGCACATTAGTAAAAACATGATTATGAATGATATCACGTTGACTCTTGTGTATAAGTATTCAATTCAAAAGTTAGGAAAACAAGTTTCACAAGGCTTTTTGTGCCGATAATACATTTCCCAGTTGGAAAATGGAACTTTGCTTTGAATTTTCTAATACAAACACCAATTACATTAAGACAATAATAATACATGTTCTGCTTGACAAGAGGAAACAAACATGACAAACTTGAACAAAGCTCATTTCAGAAAGGGGCTGTTGCTAATGCACTTATCTCAAATGAATATGTTGTACGACTCTTGAAGCTCGAAGCAAAATGTGAGTAAACAAGATTAAATCAGCGGTAATTGATATTTTTAAGTCACAATGTGAAATTGGCTCCTTCAAAGTGTTGAAACTACAGAACCATCTTACGTGTTGACCTGATGATGGAGCTTATGAATGTCTGCACCAAATGTCACGGCAATCCATTAGTTATTGAGACATATCACTCAAAACCACAAAGGCCAACCTCTAGTTGGCGCTAGAGGAAAAGTCAGAGGATGACTGAAGGCATCAGTATTCATCCTCTGGGCACCATGAATCTCTTCACCAAATGTCATGGCAACCCATCAAACAGCTGTAAAGATATTGCTTTACAGCCCATGTCGCTAGCATGGCTAATATATTGCAGTAATCCTCATCCTCCTCCTCCTTCATACCATTTATTGTTCACCGACAGCAGCGAAGCCTTCAGAGGAGTCCTGAGCGTGGGTGTTGAGTGCGCTACAGTGAATAAAAATTACTCCTGGCGTCTGGACAGAGCAAATATACGGTTAGAGAGCACGTCAGGCCAAACAAGCCATTACAAAGGGAGTGGGGCGAGGTCGATGAAAGGGGAAACCAACCCGCTTGTTAGCGCAAATATAGAGATCGCTACACATCACTTACTTTTAGGAAAATTTGAGGGAAATCATTTGAGTTCCCTTTCCCACCCTCCCTTTTGTTCAAGCTCCACGAACCAGCCACCGGCTTCTTGAGGCGGTTGTGTGCACACATTCATCAATATGCTCCCGGAGCTCTGTGGGCGTATACACTTATTCAACTCGTTCAACTTTTTTTAACATCCTTGCAAAAACAGAACTGTTGCTCGTCGAATGACACTCGCTAATAACTTTTTCTGTTCTACACAAATTTCTCAAGTCATTACAAGCCTTAGACACTTCTCAGCCGAGCGCCCTGCACTGCAGCCGGCAGACGGGATGCATGTCGGCACGGAGGATAAATAAGCACCGCCCGTTTAACGCTCCTCTAACCGTATTTGCCACATTCATCATTATCATGCATTTTACCTTGAGGCGGCTGTGTTGTGTCGGACACAGAAGCCCCAGAAACAAGCCCCGCTGTGTTTAAACAAAGCCACCATGTTGATGTTTGTCTTCCCCGCAGTGAACGCAGTGGACCACAGCGACTCTAAGCCTGGTCGACTTTAAGAACAAATGGCAGCCAAGGTCCTTTCTGCCCCCGTGGCTGCTCGCTGATCGCGGATGATAAATGGCCGAACATGGCCGAACCCTCATTTGGCTCTCGCGGCATCGGGTGATAAAAGCGAAGCCCTTGTCAGGGATGGAGTGCGCTCGGCTCTGCAAGGACGAGGCCTCACACCCACAGAGGAGGCTGGAGGAGGCTGGACTTAATATTCACAGCGGGGCAGAGGCAGAGCGTTTGGGGAGCTGGCTGTGGAGAGGTGTCAACGTAGCCGAGCGGAGAGGGGGGTATACTCCGTATACTGGTAGGTGAAGGTGCACCTGCAGCTTCTATTTATGGCGCGGCTCATCATGCTGTCAGAGAAGCATTAACCTGGGTGAGCTTGTGTCACTCCTGCTCATGAAGGACGTTAGAAAATGATGACTGAGCGAGGAGAAGTGAAGATAACTCACTTCTGCAGGTTAACGCCGCAACATTACCGTAAAAGTCGGGTTACAAGCCGCTCCTACCTCCGGCCAGTGTCCCCCCTGCTAGCGCTGCTGCTAGCTAGTGCTGCACTGCTGCTGCTACCGGCAACTGCTGCTGCTACTGCCCGTGTCCCCTCTGCCCAAGCCGGGTGTCAAGCCTGGTCCCGCTACCTTCGGTGGTTTTCGGGGAGCTAGCGGAAGTTAGCGGAGAGCTAGTGGAAGTTAGCGGGGAAGTAACAGAGCACTAGCAGGAGCCCCAGCTGGCTACAGCGGGGAGCTAACGGGGACACTGACCTAAGGTAGTAGCGGCTCGTAACCCGACTTTTACGGTATTCTAGTTAGCTATAGGGGTGGGGGGGGAAATCGATTCTGCATAGTATCACGATATTTTGCGTGCCGATATTGTATCGATACACGGAAGCCATCGATCTTTTATTTAATCAATTATAAACTTTTTGGTCCTCGAAAAATAAAATCAATTGCTTTTTCAGCCCACTAGATGGTGCTGTGTTGTTTTGTGGTGAGGTCAGCGGAGGTCCCGTATCAGCGTGATCAGTAGGAAGTTGGTAAAAACAAACATGGCGACAGCGGAGAAAGAAATTAGAAATGCGCCGTCCGTGTTTAAAGCAGACGTCTTGACTCGTAGCGCCGCTGCTGCACAGCTGTTGCACAGCTGTTGCTCGACACACGGGACAACATGCGCGACACTGCGCTGGTCGAAGACGGTAAAAAAAACATAAATCAAACTGACTACGGGTCCTCTAGCAGCGCTGGAAGCGGCCGTCTTTCAGACGCACTTCCTCGCGTGAAATCCACCGAGCTGTGTGGCTACGGATAATATTATAAACCCAGACACGAGGGCGTTTGCTGTTCCGACGTTTTTGGGATTTCCACAACATGTATGAAGCAGAAAGAGTGGTTATTTCCATGGTGAATGGCGGAAATGAAAACAGAGATAAGCCCCGCCCTCTCTACGGCGCATCCAGCTCGACGACGCCACTATGTACTGCAATAATGAAGTGACTATGTAGACTGTAATACAAACAGTTCAGTTTGTCAGGTGCAATATCTATGACATGTTGGTCAGTTTGTCTGCTTGACAATCACATTTTGCTGCAATAAAAATTATTGAAGTGAGATGAACAGACTGAAAATTATCTTCTTAGATACAATATGTTGACAACGTTTTCCTCTGGGGACAATTTGCGGTGGAAAAAAAGGGAATACATCGAAATACTCAATAAATCTCAGTATCGTGATATCAGTATCGTGGTATCGAATCGGGACCCAAGTATCGTGATAAAATCGAATCGTGGGACCTCTGGTGATTCCCACCCCTAGTTAGCTATGGATTGAACATGGACTTTGCTGAGTTATTTACAGCGTAGTCTCTGAGTCAGTATAGGGAGAGGACACTTGGCAACCGCAGCACACTTTTGTACATTTGTACGATTAATTATCTTAATGGGTCTTACCGGGCTAATCACTCCGCATACATCCCCGCATAATGTGCATCTACTCTGACGAAGTGCAAAGAAAAATCTTTTAATTAAAGGAAGCAAGCAAACAAAGTAAAAGCCACGGCTAATTATATTCAATCAGTTCGCAATCATAGTGTTGCATGTCTCAATTACAGAATTTCAATGCCCTCATCACTGTAATCGCACGCGCCGTGTTTGGATTTGAGCAGCCGGCCTCCCCTGTTTAAGAATGGCCACCCAGCTTCCTATTATGGCGCGCTGCCTGCGGGATAATTGATTTGGTTTAATATAATAGAAGACAGTGAACAGGAAAGTCTCAAAGGAAATAGGACTGTCATCTGTCTCCCGTTCTATTATAACGCATTGTACCCTCACCTCAATCTCCTCATCCAAGAAACTAATGAAGTAGTATTTGCATGCAGGGTCGTAATCACATTTTCTACACAGCTGTACATATTCAAGATGATTATTTTATCTATTTTTGAGCATGTCAAGTAAAAACATTTTTCTGTCTTTATGTAGGTGAGGAGAAGTGTTCAGAAGATGAGAAATATTTTGTTGTCTGATGATATGAATGTGAACATTTTTATCATCTAAAAATTCTTAAGAAATAACAAAGATGTCCTGTCAGGTGATGTCGGCATTCTTTCCAAAGCTACTATCTGCGCCTGCATCTGTACAAATATCTGGAGTCTGATTCATGGCAGAAGTTGTCAGCGGCATCAACTGTGTTCACTTGTTCTACTCCTCATCCTAACAATATACCAAAATATAATCACCATATAACCTCAAATTGACCTGATATAGAGTGCTTACGTTATTTTGTAATATTGCTTCCATTTTAGAGCAAAATTGCAATAAATGTGCCAAATCATCCATTACTTTTCACACAAAAAAAAGTTTTAGGCTTTAAAAAATGATGTACTGAAAGTGTAATATTTTTTGAGGAGAGAATTAAACCTTTTAGATTCCTAAGATTCATTTTATCCAAAACATTTGTTTTCTATTTGGACATTTAAGTCGACGTTTTTGGAGAAAAAGCAGCTGGCTGTGTTTTTGTAATTACTCGTTCTGCCAGAAGAGCACACGACACGTGCCATGGGTTATTCCAAAATAATTACCAATGCAATGAAAAACCAGCAGGTTGACGATAGCTAGCTAGCTGCTAGCCAGCAGACAGACTGGACTCTCCAGAAGAGATTACATTTAAACATGTCACCGCTGTCAGGCCTTCTGGCAGTGGGAGGGGAAACAATAAAACATGTTTGTAGTTTAACGCCACCTTCAAACAATAGAATGAATGAATAAACAGGAGTACAAATAAAAGCTGTGCAGATGTTATTTGTCTGGGTAGAAATACAGGTGGAAATCAAACAGGTTGTCAGGATTGGACTGTATTGCATTATTTTTCTTTAACTTGAAGTTGTGTATATAAAGGACAGAGGTCCAGATTAGTCTGAAGTTAGTCTGAAGTGAAACACTTTACTATGTTCACCATAGATATAAGATGCTCATCATCCTAAATTAGCCTGTTAGCATGCTATTTGTTTACTAACTAGCACCAAACATAAAGTACAGCTGAGGCTGAATGTCCAGAGCTTTGTAGGTATCGAGTCATACACCGAAGTATTAATGCAATTTGACAGATTTTTGCTTGATGGTGGTGTTAGATGGAAAGTCAAGGGCTCACCAAAGTCCTTCATCCTCCAGGGAACACAGATGTATGTACAAAATGTGATCGCCATCCATTCAATGTTTGTTGAGATATCTCCACCTGGCTTTGGAATCCAGAGAAAGCTGCGACTAGAAACGACTCTTTAGGCAGAAAGCAGGTGATCGCTCACGGAGAAGCGCTTTAGGGGCGGTCCCTATAACTTCAGTTCTCCGTATGTTTCCAGTCATGTGCCAGGCTTCAGGTCATGAGGGAAGAATAACAACTGTCCAACGTCAGTCAAATATCACTGCAAAAACCGTGTGTGCTTTCTGTCAATGTCATGAGCTTTAATATTCATTACAGCACTGCATCATGACAGCCTTCATGTTCAATATCCATCTGACATGTATGTTTCCTGTGCATTAACCACACACTGGGAAAACTATATTGATATCATGGTCTCATGGTTTAGTTTTTAGTTTTTTTGTGTGACGCTAACACTAAATGGGACCTGGAGCTCAGCAATAAAGAATATTTGGACACGTTTTACTGTGTTATTTTTTTCTCACAGCAATGTGGGAGTTAAATGACAGATAATTGACGTCTTTCAAGAAAGCTAAACCTGCAATAACCTTTTACATTTTCACCCACATCAACGAGACGCGGTTGGACCAGAACTGTACAAAAGAACTGCCGACAGCACACAATCACAGCCACAGCAGTTCCAAAAGCAAGACAAGAAGGAACAGCGACAGGATCTGTGACCTGTGTGGGTGTGACATCGTCGGGTGTTGTGAAAAGTAGCTCTCGCACGTGTGTGTGTGTGTGTGTGTGTGTTTATCACGGTGAAGACGGCATTGGAAAGCGCCTGCTCAAGCCATTTGACGAAACACGTCTCAGGCTCTTCTCATGGTTCAGTCCAGCATGAGTGGCATCTCGAAGACATAATCCAATAATGGGACTTCTTTTATTCTCCAATCGGCGTGGATCATGTAATACCGGCTTCAGCAAAAAGAATGGACCTGTTCAACATATGCAATGTATGATAAGATTATTCAGATTATCCTTTTAAGGCATGGGTTTTCCTGCAATTAGTCGCGCCAATATTAATGTCAATATGTCAGTGCTCTAATATACCTCCTGTCACTCCATCGCTGCATGGCAAATATTAGCCATCTGGCACGGCGGCGCGTGGGTTCAGGACTCCATCCTATCTGTATACTAAGGAGCTGATTATGAACGATGTGCTGAAGCTTTCCGTAACTCATTATCCTGCCGGTTTAATAACTATAATCACATTAATGCACGGAGTACAGACGCATAAATCATTTTCATATTTCAACAATGTACCATTTCTGTGAACAGTTGTTTGCTATTTCGTGATGGATGTGCTGGGATCGGGGCGTCATCTGTCTGCTTTCAGGTCGGCTACCAGAGGGAGGCTGGGAGCCGATCAGTCAGTGCAACTCCAAGTGAAATGTTTGGTCTCAGGAGGCGGAGCCACGAACCCTGCATGCTCCTACTCACTTGTGCGTGAACACGTGACCCATCCTGATGGAACAGAAGTTGTTTACTGTGATTCTCATTAGTGATGGTTGTATGGGGGGATAAAGTTGAGACATTCGTTAGCTATCTGGCTGAAAGGCCCCTCATTAAGGGTGAGTACAGTGGGCTCTTTAGGACATTCATTAACATCTGGGTACATGTAATGCCGTTTCCACAAGCAGCTAATGGTGTCTGAAGTGGCCTAGAGCTGGAGGGAGAGCTGAAATGTCCCTAAAATGTGTGAAGAAGTCATCCAACAAAAGGTAACTTTAGGTAACGGATGAGCTGGGAAATATAATTCATTTTAAAGGGACCATTTAAAAAAAAAAATTGCAATCCTGTTCACAATGACTTTGGAAAATCTGTCTGGTTAGATACATCAAGCACACCCCAAGCTAACCGCATATCTGAAAACATATTTAGACTTATTCAGGCTCAGTGTAATTCCTCCAGGAGGAAGCAAGAAGCTGCTGCTTTTTTCTATCTCCTCATCTGAGAAAACATTATAATTCCATATCTTCATCTGATGCAGGACAAGCTTTAATTACTAAGCCATGAGGCAAAGCCAGGGTGTATCTGCAGAGCAATTAATAGGTGTTCGCCTCAGCCATGTCGCCTCTCAGGCCACATTTACAGAGCGGGAGAGAAAGAGAGGAAAGAGTTGGGAGGAGCAGAAGTGGCAGAGGAGCCGGTTGTCCAGTCACAAGGTCAGCGGCTGATATTCATCCCAAAGGGCGAGCAGCTTTTGTCATCGGCATATTTACTCTGCTAATGGTGTTTATTCTCCAGGGGGATGTTTCAAAGTAGGAGGAGTGCAGTATTCATGTGTACTTTGACTTTTCTGTGACACTTTAAAGTTACAGAAAGATGCATTGTAGGGCTTCACTGTCCTTTTGGAAGTTTAGTCCAAGCATATGTTTCCTATTAGAAGCATATTTTAGTAGAAAACATTTTGGGTATAGAAAGTGTCCTCCATCCCACACACTCCACCACTCCAGGCTAGATGTACACATTATACCACCATGTTTTACTGAACTCATGGCCACTATACACCAAAGTCAATATTTGTTGCACTAGTAACAGTACATTGCACATATTGACGACGTATATTAATATTCAGAGCATAGAACCCTGAGATCAGAGAGCCCTGAGGTCATTGGTGAGGTAAGGTGCCTGCACAGAGCTCCAAGGATACTAAAAGGCAGTGGCGGGCTGTGCATTTTCTACCTAGGCCTGCTGTCTGATACCGAAATACATTCATAGACATTCGTAGACATACATGTAGTGTATTTGTGAAAAACAATTACATTATAAAAAAGCTATAACTTTTAATTTAAAAAAGCAGTGGCGGGCCCTGATGGTCTGCCACTGCTAAAAGGGACAAAACCCAGCAAGTCACAGCCTGTTCCACCTGCTGCCCTCAGCCAAGAGACACACAGTGTGCTGTCATCCCACCAGACTACTGAGCAGCTCCTCTCTGCAGGCTGTGCTGTGAGATCCACTCCAGACTAGATTTACACATTACTATACCACCACTTTTTACTGAACTCATGGCCACTATAAGCCAAAGTCATTGTTTGTTGCACTAGTATTGAAATATTGATATTGCACTAATATTGCACACATTTACATCATTTATTAATATTCAGAGAACCTTGAGATCAGAGCATAGAATCCTGAGAAAAGAGCATAAATATGTATTAATATTAATTTAATTGAAATATATGTGATATGTGTTTTTAGCATGACAGTACTACAACTTACATTGCATTGTGCAACCCTGCATTGTGAAATGACAAATCATTCGACCTTGAACCTTGTTGTGTGTGTGTGTGTGTGTGTGTGTGTGTGTGTGTGTGTGTGTGTGTGTGTGTGTGTGTGTGTGTGTGTGTGTGTGTGTGTGTGTGTGTGTCCCACTAGATGAGCGGCACTGCACAGCGCTCATACAGAGGCAACTGCCGTCCCCTGTCACCATGGGTTCTTATTGATGACCACCCTCCAGGTTAAAAGTGTTCGCTGTGTCAGCACTGATGTTGGCGTTAGCACTGTTAGCTTCTAGCTGCTAGCCGCTAGCCTGCTCAGACACCTCTGTGTTCAGAGCCGTGTGCGGTCTGTAGCTACTACTAGTGGATCAATCACAGGTAAATCAATGAACACTTGTGGTGATTGGCTGCGATTAAAAACATACAAATATTAAAAAAAAACTGGTCTAAAAAACTAATATTTGATCAAATGACAGATTTATTTAGTCGGAAGAGTCTGATGCCAGAATCACATGTTCCGCTGCTCCTTATAATATTGCTATTGCTCATGTAAATGGAATGTCTGTTGACATCTCAGTGATATGAAACTTATTTCATTGCACGTCTAAACAGCAAATCTCTTCACATCCGCGTGTCTTCACTTAGCGCTCCTCTTCTTTACACGAGTAAGCTCATTAAGTCTAGCTCATTTTCCAGTGGTTAATTAAAGACAGTCCTGTAGGGCCAGTTTAACATCATTGCACCCTACAGACTTGGAATGGCCTTAATTGATATGTCTACCAAGGACCTAGAAAATGGGACTTTTTTTCAGCGCTATATAGTTGCAGCTTAATAGGTTGCAAATTAATTAGGGAACTTCATTAGAAGAAGAAAAATAATTGTGAATTGAGTCAAGATGAAGAGCTAGAACAGCCTCACGTTGAACATGAAATAGGTTGACCGTTCATGAAGCTTTTTTGGGAAGTAATGGTCAGACAAAAAGTACATATCGTAATGTATATTGTGGCATATCCCCACAATATGGCACCTAAAACAAACAAAAACATTGCAATTTTTTAATTATTATTAACAATATTTGGTTCCCATTTGACCTTTACTTTTCTTATTTGTTACATCATCATTTGCATGAACTACTTGGATGTAAAACCAGCTATTGTCTGTAGCAATGAGAACACGTCTCAATGGGTGCTTGACATGAATAATATGTGTGTGTGTGTGTGTGTGTGTGCTGACAGCGTTCTCCATAGGGTGTGTGTGAGACAACGCTCAGGCAGAGCTGCAGCAGCAGCAAAACAGAACGTTTCTCTGCGGTTCCCAGACATTTTGTAAAACATTGTAATCATCACGGGATGCTGAGGACAAAGACATCGTCCCAATTGTTTCAGCACAACCTCACTCATCAATCTCATGCAATCAACGCTGTACGCTGCTATAGTGCTGCTACTGCTGCCGCTGCTGCTGCTGCTGCTGCTGCTGCTACTGCTACTGCCTCTGCTGCTGCTACTGCCTCTGCTGCTGCTACTACTGCTGCTGCTGCTGCCGCTGCCACTGCTGCCACTGCTACTGCCTCTGCTGCTGCTACTACTGCTGCTGCTGCTGCTGCTGCTGCTGCTGCTACTACTGCCTCTGCTGCTGCTACTGCTGCTGCTGCTGCTGCTGCTGCTGCTGCTGCTGCTGCTGCTGCCTCTGCTGCTGCTACTACTGCCTCTGCTGCTGCTACTACTGCTGCTGCTGCTACTGCCTCTGCTGCTGCTATTACTGCCTCTGCTGCTGCTGCTGCTGCTGCTGCTGTTGCTGCTGCTGCTGCTGCTGCTGCTGCTGCTGCTACTGCCTCTGCTGCTGCTACTACTGCCTCTGCTGCTGCTACTGCTGCTGCTGCTGCCGCTGCTGCTACTGCTGCTACTGCCTCTGCTGCTGCTACTGCTGCTGCTGCTGCTGCTACTGCCTCTGCTGCTGCTGCTGCTGCTGCTGCTACTACTGCTGCTGCTGCTGCTGCTGTGACGAGGTTTCAGACCTGTCTGTCACCACGGACTGTGTGTGTGTGTGTGTGTGTGTGTGTGTGTGTGTGTGTGTGCATTACCTGTGTGAGCGAGTTGATTGGCAGGCTAGCTTCTCGTAGGAGTGCCGCAAAAGTGTCACTCTTGCTGATGCGCTGGCTTGTGTTGCTGCTGCAGAGCAATGTGTGGAAGAGAGAATGAGAGACCCTTAATGGTGTCTCCAAACTCTTTAAAATCATATTTGTCCCGTGCAATCTTACTACGTCCAGCAGTATCTATTATTCATGAAGAACAACATGTATTCACTCCATATGACTAGTGAGTGCCAGAGAGGATTCTCTACCAGCCAGAGCCGCAACAGGTTGTGTGTGTGTGTGTGTGTGTGTGTGTGTGTGTGTGTGTGTGTGTGTGTCATGTAGTTGTTTCAGTGACGTTGATGTCAACGATATTAGCCTCGGTGAAGTGTGTAAAGTGTGTATAGTCTCCTTGATTGCCTTGGCTTGCATCCATGACATGTTTTATTTGGTTATTAAGTCTGTGTCAAACAGCGTAATACTGGAGCACCATGATTGCCATCAGGTCATTTTCACACTGAAATGAGGAAGTACATCCACTCATTGAGGAACTTATGCTGAAATGTTTGCATGCTTATTTACAGTATGTTTACAGCATTTTTGTCTCTATCATATTTCAGGTAAATAATGCACTTTTACAATAAAATGTCAATTAAATTAAGTATTGTGCATTTTACAATATTTTTTTTTTTAAATATTAAACCAACTTGACCAACTACAACATTAAAATGCTTAATGCATGTCAATACATAAGTAATAACTCTTTTCAGTAAATTGTATTGCTCGTCCTTCTGTACGTTTTACTTTTTACTGACTTGCTTCTCACAGTGTTTCTATACTTTGTTGTACTCTAGTAAAACAAATAAATAAATGCGTCCTCAACAATTGAATCTCATGCAAATAATTATAAAAGTAAAACAATATACATTATTTTGATTGTTACTTCGGTTTACGCATGGACAGATCCAAGAAAATCCAAAATCCTATTTACTGTGGCAACTTCCAAGAAGACGTCGCCTGTAGTTCTTCCAATGTCAGCCATGTGTCTGGTGTATAAATAGCAATCCACTCACGACTAAACAAGGCAGGCAGAACCAATCAGCAGTGTGAAATAGGGGTTGAGCAGCTTATTAAAACAAAGGTGTGGAAAAGGAAAGAGAGCACAACTAAAATCGATGGTGATATAACAAACATTTTCTTGAATTTGCTCCAGTTTCACAGATGCTGAGTGGCTGAAAGTGAGCCATGAAAGTGTGGTTCCAGTGGGTGCTGAGCATGGTGTCAGTTAGTCATCAGAGCAGCCGGCAGAGCGGCGTGGGGATGAATCTGTGCGCAGCTGAGTGTTTTAAAGTCCGCCTCCACCACAGGGTTCTCTCCACTGAACTCTGTGAGCTGGCCAGAGTCAAAGAGATGAAGTGGGTTTAAGGTGCAGTGTGTCCTCCACCATCGGAGCATTAAAGAGATATAGCTACTTCTATATTAAATGTAAGCTTACCATTTAAAGATGCAATATACAGAATTTAGAGCATTAATATAGCAGCAAACAACTATCATTGAAGTAAAAATGTAAAGCAGTCGTCTTCGTGAGCAGAGAATGAAGGCCACAAGGTTGTTTTATTGTCATTGTTATAAACAGGGTTGCACAAAACAAATGCAGATTTAAATCCCATCTTCTACACAACAAAACACACACGAAAAAAATATATCATATGTGAAGAGTGGAGGATGAATTCATCCTTTAAACACCCTGGAACCAATTTTGGCTCTAGACCTTTTTTTCTTTTTCCCTGTGTTTGAGTCGTCGTAGGAACCCCAAATTAATTCCAATACTTACAACAACAAAAAAACTTTTAAAAGATATTTTGATCATAACTATGAACATCCAGCACGATATGAGCAATATTTCCCAAAAATGCCTCACCGAGTTTTTCAAACTGTATTATGGTGCCCTACCAACAGCCCACATACTAATAAGACACCTTTTGGGAAAGAGTAGGACCTAAAGAATCGGAATCTGTAACAAAAATCATAATAGAACACAGCATTTGGGTGTTCAAAGGAGTTTCAGTCAAAAAACTGTGTCGTTCGGTTAAAAAATGGAGTTTACTTAAGTACTTAAACTTAACGGTTACTTTAATTATGTTTCACACCAGATGTATCTTCTCTCAGGGAAGTTAAACAACGATGTGGTTCCGGAGATAATATGTTGTTGTTTTTTGTCTGAGGGATTTTCAGAGGGATTTCCGCACACTGTTTTTAAAGGGTTTAAGGAGCGTCAAACAGGTGGTGGTGATTACAGAAAGTAGATACATTCAATGGCTGTTTTTTTTTTTAAAGAAGAAAAAATAGGGTTTAAAGCCTTGTGAAAAGGCTCCACCAACTAAAAGACGTGCGCTTCTCATTCTGATCTTGTCGAGCAGCACTCCAATGGTCTGATTGCAGGTTTAAGCAGCTAATCTGTTAAATCATTACAGCTTTCACCGTTTTGAGCAGAATCCCCACAGCCCAAGCTATCAGTGTGACAGCGTGGAGAACCTGCTCTCTGCAACCCGTCAGTCTGCTGAGTGACAGGTTGCATTCTGGAGGTGAGCCATGAAACCGTCAACTCAGCAGGCGCCTGGGGGCCTGGCTGTGCTGATATGATTTATTTAGGTGCTGATTGTGTCAGTTGCTCTGCAAATTGATCGTGTCACTCCTTCCTGTAAACCAGTGCCCTGCAGAGGGTCTCTGCGATGGCAGGGCCGGAAACCCCAAGCGGGATCCTTTCACAGGAGGAAGCTGGGGCAAAAAAGGTGTTCTGATCAAAATTGCACATTTTTGAAGACGTGTCAAATACCCTGATAGCACTTCTAAGTACAAATTTGACTTTGAGGATTCAGGTCAGCAAATGGTTGAACACAGCTTCTCTGTGGCTGAGAAGAGGGAGAGAAAGAGGACCAGCACTGTTCAGTCTCTTAGTTTCTAAGTCGCTCTACTCGTGCATCAATCTGCGGACATTTAAGAGGAGAGAATTTAAACGTAATTCCAGTTAGATTTCTGCTTCAACCGGGTTTAACTGGATTTAACATATATAATGCTGCAGTACATGTGTGGACTACCGTAAAAGCCGGGTTACAAGCCGCAACTACCTTCGGTGGTTGTCCCTGCTGTAGCAGGCTAGCGCTGCTGCTAGCTCCCCGCTGCTGCTGCTAGCTCCCCGCTGCTGCTGCTACTGCCCGCGTCCCCTCTGCCCGAGTCGGGCATCGAGCCGGGGCTGGTCCCGCTACCTTCGGTGGTCGGGGAACTAGCAATAGCTAGCGGAAGTTAGCGGCGAGCTAGCAGAAGTTAGCAGAGAGCTAGTGGAAGTTAGCGGGGAACTAGCAGCAGCGCTAGCTGGCTACAGCGGGGAACTAGCGGGGAAACCCACCGAACGTAGTAGCGGCTTGTAACCCGACTTTTACGATAGATGTTTTTTACCTTCATATTGAGGTGTTTAAAGATACTCAAAGAAAGACATAATACTAAAGGAATTGAAAAACAATATCTTCAATATGCTAAAACTCTTGACTGTAGAAATTGCCTGGTTGGGGCTGGTGATGTTGCTCGTCAAAGGTGTTTGTTTTGCCTAACCCTTCACTTACAACGACAGAAACAGTGGCTTTGTATTTTTGCTTTTAGCAGCCCGTTGGACGTCCCAGGGCGCTGTGTCCTGAGGGTCTGTCACGCCGCTCAGCGTCTCTAGCGACGCATATATGGGATCCCTTTAGCGTCTGTATGAAGTACAATGTGAACACACCACTTCGTTGTTAAACGCTCAGAGAAAAATCTACAGGAGTGTGATGTGTTCTCTAAAACACACAAAAATAACTGCACAGAGCGGGCGGGTCAAACAAACACAGGACTTTCAACCCGTAGATCAGTGTTGGAATCCCTGTTGTTGAGTTATTTTGAAGTTACGTAATGTTCTGTATTTATAAGTTTAACTTAATGTACATACTGATTTTAAGCCTGACCATGATATTTTTCCCGAAACCTATCAAAATGTTTTTGTTGCCTTAACCTGAATAAGTAGTTGTGTTGCCTTAACCTGGCTAAGTAGTTGTGTTGCCTTAACCTGACTAAGCAGTTGTGTTGCCTTAACCTGACTAAGTAGTTGTGTTGCCTTAACCTGGCGAAGTAGTTGTGTTGCCTTAACCTGGCTAAGTAGTTGTGTTGCCTTAACCTGGCGAAGTAGTTGTGTTGCCTTAACCTGGCTAAGTAGTTGTGTTGCCTTAGCCTGGCTAAGTAGTTGTGTTGCCTTAGCCTGGCTAAGTAGTTGTGTTGCCTTAACCTGACTAAGTAGTTGTGTTGCCTTAACCTGACTAAGAAGTTGTGTTGCCTTAACCTGATTAAGTAGTTGTGTTGCCTTAACCTGATCAAGTTGATTTGTTGCCTTAACCTAACTAAGTAGTTGTGTTGCCTTAACCTGGCTAAGAAGTTGTGTTGCCTTAACCTGACTAAGTAGTTGTGTTGCCTTAACCTGGCGAAGAAGTTGTGTTGCCTTAACCTGATTAAGTAGTTGTGTTGCCTTAACCTGATCAAGTTGATTTGTTGCCTTAACCTAACTAAGTAGTTGTGTTGCCTTAACATGACTAAGCAGTTGTGTTGCCTTAACCTGACTAAGTAGTTGTGTTGCCTTAACCTGGCGAAGTAGTTGTGTTGCCTTAACCTGGCTAAGTAGTTGTGTTGCCTTAACCTGGCGAAGTAGTTGTGTTGCCTTAACCTGGCTAAGTAGTTGTGTTGCCTTAACCTGGCTAAGTAGTTGTGTTGCCTTAACCTGACTAAGTAGTTGTGTTGCCTTAACCTGACTAAGAAGTTGTGTTGCCTTAACCTGATTAAGTAGTTGTGTTGCCTTAACCTGATCAAGTTGATTTGTTGCCTTAACCTAACTAAGTAGTTGTGTTGCCTTAACCTGGCTAAGAAGTTGTGTTGCCTTAACCTGATTAAGTAGTTGTGTTGCCTTAACCTGATCAAGTTGATTTGTTGCCTTAACCTAACTAAGTAGTTGTGTTGCCTTAACCTAACTAAGTAGTTGTGTTGCCTTAACCTAACTAAGTAGTCGTGTTGCCTTAACCTAACTAAGTAGTTGTGTTGCCTTAACCTAATCAAGTTGATTTGTTGCCTTAAACTGACTAAGTGTTGTTGTTTTTTTGCTGAACTAAGTGGTTTTGTTTGATTTAATAACATTAACTACAAATTTACTGCGACCGTAGTGTGTTAGAAAGTTACGCCATGGGTCCTGACAAAGCGGCACGATGTTGGGATAAGCGTGTCGGTGCTACTCATCCCGTATCCACCCTCTACGTCTCCACCCTTACTTTCTGCCCAGCAACATAACAGACACACCACTTCTTGCATTGCGACTAAACATTGCTGCTGGACATGAATCTAATCGTCTAGTTGTCCATTTCTAAAGGTAAACAGAGTCACCTGACCTACCTCCAACTATTGCCTCAGTAGTGAGTGCGTGCTCACTGCAGCTATCTCAGCATCATGGAGATACTTGCCATGGAAACCAGTGAGACGTCTCAGATGAGGTTCCTCTGGCTTCCTTTCAGCAACACTCTCTGCTTCATCACAGCACGATGGACTTCTTGGTTGGCATTTGTAAACCAGATCGGGCAAACCATTTGCATTCAGAGTAAATGTGTTGGCTAAACCCTAGAATGAATAATGAATAATATTACAATACACATTATCATAGCACAGCAAATTAAGCTCTTTGTGATACTGCTAATTTAGAAACTGTTATGACCTGGCATTCATAGAATGGGCATAAATTACGGCCACTTATTCAGACCAGTATCCTCCACGTTTGAGCAGCTTAAGTTTGGGGTAAGTTTCCAAAACAAGAGTGTTTTCCAGAAAGAAGCTGATGAGTGAGCTCCCTGTGCACGGGCATGCTTATTCAAGATGGAGGCCAGCCAGAGCAGAAATAATACAATGTTTGGGATTCAGGTATGCCAGGTCTTACAAGGAGTGTTTTAAATTAGTTTTTAATCAATGTTTTTATATCAGCAGTGGGAAAAAACTGACAATGTGTGCCTGTAACAATTTACACATCCATATATCACCATATGCCATGCAGATGGAGATATCACCCATCTCTGCATTCAGCAGCATCAACGGTGCTGTTCCCCTTTTTGGTTCACTTCCTCTTAAAATGTAGCAAATATAAATACTTGTAGAATGTTTTCAATTTAATGAATGGTGTCTAACTTCTTACCCTTCTAACCAAACATCGTTTTAACCATTTACTTCAGGTCTGTCTGTACCTGAGCAGGAAAAAGGAAGCTATCACCGCTGGTAGCATTTAGCATATATAGCATGCTGGTGCTACCTGTCTATTTCTACCTGTCTGGAAATAATAGGGACTTCAAACGTTAGAGGGACACTGCGGTGTCTGCAAATATATATCAAGATCCACTAAGCAACATTGTAACTTGTAGTTGAACGTCTCAACAAAGATATTGCTGGCTAATATTAGCTAACGAAACTGAGTTTATTCACAACAGTAACAGGTAATGGTCCAGGAAGTTATAAACCTGGGCAATTAATTCTAAATATGAAAGCCATCTGAGGAAATCACAGTTGATTCTGCCATCCAAGGTTATTAAATGATAAAAGGATATCTAAGAAGAGACGGCAATGCTTTCCACCTCAATGTCGGCCGAACTGAACGTTCACACACTGGCACCGATGACGTAATGACCCTTCCTTCTTTTTTATATTCCTCGGTTGCAGTGTATGTGAGTGACATCAGCTGACGTGAAGTAAACACGGACCCAAGCTGTTGCCCAGCAATGCAATTCATTTATTAAACGGTTTATGTTTTGCCACATTACCAAGCATAGACATAAATATATTTACCTGAAACCAAAGCCGCTTTGCAATTTCTATATCTATCCTTTCTTTAAACATCATGAGGCTTCTGGGAAGGAAATCAATCAAATCCTCTGTCTCTCTCACACACACCTTTATTATGTTCACTTCCTGTCTCCTCTTCTGTGTCTTTTCTTCTTATAGTCTTTTATCTTGTCTCTCCTTTTGCCTCTTCTTTGGTCTTCTGTTTCGACTCTCATCCCCACAGCAGTATATTCATCTAGATAACCAATTCATGTATAATATCATTATGTAACCAACTCGCACTAAACACCCATTACACATGCCACATTATTCGTTTCCATTGTTACTACTTATCATTATCATAATTAATTATTCTCAATACCTTTTCCCTTTTCCTCTTCTCAAACACTCAACCTCCCTAAACTGTTGTAGCGCTCTGTACTATTCAGTATCCTAATGTCTGTATATTTGAACTTTTGTCATGTCATATTGCACCAATAACTTTCTGATCACACTGTACACACTCGCTCTCGCTTTCACACACACACTCACACTGAAAGGATTTGTATTATTTATTAAGTCATGATGCATGAACATTTAATTGGCTTACCTTATGAAGAACGAGAAAAAAACATTTTAATAGCTGATGGGAAAATCTTTTAGTGTTAAGTCTTAATTGAGGTGCACTTTCATGTTTCATAAATCAGAAGAAAAAAACAGCTTCATTTGCTACGTGGTTCTTTGCCGGTCTTTTGTTTTTTATAGAGACAATATGTCAGCGTCATCTTTACAGGTGGCTCTGCTGCCCCCCGGTGGCCAAACGTTTCCCATATTTACTCATGCAGATGGAGAAGACCTGAAAAAGCCACAAACAGGGATTTCATGTTTCAAACACCCACTAAATAAAATCCATGTGAAATTGAGTAAAAAATATCTAGCCAGCTGTTTGCTGCATTCCCTGCATATTGGGTTAGCTGTAAATATGATCTGCAGTCAAGTGCTAATTGCAAATACAATCTGTGGGATTTAGTTATGGCTGTGATATCTCCACAGCCAGCAGCCAGAGAGGCAGTGTGAACAGTAAACACAGCAGTGCGTTAACTGATGCCGGCATCACGGCAAAACCACAACAGGACATAAGTGATTTCATGTATTCTGAGCTGCTTTGTTTCAAATCTGCAATCAAGGTCATTAAAACAAAATTATGTGTTTCGATGTTTTCACAGTGGATGACTTGATTGCATTTCCATCTCCGAGGAATATGGATAAACCTCTCGTGTAATGACAGTCGTCAGCAGGTGCAGAGCAGATTTTGTCGCTCGCATTTCGTGTCCCCCCCTAAAGTGTCGGCGTCACAACGGCACGTCCCACGCTGCAGACGGCACATCACGACCCGCTCGCCCACCGGCACGTTGTCCGGGGCCGAGGCTATGGGGTTAGTTCAGTCTCAATAATGACAAATGCACACAGAAGGATTCACAGAACAATTCACACATATATTCGATTTACAAATGCACACAGAAGGGTTTACAAATACATTCCAATGATTTATATAAATGTTTAAAAAAAAATCACAAATATATTTCTGCATTTGTTTGTGAAAAGCTTCACATTTACGAGTTTATATTTACAATTTTTTTTTTCAATATGGACCTATCCGTAGCCAATCAGATGAATGCAGCTCCCCCCTCCCCTACCCACGAGGGCGGTGCCAGCGTACAGTTACGGAATTTGCGCAGGTATAGGTCCATATTGAAAAAAATGCATTTGCGAATCCAAGCAAGGCAGGGGAGTCTCAAAAAAGCCTTTCACAAACAAATGTGACTGCAAATGTGATAATTTTTTTACATTTATATAAATCATTGGAATGTATTTATAAACCCTTCTGTGAACATTTGTAAATCAAATACTGACCCCATAAGGGCCGACTGGAGATGACGGCGGCGATCCGGCTCGTCATCGTGTCCATCTCCTTTTTTGTGTTGATGTAGCGAAATAATTTATAAAAGCAAAGTCATGAATAAAACAAATTCCCACAGCGCTGCCGTTTCAAACGTCCTCCTGTTTAAATATGCAAGTGATATTACGGTGCTAAAGAAGTTTAATGCCTCCAACTGACATTTATCTTAATTCATTTTAGTCACTATATATTTCTTAGAGGTATTAAAATTGAAGGGGAATCATCTCCCTCGTCTGAATCTCCATCTTTCTCTTCTGGATTTCCCCTCATGCCATCTTCTTCTAATCCGTCGCCTTCTTCCCCAAGTTGGGATAACTGTAAAGCTTTAAAAATTTAGCGATGGCGAGAGGGCGGGGTTTGTTGTCCGTGGTTGAAAGAAAACTTGGCAGAGTAGAAAGTTCAGATGGGAAAAAAAGGGAAGCAGTGGGACCTGAATTCATCGAGCCAATCAGCCTGGTTTTACAACATCAAAGAAACGAAATGATACACAGGGATTCATTTAAAGCAAAACAAAACTTAACGAGAATGTGCTGAAGGGTCGGTTGCTTCTGCGCTGATGACGGGAGATAAAAACCATTTGGGTCTGTGCAGGCAGTTTGCTGGAGCCTCAAAGAGCCTTGATCCCCAGCGGACACCTTCCGCAATTACCAAAACAGAAACACACACACACACACACACACACACACACACACACACACACACACACACACACACACACACACACACATACACTCTAAGCTTGTGAGAAACTCAATGGCCAGACCTCAGATCTCATCAGAGCAGCGTTGCCTGGATACGTGCGGTGGGTTTCTCATCCAGCAGACGAGTTGAGCACTGAGGGAAAGGTCAGCCACGGTCCTGCAGAGTGTTTTATCAAATCACACAGCGGTGAGGCCGGTGAGGACTGGAGGGAGTGTGTGTGTGCGCATGCGTGTGTGTGTGTCTGTGTGCGTGTGTGTGTGTGTGTGTGTGTGTGTGTGTGTGTGTGTGTGTGTGTGTGTGTGTGTGTGTGTTTGTGGTGCAGCGGCCCCTGGTGAGGTGTCATTGTGTTGAGGGTCCCATCAGGTTTGGGGCTTTAGGATCCAGCTCTCCTCCAGTCTCTGATTGGAACAAGCGAGTCCTCTGAAGTTTAGGGGAGAGAGACAGTGAAGAGAGAGAGAGAGAGAGAGAGACTACAGTGGATGTGGACACCCTTCACACAGAGGTAATAAGCCTTTTTCCTTCGAATCAACATACAAACAGTAACAGTGGGCTGCATTCAATTGTGCGCTGTCAAGTGTGACATCATCATACATGGGGGGTATAATACTCTCAGTATCATTCATCCATAACAGCCGGTGTAATATGGGTGCCATGCAGCTGCTTTTCGATAAACTGACACATCTGAATCCTCTTAGAAATATTGAATAATCTGGCAGTTATTAGGTCTCCATCATAGCAGCGGGGACACTGCAGCAAAGTAGAGTCACATGATCAGCGGGGTTTCAAATCACACTATTACAGAGTTTTATGTCAGAAATATTACAAGAATAATTTGTATTTTCTTCGTGAAAGAGCTCAAGACTGATTCAGTTTTAAAATAACAAACATATTCAAATAAGAGCAGCATTTAGGCGCCACTGCAGTCCTCGTTTTAGCTGAAAGCCAGACCCCCTCTCCAGCTCTCCCAAGTCTCATCGTAGTCTGAACACGATACTCACATCCATCCTCACGGCATCCCAGCGGCACGGAGCTAAAGCTGCTATTACAGTTCTGCATCACGGTGTGTGGCGGCCCCATCAGAGGAAAGAATATATGTACTGAGCTGTTGGGTATGGTCTGTTTTCCCCCTCGATAGCCTCAACACGAGTATATTGTGCTGTAATGTTACAGCTGTACATGCTGTGTGTACGTTGTCACACACAGTGATGATGGAGATGTTTGCTTTAGCGAGCTAACTACTGAGAACAAAACTGGAGATGGAGTCTTTCAACATCCCAAATGTTGACTGACACCCAGTTAATGTGAGGAACTTTGAACTGGTTATGAAATTAATACTACACAAGGCCATCAGCGAGAAGATCGTCTATTTCTATGTAGTTATTCTTAATGCAGGTTCCCCAGAACCTCCTTCAGCTCAGACTCCAGCAGAGACCAGATGCGGCTTTGCTGCCGCTGCAGAGCTGCAGTCAGGAGCTCGTTGCTGCCCGCCGGGAGCCGACACTGACGTGCCGCCGATGGAGGCCCGCTATAGAGGGAAGGGAGGCGCGGAAGAACCGGAAACCAGGTGTGAGCGTACAGATTGTCAGACCCAGCTGCAGTAAAATAAGAAGTTCTCTTGAGGGACTCTGGTGCTCGGAAACACTTCCACTGTCGTCTGCAAGGACGCAACAACAAAGGTACATAAGAATGGCTGCCGCTCCGACCATCCTGCCACACGGATTTGAATGGGAATATCCGTTCTTCTCCTGTTCTATTTCTACGGTCAAAACAATTAGAAATGATATTCCTGCTTTCAGAAAGTATTGAATAGCTCCACAGTTAAAGTGGAGGTACCATGATTGGGCCGCTACTGAGGCTATGTGTTACGGGGTGCGGTACGAAAAAGGACCCAAACGCCGAAGCAACAGTTTAAAATAATATTTATTTCCAAAAACTAAGGACGAAAACGAAAACAGGAATCACAAAAAAACGGACAGGGACGAGAATCACAAAACCAGGAAATACGGCAGGACAAACACGGTCTACTAACACATAACACACAGTACGATCCCACACTGGGGCACAAGACAAACACGGTCTACTCACACATAACACACAGTACGATCCCACACTGGAGCACAAGACAACCAGGGTCTACTACTCACACATAACACACAGTACGATCCCACACTGGAGCACAAGACAACCAGGGTCTACTACTCACACATAACACACAGTACGATCCCACACTGGGGCACAAGACAAACACGGTTTAAATACACAAGGAAGGGGCAGGTGATTGGACACAGCAGGAAACACAGACAATGAGACAATCACATGGGCAGGAAGTGCAGGGGACAGAGGACACAAGTGGCAAGGACTTTCAACATAAAACAGGAACACAAAACACACCACATCATAACACTACGTGCATAATAAAGCTTTAGAGTGCTCTTCGCCAGCTTGGTAAACATTCATTAACATTCACACTTGTAATGTCACCTGTGATACAAAGATCCCTGTTATGACAGTGTATAACACACACCAACAACACCATATAAATCAATGTATGATGGACTCAGGACTGTGGGCATGTCTGACAGACGTAACGCTGGTATTAAGAGGCGAGGAATGTGCCAAAGCATGAGTTTTGAAAAGGCATTAGAGGGATGATGTGACTGAGCCTGCTGGTTGGTGGAATACTCAGGTGCTGTATTACTCTTTGTTTTGTCTTCTATTTGTGTACCACCCACTGCTTTTGTTGGGCCCGCCGCCCCGGAGGAGTTCACGCGTCTGCCCGACAGCTTTTGCAATGAATACGTTTAGACAATCCCCTCTTTGTGGAGCATGATGGATGAGGACTGGAGAGAATGTTTTTACATTCATCGCTAATGCTTTCCCCTTGACCCTCTCTCACGACTCAGCGCATGTCTATATTTTGCATTTTAATGGGGTTTCAAAGTTCTCCTTTTTAGCAGCTGACAAGTAAATGCACATCCCGACAACGGAGACGCTCTGCGGACATTTTCATAAACACCGCAGTGGAGCGGAATTGATTGACAAGCAATCAGCCGACTCTAAGAAGTGCTTACTTAGCCCATCGCCGTTACCGAACTGTGCGGCCGTTAATACAGCTGGAGAGGATTTGGAAAAATAACTGCGCCTGTGGAAGTGCTTCAGTGTACTTCTTGCCTCATTCTCTCTCCTGCGGTGACGTTTAGACAGTCGAGGGAGACATTAGTGGAAGGAAACATACATCACAACCTGCCATGAGTCTGTGGAGAGTCATGAAAGTATTGTTGCTTTGGAGGAATACATCAATCCGCCCGACCACGGGCTGTAAAAGTTGGTTGAGCCAGTGTCTGGTGATTCCTGTGATATTCTCCCTGCGTGGAGCCAAATGCAAAGTCTGTGATCCAAAATGAACATCAGAGTGTCTTTTCAGTGGCTCAGGCGCCAGCAGATGGGATGCAGAGGAACTGAGATATTAACAATTCACTGCAAAACCCCTGAGTCATGTCTGCTGCCGGTTACAAGAAATTGCCTCAAACTTTTGTCAAAATACCATGTTCTCTTCTGTTTTCACTCCGAGCGCTGAACCTTTTCTATTTTTCCCCCCCACACAGCTCACGGCAGATACCAAAGTGTTTAGACTCGCTCTTGTGTGTTTCCCTCGTCTTTATGGATCGAAACACGCGTCTAGTTCAATGCGTACAACGTTTGAGAGGAGGCAGGTGGCAATGTGCCAGGCGCTACATTAAATCAGGTTACAGTGCTTCTTATGAAGCCTCGGCGTTGTCTTGTGCGTCACGACGGCGAGATGAAAGTGCGTTCGGAGCTGCAGCTTCCCCGTCTCTTCGGAGAGCTGAGGCTCAGACGAGGCGTTTGCAATTTGCCTGCTCCTCAGCTGCAGAAATGGATGGATGGCATTGTTCACTTGCATGAAATCTTTACTGTGCAGATAGGAGGCAAAGCAGCCGGCCGCCTCGCGCATTCCTCACCGCTGACTTTACGGCTCCGCTGGAAAGACGGTGCCGGTGTGGAGGTTTCCACCCCAAAAAAAAAGGCTGCAGCAATGACAAAGAGCTCGGGAATTCATTCGGGACGTGAGAAATAGAGAGCGGAAACGAGCTGTCTACTGCTCCTGTCCTTGAGGCGAGGAAATGTGAAAATTGCAGCAGATCAATCAGTTATTAATACAGTCGCTTTAGTTGATGGATCCTCACTCTGTCTGGTCTTCCAGGTCGAATTAAGCAACGAACTAATGAGCACATCAGCAACGTTTGGCTTGAGGTGAAAGGGGATTATAGCACATCATAAGCAGACGATAAGAGCATAATGAGGGCATTAGCATCATTATTATTAGGACTTTATATAATATTTGAAAGAATATGCCAAATCCCAAAGGATTTAGTGCTTTCTAGGGCATGACTAATAACATTTTCATGTGAGAGTCATTCCAGATTTTAAATCTTGTTTTTTATAATCATTGTCATAATTTGGAAAGCGTGTCATTTTCTGTGACAGAGCAATATGACATTTGTATTAAAAACAAGTGAAACTCTCTCAGCACCAGTTTGATGAACTCGTATAAAACTACAGCATGAGGCCGGTCGGACTTCTAGAACTCACAGATGAGTCAGATAACTCATTTTTAATTGGGTTAAACCAATTCTCTGCAAAAACCTACAAATGAAAAGCAATGAAAACTTTACAGCTTCTTCCTGGAGGTCTAGTAAAAACGTGGATATCACAGGAAACGGCCGAGGCTTTTCCCCACACATGCTCTCATGAAAACTCTGTCCCCGCAGAGGCTGCCGGAGTTAATTCACAAGGCGGTCGCTCTGTATCTGGGTCACCTGAGCAGTCCAACGGTGTCCTGATACGGGTGTTAACGGACGGGGAGGTCGAAGTGTACAAAGATTTAATTTGCCTCATTAATCGGGAGGATGTTCAGGCAAAACTTTTACAAAACAGAGCTCTCTGCAGAGAGAGGAGGGGAGATTAGGGAGGCGGCGGGGAGTTTTAATTTGGGAAGGCTCGTAAACCCGCCGGTGTTTACTTAATGTTGCAGCTGCTGCTACTGTTCCTACACCAGATCTGGCTTTTTGCTGGGCAACAGAAGAGGAAGAGGAGGAGGAGGAGGAGGAGGAGGAGGAGGAGGAGGAGGAGGAGGAGGATTAAATGAATGTGCTGACGAGCCAGCATGAAATATTTTACCACTGCAATCAGAGCCATCATCATTACCATCATCATCACCTCTGCAATTGTCTTTTTGGTGATTAGGACAAATGATTCGGTGTGTTGCTGTGATTTCGTCGCACTCCCCCAAACTGTGATTATTAGCCACATCCTTGTCATCAGAAAAATTAAATCCTATTGCCATGCAACACGCGACGAGATTCCTGCCGCTGAACCCGCGCAGGAAGGCTTCTGTGCACTGTCTGTTCTTTATTTAACCTTCATGTAATACCCCGCAGATGCTCCGCTCACCAGCAGACGCCGCAATCTGTGTGAAGCGATTGTCTTTCTCCCGCTCAGTGGGCGTCGCAACAAGCCAATCTCCTTCCAGCTACGTCGTCCTCGCAGGCCGCCCCACAGTCAGCCCACAGCGGGTCGTGCCACTGGGCCTGATAAGCTACGAACATTCCTGTGATTCTGGCCCATCTGGCCCGTCGCACGCCTTCAGTGGATCAGTGCAGGTTGAGCAGCCGCAAGGAAACCTCTCCCCTTCTGTGCAGAGTTTCAAACTCACTTATATTTGTACTCACACGTGGGTCATGTGCGAATAAAACGTGTCTGTCTTTAAAGTGGCCAATATACGGCTGCAGATTGAAAAAGAGATTGCCAGGTTTAGCATCTGCGACCCACCTCCTCTTCCTCCTCCTTCCTCTACTGCTCCTCTTGTCTGTTTCGCAGCGATCCAATATATCTGGCTCTGGGTATTTATCTATGGCCCAAATATGCAGCTCGTGTCACACAGGGCAGCAGGCGTTTCAGCGACATCACAAAGATGGATTAAGTCATGCGTTAAATTGCCTCTTTGAAGGAAATGAATAAATAAATTTGAGGGACTAATTCCTTGACTGTGCACCATCTCTTGTGTGAGTGTGATTGCATAATGCTGGCTTAAATGTTCCCTCTGCTCTTCTCTGTTGTCTGTTGTGTTCTGGTCGGGTTTAATTCTTCTGAAATGACACTTCTTATGACTTGGCAATGTCAAAACGCTATAACTGCATTTGTGTTCTAAATGTATTAGCGTACTTAAAATCAGTCCTCTATATATATTCGACAACAAAAAAGATGAATCACCTGCAAGAGAGAGCACATTTAATGAGACAATATCCCCTATAAAAGGGACGGATGATGATGACCTTTTTCAGTGCGTTTGCACGTACATGTGGGTATCCTGAGTGCCTACCAATCATAGACTGTATATAAGAGGTGGACGCCGTCATCATCAAGTCAGCCATTGGTTTGTGAAATGCCCATTTAAAGGCTTGTGTTTGGGGATTTGGCCGTCGCCATCTTGGATTACGGCCGTCACCATCTTGTTTTTCTGCAACCAATGAACGGAAAAGACAATATTTGGAATGTGGATGAAATGCCGTATACGTCTCTGGTAGCTGCAGCTACCTACCTGTCAATCACAGTAAGCCCCACCCTAAAGCATCCCCTGCTTTATGGTCTGTTTGACTCTAAATGACCATAATTTACTAAATGAACATCATGCTGTATTGAAGAAGACTTGAAACTAGAAATTGAGACATAAACTCATGTTTACAATGTTTACTAAGGGAATAAATCAAGAGAGAAGTAGAGTCATTTATATATACTTCTATACAACAGAGGAGTCACCCCCTGGTGGTCAGGAGAGAGAATGCAGCTTTAACACATGAAGCATATACTTCTATACAACCAGAGGAGTCATTTCACTCAGCAGAACTGAAGGTTGCTGCTTGCTACCAACCCACAAACTGTGAAATAAGACAACGTAGCCAGTGTTTTGTTGAGTGTCCAGATCCAAAAACATGTGACTTAAGCAACCATCAGATTTGACTCACCTTCTTATGTCTCACGGCTTGAGAACTACCTTTGCGCCATATTTAAAACTTTAAAAATGTGCTTTTGCTACAACCACCAACGTGGTGAAACAAAACAAAAAACTGATTCAAATCCACAGTATATCAGTGGCATTGCACTGGAAAAAAGAAAAGGTGAACTTTCTCAAACAAAACTATACGTCTAATAAGTATTCACATATCATTTTTAATATTATTCTGTAGCACTCCGCAGGCATAGATCACGGCTCAAACACCTTTTGAGCCTTTTCATCATTGCATAGCACAGTCTTCCCACACATTATACACTGCCAATGTACATGGTGTGTAAATTTCACATGCGTTCGCAGTTGTCACCATTCCAGCAGTTAACAACCGAACACATCTGACTGGGGACTAATAAAAGCAATGAGTTTCAGAGATGCAGTCGGTGCCGAGAGAGACGAGCTCTGGAGGTTTATTGAGATTCCAACTTCTGTGCAGACTCGCATCGACGCGCTGTCACTTGGCACTAGCACATTCTTAATTGATGCCGAACATCTTCTTTTCTCATAACTTATGATTCACGCTACACACTATTAACAGAATCATTTTCTTTGTTCCTCTTCTAATTTTTCCTCAAAATACCCTGAAGGTCTTCTCTAACGTTGATTTAAAATGTCGCACCCGATATATATTCGATTCTTTTTGATTTATCTTGACTGGTAGCACTCCAGTGGCAATGTTGCAGTGGTTCATCAGACAGTAAGGGAGACTTTGAAATGGCTTTAATCAAAGAGTAACACAACGTGTTTTATTTTAACACCCCAGGAAGAAACCTCTAGTGATTTAAATCATGCTAAAACTCTGTTCGGTGAATTCATTATTGCAGTGCCTGTACAATAACACACTGATAGGGACCAACATTGTGGCAGAACCTGCTAATATTATTCATAAATCCTTGCTCCATTACACAGTGTTAGACCCCGCTTTAGTGTGTACAAAGTGTTATAGATTATGTTATACCACTTTTTTTTAAATTAATGCTGTATGCTTCATATATCAGACATGTATCTAAAAGGGTGTAATCATATATCATAAATGCACTCATTTTTGCTAACATCTATATCTCCTCTGTGTAACGTTAATTAAACGAACAAAGTGAATGGGATTAGATCATCAAAGCATCTTATGCTCTAATGAAATCTCAAGTATTTATGAAAGGCAAAATATGAATGAAGGCATGTCTCTTACAATAGCCTCTTTCAAATAATTATCAGTGAAAGAAAATGAAAAAAAGCAGTAATCTAGAATCTTGAATCATTATTTGAGAAGTCATTTCATAATAGTGTTGCTTTTTTGTAGTTTTCCTTCATAGAAAGGGTCTGATTAGTAAATATGATTATCTATTCTCTTATTGCCAAAGTGAAGAAAAGCACAGTATTTGTAGCTTATTAAGTGTTGTAGCTTATTAAAGTTGTTTTATTGATCTTTATTGGATGAGTTATGCATGAGAAAATAGGGCCAAACTTCACTAAGGCACTCTGGCAGCAGATATATGAAGAGAAATGAAAAGCGAGCCAATTGAGAAACATCTGGAGGGGTGTGTGAGATAGTGTGTCTACCTTCAGCAGACCTGATGAGGGCAGAGAGATATCAACAGCTTGGCCTATTATCTGGTCTAATGGAGGCCCTTCTGCTAAAAACAAAAGCCCTCGGTTGTTTTGCATCAGCTCTTCTGATGATTGGCCGGCGTTCGTCCCATGTCGATGGAGTCAATTAAAAGCTCCATCCGTCAAGCGGCTCCGGCTGCCTGACGCCAAGCCTCAGTGGGAAACACACACTGTCGCTCACTCACCAAGTTACTGTCATGGGTGTCTCCTCTTTCTTTTTTTAGTCTTTCGTTCCTTCTGTATACGTTCCTTCCTTATTTCCCTTCAGTCTCTCTCTCTTTATATTTTGTCTCCTTCTGTCTAAGTCACCATGCCAAGCTTCTAAAAGCAATTTCATCCTTCCTGTGCTGTCATGCTCCGTGTACACACTTTCTTATTGTTTGGTTTCAAGTGTAATTTATACATTTTCAGTATATTCTGAATGTATTGGTAATACGGTACGTGGTGTATTTAATACGTAAATCTCATAAAAACGAAATATGAAATTGCTGCAGCCACGGTGTATTGTATATTAAGGAGAAATTGGAGCTCGAACAACAGGCTGATAAACATTCACATCCACATATTTGTGTTTCTCCCTAATAGGATTAGGATTGTTCCTGCCAGCTCCTGCCAGTCCTCATCCTGCTTTTGGCAAACTGTACCAAATTGTATGTCCCAACACACACACACACACACACACACACACACACACACACACACACACACACACACACACACACACACACACACACACACATTGCACACATTGTATGCAATCACAATTATATACACATACTTTTAATTGTGTCTTGGAATGATGAACTAAATTATGTTCCAAATGGAGTATTGTACACATTGCAGTGCATTCTTTTATTGTTTTCTCCAGTTTCACACCTGCAGTTTATAACTGAAATTAAGTTTTGCAGTCCATAAAACCATGCGTATGTCTAACTTTAACAAAAGTTATATCGGAAATAACAGTGATTAAGTGTTAAATGGTTCCTTTGTGTTTCCGTGTTCGCTGCTGCTGCCATCTTCAGTTCTTCCTCTCTTTAGAGCGTAAATAACACTGTTTTATTTGAAAAAGCTATGTTTGTAGTCAGCATAATAGTTATTATAATTGTATATATATATATATATATATATATATATATATATATATATATATATATATATATATTAGTGCTGTCAAACGATTAAAATATTTAATCTCGATTAATCGCATTTATGTCATAGTTAACTCGCGATTAATCGTAATTAATCGCAATTTTTTTTCTTCTTCATTTTAATGCTCTTATCAACATGAAAAAGTGGATTGGCTTGCTTTATGAAAATGTTTTATTTTATTGAAAAACAACTGCCAAACAGGGCGGTACAAAATATAATTATAAAGTGCACATTTCAGGTAAACAAGGGCTTGAGAGAGAGAGAGAGAGAGAGAGAGAGCTGTGTACATAGCAGTCAGGCTCTCGAAGGCAATTCGTAGGTCCTGTCGTTGGATGCGATGCGTATTATATCAGCTAGACCCTCGTCCTCCACAACGTTAACAGGCCTACATGCAGTAGCCACCCATTTAGCTATGGCTGCAATAAGTTTGTTCTTCGTTGTGGTGTCCATGTGTTTCTGTCCGAAGTCATCCATTCTTGCCTGCTATGACGAGGGGGCGCAGAGTTAGCATCAGCCGTGTGCTTGGCCATCAAGTGGTGTTTCAGACTGGATAGGCTACGATGATAGCTCAGTTCACAATGACAAATGGCACATACCACTTTGGTCTTGTCAAGGGAACCATCTGACAACTTTTTGAAAGTAAACTTTCCATTCATTAGCGTCTTATCATTCATTTTGCCGTATCGCGCTCACCATTCATTCATTTCAAACCGTAACGTTAGCCTAGCTTCCAAGCCCAAACGGCGTGCCTATTGTTTTGCTTCCGGTTGAGCTACATCCGGCGTGGTGCTCGCGAGAAAAAAAATGAAAAAGGAAAATGCGTTAACGCCGTTAATAAAATTGACGGCGTTAAAATTGGTTTGCGTTAACGCCGTTAATAACGCGCTAATATGACCGCACTAATATATATATATATACGTATATATAACTCTATACTTAGCCATATAACCTTAGCTTGGGGCTAATATATACAAAACCAATCCTGACTGCTGATTGAATAACAAGATGAGAATCGCAGGGGAGTTCAAATTTTTTTTTTTATTCACTCTCACCGATCTCATCAGTCTCTATTTCACATTCATCTGGCAGCTGTTTCTGGTGATTTAAAAAAAAAAATGTAGCAGCTAAAGAGCCAGATATTTCATCCAGGAGTAGGTAGAGACCAAACACCGAGCTAGAAGGGTGGACATTGGACTTAAAATGAGGTGGAGAAATTATGATATTACGACTGCTGGTTGTTTTGACAACTGTTGCGAACACTTTGCCTGAACAACTGCTGTTCTTGGTTGTCTTCAGTTTATCTTCAGGATCCTGAAGGTCTCCAGCACACTTCTGTCCCAGTGAGGAGAAACCTTCACGCAGAGTCACGCACACAAGGATTAGTAGCTAGCAAACTAACCAGCCGTAACAACTTCGTCAACACCAAAAACTCTTGACAGATAACCTGCCAATCATGGCACTATAGTACTCGCCAGCACTAACCAATCACAGCACTGTAGGGCTGGACGAGGCAGAACACCCTTGGAAAAAACAATTCTGCATATACAAGTAGGCAGTGGTGTATAGTAACGAAGTAGAAATACTTCGTTACTGTACTTAAGTAGTTTTTGGGGATATCTGTACTCTACTTTACTATTTATATTTCTGTTTACTTTTACTTTTACTTCACTACATTTTGCAAAGAAAAATGATACTTTTACTCCGATACATTTCTCCTGAAACCTTCGTTACTCGCTACAAAATCAAATCTATCTTTAGAAAAAAAAAAAACATCGGGGACTGTGGTGGAACACAGACTCCACCAAGCAGGTTTTGCGAATCACAATGTTTTGCATTTTCCCTCTACATCCTCTAGTTCAGCGCTCCCAAACCTTTATGCGTCATACGTGAAGACAATATTTTCACAGACCGGGTCCGACCTCGGAAAGACGGGAGACAACGACACCCAACGTGTGTTCGTTATGTCCAGTCTACTCCTAACTAAACCTTTAGTCCAGTCTACTGCTTAACTTATAACCCGCTGCACAAAGACAGGATGTTGAAATGGAAGCAGGTTTTCATGCTTTTTTGGCGATCTCAGGATACTCTGCCTTGGTTTCCAGATCACCGACAGAGTTGTAACAGACTTACGTTTCATTTTTAGAGTAACGTAACATCTTGACATGTGTCAAGAGATTCCGTCTGAGGTTACCACAGACGGATGTATGCGGTCTTTTTTCACAATAAAACATCTTTCCGGCCTTGATTTTTTTTTATTTAATTGAAATGTTTCATTCATTCTTTCTGTGGCCCGGTACCAAGAGACCCACAGACCGGTACCAAGAGACCCACAGACCGGTACCAAGAGACCCACAGACCGGTACCAAGAGACCCACAGACCGGTACCAAGAGACCCACGGCGGGCGGAATGAGCATACTTATAACCACACTGTTACAACTCCTTCATAGTGTCATATTGCTTTTTGGAGAATTATGATGATAAGTTCATAGTAGATGCAAAAGTATACTTAGGTACAATATATTATGTTGAACATAATATATATGGATGGATCCCAGCCAACCCAGTTATTGTATCAACACAACTCCTGGTCCTTGGTCACGGAGACCACAGCACTTAAAAGAATAAACTTCATAATTCTCAAAATTCTGACCCTTTGCTTTTTTATTAAAAGCATGTACTTGTACTTTTACTTTCAATACTTAAGTACATTTTATATCAGAAAAATACTTTTGATACTTAAGTACAAAAAATATCAGATACTTTAAGACTTTTACTCAAGTAGTATTTTAATAGGTGACTTTTACTTTTACTGGAGTAATTTTCCAGTAAGGTATCTTTACTTTTACTCAAGTACGGCTTTTGGGTACTTTATACACCACTGCAAGTAGGTGGGCAGATATTTTATTTTATCTCTGAGTGCTGTTAATCAATGTATTAGTGAGAAGTGTGTCACCCAGTAAGCAAGAAGAGCACAATCTCCGACTCTAATGCCTCACTTAGCAATAGATAGAAGGGCCAATTAACAAGTGGAGAGACGAAACACAGACACCTGCATGTGTTTCTGGTTGTTGTTGTAAACAGCCTTAGAGCATGAGTCTGTGTCACTATATCTGTCATAGAAGCTGTCACAAGAAGACCAGATGAGAGAAAAATGAAAAACAAATGTGACCAAATCAAATTGAAGATGTAATGTCCCACAAGACCTAAAATCATTTGCTTGAAACGGATTACTTATTTAGGTTAAATGATCCGGAAACAGCTAAAAGAAGTTGGATTTGAGAAGACAGCGCTTTCAAATAGTTGTAATCCTGCTTCACACTGACGACTTGCTGATGGGTTCTAAATTGAGTGTGTCAGGCCCATTCATCTTGACCTCCATCTTCTCCTGAAAGCTATGAGCCACATTGATTAAGTTCAACAATGGCCTTGTGAACACAGCCTGAGGAGTGGAAGGACTGCCTGTGAGCCAGAGTAATTGCATATTCAAATTAAAGATACTTTTGAGCAATACAGTTTGTCTCTGAATTAATTAAACTTCTCTCTGAATACTCACTTGAATGAAAAGCCCAAAAATAGTCACTTTAGTTTGAATGGCTGTATGCAAAGTCAGTGAGCGGCATGACAGGATGTACTGTTTAACATTATTATTATTGTCCAATATTAGTGTTAGTAGTTGTGATTTGTTTTCAATAATTTGGAAGTTGAGTGAAATATCTCAACACACCAGGGTGTGAAACTGTTATCCAAATTTTTTGGAAATGTGGTTTAACTACCACAGAGTCCGAAGCAGGGGAAGCTATCGTAGCTTTTTAGCTGTGTTGCACATCTTGCACCATCCACTTTAAGTGTTAATCTCGCTGTAGGAGTAAAAACTGTATTGCAAAGGAGCAACGGTTTATGAGAGTTATGAGAGTCAAAGGTACAATCCTGTGTCTTGAATACACCGTGCATTTACTGTACTATTAGCAACTGAGCTAAGCTTACAAGCTAACGTGTTTGCTGTGTAAGATCGTGAGCAAGGAGAGATCGATTGTTCCCTCTTCAACAGCTTTTGTACAGAAGGAAAGTGTGAACAAAATGCCAGGGGTAAACAGAAAAAAATAGACAGAAAATAGAGAGTGGTGGGAGCTATTGACTGACTGGCACTAGCATGGTAGCCTGCTAGGGAGTTAGCTGTTAGCTTGCCACCTGCTGCAGTTCACCAAGCAGCCATGCGAGCCACATCTATGTCGTCATGGCTGACGATGCAGCTGTTTCGTGGTTGCGCTATAGCTCTCCAACGTCTTCGTTCCAATGTCAACTGGAGGCGAATCAGACATCAAGTTTCTTCAAGCAGTCTGTTCAAAGGACTATTGCTGCGTGTGCATGCAGACAAAATCAACTATAAATTAAATGCATTGATAAATACAAATTGTATGTCAACATTACCGTAAATGTTTGCATTTGCACAGATTCACATGTGAATTTCACACTCCAGAAACACAAGATGCACCATCAAAAATAGACCCAGTGCATGAACATAGTGGAACTGAGAGAAGAGCGGCACATGAGAACGGCAGTGAACTTTCCAGCAGACACGACCAGTGGACACTGTAGACATATGGACAACATACACAAAAAAACGCTTATTAACCACCTACACAGGGATAGACATGCATCATGGCACAGGTGCATGACATTGTAATCCAGTTTATATCACTCCTCAGGGCTCATGTAAAAACATGAAATAGCAATAGATTACCCAAATTGACAAATTATCTATTGATGGCTAAAAATAACACGAGTCCAACCACGATGGATAGAAGCATCCTGTAATAACTTCTTTATCAATGAAATTAGCTTGAGCCACATCATCCATTTCTCCCACGGAACTAGTGGTGGTCGTGAACTATTACATCCTTACCTGTTTTTGTTCATTTACATCACTCTCCAGTGAGTTAAATGTTAATTTTCTATACGTTCATCCAGTATTAGTATCTCAGGATAATCACAAGCCGTTTAGTTTAGTTTGACTAATAACCAGTCCCATTGACCTGTCCTTTCTATTATGGAGCAATGGCCCTGCATTAGCCTCTCTGCATCTGCAAACATTAACCTTTGCTCGTAATATTACACATGCTAATCCAGTTAGCTGGCTGCCATCGACAACCGCCCTCTCATTTTGCTTCCTGATTTTTCTCTCTCTCTCTCTCTCTCTCTCTCTCTCTCTCTCTCTCTCTCTCTCTGTCCACTTCAGTATGCAGGCTGTTGGTTTGAGGGCTCAGAAAGTCATCATTTGATAGCCTCTGGGCCGTGCTTATCGACTCCAGGGTCATCAGACAATATTCCTCTCAGCTCCCTTCACTCCCTCTATCATTCCATCTATCGGGGCAGCTCACACGAATGCATCACTTACTCTGATGATACATTGACAAGAGGTGATCTGTCAGAGAAAATAACTGCCTCTTTAAGACCAAAACAATTTTACTTTATGATGTGCATTACATTTTTCTTTTCTTTAACTCTTTTTTCTGTTGGTTAAGTGCAGAAGGCCAGATGTGTTTTTGCAGAGTGAGTTATTAAATCAGAGAGTATGTGCTCTCCTGAGATGTCCTTGTGCACGGCACCAAGTCATATAAACTCAGGTAAAATGTATTGAAAATGCATGGAATAATAATAATAATATGGATATGTTTTGGGTATGTGTAGCCAAGAAGAACAGTCCCGTCATACTCATCATGGGTTGAGTTTGATCCACAAAACTACTCAAAGTGTGTTATTGCTGCATGCCAAACAATAAATAACATGTTTCTTTGAAGGTCAGATTTGACCTTATTTTCGATGATATTTGATTTGATAAGATTTTCCACAGCACCGTAAATGTGGCCTAGTATATTGGGTGAATTTGAGTGTTTTGTAATGAACACAAAAGGCACATGCCCGTTTCTAGCACAATATGAGGGTTTTCAAAAGGTTTGATGTTGTCAGGGAGTCATCTTCCCAGGACCCTATGTTCAACTCCATGCTATGTTCCCTGCACAGGCCCACAGCTAAACACCTCTTCAGATGTTCTGATGTCAAGCTGACACTATTATGTGTATTATTATTCAAAAACATGTATACTGGCCTGTTTTCAGCTTGGGAACATAGGCCCTTAGGTACATAGGACCTTTGGAACATAGGACCTTTGGAACATAGGACCCTGGGAACATAGGGCCCTGGGAACATAGGACCCTGGGAACATAGGACCTTTGGAACATAGGAACTTTGGAACATAAGAACCTGGGACACAGGACCTTTGGAACATAGGACCTTTGGAACATAAGAACATAGGACCTTTGGAACATAGGACCCTGGGAACATAGAACCCTGGGAACATAGGAACTTTGGAACATAAGAACCTGGGAACATAGGACCTTTGGAACATAGGACCCTGGGAACATAGGACCTTTGGAACATAGGACCCTGGGAACATAAGAACCCGGGAACATAGGACCCTGGGAACATGTCAGACGCAGAGAAGCTCGTCCACGCCTTCATCTTCTCAAGACTGGACTACTGCAACTCACTCTGCACTGGGATCACTGACAAGAACATCCAGAAACTACAGTATATCCAAAACAGCGCTGCCAGGGTCCTAAAGAAAGTCCGGAAATATGACCACATATCACCCATTCTCCACTCACTGCACTGGCTCCCTGTTTCATTCCGGATCGACTACAAAGTCCTAGTAATCACCTATAAATGCATCAATGGACATGCACCCCCCCTACCTACAAGAACTTATCACTCCCCTAACCTCCACCCGCAACCTCAGATCCACAGGCCGCTCGCTCCTTCGGGTCCCCAACACCAAGCTCCGCACCATGGGCGACCGGGCCTTTTGCTCGGCGGCGCCACGCTTGTGGAACCTGACCACCTAAGGGCAACTCAGACACTGAACTCTTTTAAGACTGGCCTAAAAACCTTTTTATTCAGGAAGGCATTTTTTACCTTGAGTTAATTTATTGTCAGCTATTACATTCTTATTTTTTTATTTTTATGGGTTGCTTTAACTATGTTTTAATCGGTTTTATTTGTTTTTACTATATGTGTGGCACTCTGAGATTCTTTTGAAGGAAGAGTGCGATAAAAATGAAATGCATTATTATTATTATTATTATAGGACCTTTGGAACATAATAACCTGGGAACATAGGACATTTGGAACATAGGACTTTGAAAACATAGGATCTAGGGAACATAAAAATAATAATCTATTATATCTAATATAAGTAAAAATTATTCATACCCAGATTTCAAGCAATTTTTTTTACATGAAATATCTGAAAATCATATGTGCCCATATGTGAAGCATGGTTCAACATGTGAAAGATACATGCAAGTCTAATTGGGAAACCAAGTTTACTTTTACATTTTCACCTCCACATTGTAACGTGTCCTGCCCAAGGGAAAGAACGCGGTGGCAACTCCGTTAGTAGTCTGACCAACCTGAAGGGACTAGTGTCCCTTAACGGTGTCGGTAAACACCTTCAGCCTTTTTTCTCACCCCGTAGTTAAATCGTTAGGATTTATAATTATTGCCTTTTACGGCTACGGCAGCGATCTCAGTGGGATGTAACCTAACACCCAGTACATAATCATTTCATAGAACGTCTATACCAAATTAGTGCCTTTTCTAGTCTTCTCCCAGGGAACTTACCTTACGAAATGAGGCTATACAATGAGTTGCAAATGAGTTGCAAAACAATATAATATAATATTTTTTATTCATAATCCCAATTTCTCTGTTCCATTCTGTCCTTTTCCTAAAATGTTTCTAAAAATCTAACACCCTGGGTGGGCGGGAAATGACTGGTAATGGTTTTGGCCCATCAAGATGTACAACCATCACAGAAAAATAACTGTCACAACCACAGATAATGAGCGCTCCCTGTAGCCCTCTCTGGCTCTGTAGTGGAAGCCAAGCTATTGATTACAGCTCTGTGAGAGAGCATTGATTTCTCTCTCAGGGTGAATGAATGAGAGGACTGCATCCTCTCAGCAGTGGGAAGGAGGGTTACACTTCAGCAGCAGAGGGACACTGAATGGGAAATAAGGTCAGACTTGACTAAGTGAGTGAGTAAGCCACTTGCTTTTCTTGAATCCCATTGAGCACTTACAACACCATAACGACTTTTTAGGCTCCTATTTACTGAACCTTGTCTAATGTGTTTACCTAATGAAAATAGCAGCACATCTTCTGCTGCTTCTTTCAGAGCGGCTAAGTTACATTATTCACAATTAAGTCTATATTGTCTTTGTGAAGGAAAATGGGTTATTCTATGTGTCTGAGCATAAGTATGCTGTATGTTGCTAGAAGATCGTAGAAAAGTATGAAAGCATAAAAGTATACTCGCTAAATATCACCTGCATAGTCGCTGTATGAAGAATAGTCACACAGTGTTTATAATAATGTATACAATCCTTTCTGTTTAAATAGGACCAACCAGCTAATGTTGTCATGTAAAGAGAGAAAAAGGGAAAAAGAGAGAAGCCTCCTGTAAGCTGCCCGAGATATGTGACATGGAGAGGGACAGGACTCTTGCTGTCGCTATATAAGTCGCAACAGAGAGGCGGAAAATCTGATTTTCCAGCCTTTAGACACTGGACGAAACTTCTGCTATCAGAGGACAAAAAGCAGCGAAAGCTGACTTAGAAAAATCCTCAGAAATCAGGACTGCTTGCATTAACCATTGAGTTGAAATTGTTGTACGTGAATAATAAAACCACAGCCGTACCATTCTGTAAGAGTCTTGAACCCAAACTAAAGACTCTGGTTCTTTAGATGAATATAACCTTCTTCCCCTGTCCAGGAAAAAGTGTGCTACAGAGGTAACGACCGACTCTACCAGAGGAACTTAAAGAAGCAGTGTGTAGGATGTAGTGGCATCGAGTGGTGAGTTGCCGACAGAACACCCCTCCCTTTCAAAGGTGACGTAAAAATGCAGTAGTAGTGTGTAGCATGCCGTGAACTTACATTTACGTACCATTTCCAAAACTTGTAAGGGGGTAATAACTATTTTCCCGGACGTACCATTTCCAAAACTTGTAAGGGGGTAATAACTATTTTCCCCGACGTAGCAAAATCCCGGACGTTTTTGGAATCCCTGCCGGACGCTTTTTTTAGGTCTCGAAAAGAGGACATGTCCGGTAAAAAGAGGACGTCTGGTCACCCTAGCTAACGGAAGTTAGCGGAGAGCTAGCGGAGAGCTAACAGAAGTTAGCGGGGAACTAGCATAAGCGCCAGCTGGCTACAGCAGGGAGCAAACAGGGACACTGACCGAAGGTAGTAGCGGCGTGTAACCCGACTTTTACGGTACTTGTATTCGATTTGTAACATGGCGGTGCAACATCTCTAAAGAATCAGCAACTCCTTGCCTTTAAAAAAAAAAAAAATGAAACAAATATTTATTATTTATTTTCTGCATAAATATGATCAAAAGTCAAGAGTCTGATCAAAACATTAGTCCTCGGTCGCTCCCAGAGTTTTTTTAATTGTATTTGTGGTGCCTTCCCATCATGCCCCAGAGTAATACTGCACCTCTTTAGAAAGATTAAGACCTAAATCATCCAAATATGCAATAATAATCACAATAAACACAAGCAATGACATGTTTTCAAGCCTTTCCAGTCCAAAAATAATGTTTTTCGGTTCAGAAATAAAGAAATGAGCCATTTTTACCTAAATCTTCGTCACACCATGAACTAACACTACTTAAAATGACCGTCGCTTCCGTGTGTGTCATCTAACGCGCTTTCAGATGCGTTTGTGGAACAATGAGACCGTAGGAACTCGAAAAACGGAGAATAGAAATCGAGAAAAATAGCCGTTGCTTTCTCGCAGCTCGCGACGTCAATACTTTACTCACTACTGGAAGATCCGTACAGTCTCTAATCACTTCCTCATTATCGAAAAATCTGTAACAAAAAGCTTTGGGCGGACCAAAATGATTGACATGCAATTTGGGATTCGAAAAGAAAAGATTGCATGTTGGAGGTAAACTATAGTAGCTCTTATGGAAAAGCCATGCTCCATTGTTTCATCTCTACTTTACTTGAAGTCATCGGGTTCGGACGTAGGTTTGCGGAAAGGGAATTATTCTGTTTTGTGCTGCACGCTATGTTCGGCATCTTGACAGCATCCTAACATTTGCTTATTATCACAAAACACAAAGTGGAGCCGAGACCGAAGCCAGTTTCCAAAGTGGTAAATCTACCGACACCCACAGCCATCTAGCATGGCTCAGCATCCGTTGAGGCTTGATGCTTGTTGAGGATAATCATCTGTTCTCATGCACTTACATGTCTGCACAATACACTGGAGGACCTTCATGTATAGCATTCCTACCTAATTATGTACCCATTGAACCCGGTGTTCGTGGACACACAGCTCAGTCATTCTCGTTTATTCACCTGTATTGCTCACCATTTATTTTGACCCGCTGCTGGCTGAGTGTCTTTTGCTATCCCAGTAGTCCAACACAGACATAATGGGAACAACAAGAGGTACACAATGCAGGCTCCTCTGTGCTCTTCATGTCACATCTGTGTACATCTTTCTGAAGAAAAGCCTTTTTCAATGAGTGGTAGAATGAGTAGTGAATCAATTGATGAAGTTTAAACTTTGTATGAAGCCATAGGTCCCTGAATATAGCGCCATTGCCATGGGGACATCTGGATGACAATATTCCATGAATCTTATCCCGTTCAAATGTAACGATGATACCTTTTTTTTTTTGCAGTTTTGCACTTAAGGTCCGCATCAATTTAGTTGTGTAACAGTCTTTTATTCCTCCTCTTCTTTCAATTGTTGTATTTCGCTGTATAGCTCAGCAAGTGATGCAACATTTCGACATTGCATTGTCGTTTGGCTAGCTTCTCTTTTTCAACCCAAAAGAAGAGGAAGCCAAACAGTCAGCTTCAAAGATTACAAAAAGTCCTTTTCAAAGTAAATGTTGGTTTTCAATAGAAGATGAAGCCATTTAGGTCACATATATTCAGATAACAAATGTGTTAATATGCTCAGCTCGACTGAGCTTAACAATCACACACACGGTTGGTGTGTCTGCTGCTGATATCTGGCAGCTATAGCACAACGGCTGTTTGAGGCAAATGAAGACAAATGCTCCAGCGTTCACATTTACACTGACAGGAGGTGAACATGTGCTTCTCTCTCTGCCTGGACCGGAGTCTGCCAGCAGTGTAGCGCTGCTACAGAAGGAATGGCAGCCAGCAGCTACACTCTGGAGTGACACCAATACAGTCAGTTAGCAATCAAAAGACCTCCATTAATTAATTAAGGGATTAATATCAGAATATGTGACTAATAAGAATATGTGGATGCGCAGAAGGTGACAGTAATCATCAGAAAGAGATAGGATGTGTGTGTGTGTGTGTGTGTGTGTGTGTGTGTGTGTGTGTGTGTGTGTGTGTGTGTGTGTGAGAGTGTGTGTGAGTGTGTGTGTGTGTGAGTGTGTGTCCGTGTGTGTGTGAGTGTGTGTCTGTGTGTGTGTGTGTGTGAGTGAGAGAGTGTGTGTGTGAGAGTGAGTGTGTGTCTGTGGTTGTGAGTGAGTGTGTGTGTGAGGGAGAGAGTGTGTGTGAGAGAGTGTGTGTGTGTGTGTGTTTGCACGTGTGTAGGTGTGTGTGTGTGCGCGTGTGTAGGTGTGTCTGTGTACTGTATGTCCGTGTGTAAGTGTGTGTGTGTGTAAGTGTAGGTGTGTGTGTGTGTGTGTGTGTGTGTGTGTGTGTGTGTGTGCCTGCCTGCGTAGGTGTGTGTGTGTGTATGTCCGTGTGTAAGTGTGCGTGTGTGTTTCTATAAACATGAATATGCCCATATGGCTTTTTTGACCAACAAGGCTGTTGCACTGTAATCCACACACTCAACACTTCCTGTCTTTAACCAGTGAGCAGGTGTGTGAGCCAATAGAAAGCAGGCATGAGGTCACGCTATGTTACTGTTGCTCACTCTACCTCGGCCATATTGGAGAAGCACGTCTGTATTATTGTCTCTTATTTAAACTCCTGTCATCGTATTCTGCATCTCATCAGAGAGACGCCACATCTCTCTGTGTGACGCTTCCTTGTGTGTTTTTAAACTGTGATTGTGAAACTGTATTTTAGGATCGCTTATGGGAATCAGTGAAGCTAGTGCTTGTTTCAAATCAGTGAGCACCATCAAAGGAACGCCTTCTCCATGATCTTTAACTGGCATGGCCTCTGCTATGCTGATAATCAGACCGCTTTTCTTTCTCTAGAACGGTTCATTTTGCTCTATTCTCCTCCCTAGATATGGCGCTTGTGTTCGGGATTCATATTCCTGAATGTAAACGGAGTGAAACTTTAATAATCTCAGTCATGAGAAATGTATTTGAATAATCATATAGGAACAAAAGAAATTATTTAAGTCAGACATGCACCGTACATTTGCAGAATGATGTGTTATATCTTTTCAAAATGAACAGCGTTCATATTTTAATTATCTCCCGTTTTGGCCGTGAACAAAGTCTCAGCAGCCTCAAACAGACCTGGGAACGTTATCTAAGTGAAACACACTTTGTGATGTAACACGAGGCCGCCTTTCTTTCTCCGTGTAAAGAAGTGAAATACCTACCTGTTCCCTAGATAGTTCAAATATTACATTCTTCATATATTCCTCGATGTTTCAAGTATAACTGAGCATACATATGTGGGTGTTTTTTAATGAAAGATCAAAGAAGCAGAGGAGGAAGGGCATAAAGAAACTGTCAAACTCATAACTTTGCAGCTAATTAAGCACCTTAGCAGCTGCACATTGTTTTGAATGAATCTGTCCTCATTATTGTGAAAAAAACACATCAGTTTATTTACATCTTTTCTCTTCCAATCAGTCTCTCTCGGTGTCTTCACCAGCGTGAAGCTCGCTTCCTCGCTGTTGTTTTGCGTGGCCTCCCTGCTCATCCACCCCGTTAAATGGATTCCGCTCCCATCATCTTGTCACCTGCAGTCTCATTTGACAGCTTTATGGGAGTTAGCCCACGAGTAAATAAACTGCAAGTCATGTTTTGCCATTCTGCGGAGATGTAAAATTGATCTAACTTTTGATTGTTTAGAGAGAACATTATTCCCAGAAGTGGAAGAAAGTCAACAGCTTGCAGAGTTTGTTTCCATACAATGAAATAATTTCAAAGCCCGATGATTTATGGTGTTAGTTTATTTGTACAACAGCAGTAAGAGTCTGCAGCGGGCAAAATCACCTCGACTCATTATTATAGAACAAGATGTAGCAACAAGAATGAGATTGCGTGTGCAGTGAAAACAGTGATGGTGAGGTTTATGGTGAGGTTTCTTCCGACCACTCAAAGCTCTTTCACACTATATGACATCATTCACCCGTTCACACCCATTCATACACTGATGGGAGGAGCTACCATACAAGGTGCCAAATCAGGACTATCTAACATACACACACATTCACACACCGTAGGAACAGCCTGTGGCAGCCATTTTGGAGTTTTTGCCCACTTGAGGCTGGCTCTAAAAACAAGTCAATCCTCATTGACCCCCATGTTAAAATGCCCAACTTTATAGCCAAAATAATATATCCTCATTTAGACTTATAATAAAGCTCAGAATGATGCAAAATTAGGGGCGTGGTCACTTTGAGATACTTCTCAGAAACCTATGGGTGACCTCACAAAGACTACGTCCATGTTTCATAAGGTCTTTTGTCTAAGTAATACGCATGAGCTTCAGTCGCTGTTCCACGTCAGTTTGCTCAGCGCCATAATCTTCAGATCACCCGCTGGTTTGCCGAAAGGCAGCTTGGGAGTCGTAGTTATCTTCTTTTCTAGTCAAGGAACAATATATTTTTTACAGTCTGCATTCATCTCTTGTACTGAGGATTTACCCGCGGGACTTTCATGCAACATTGTCTGACTAACGGAAAACAAACTCTACTCTCACTTTAAAACTCTATGACAATGATAACGTGTTGATGTTCAGTAATGTTTACCATATTTATCATCCTTGTTTAGCATGTTAAAGTTAGCAAATCCGCGCCAGACAGTTGATGTTAGCTGATGCACGAGTGGTGGCATGTTGAATTCATCATGAAATGCAGCATTGTTTTTAATCATTTACTAACACTTTACAAATGATCTTATTAATCATCTATAAGTCATGAATACTTCATTTACAAATGGGGAATTAATCATTTATTCATGTTGGAATAATGCTTTATAAATGATTAATTCAGTGTTTATTCATGCTTTACTAATGCTAAAAACGATGTAGTTATTATAAAGTGCTACCAAGTTTTCTAATAAGCCTCAAACACAAAGACAGATGATTTTTGACCAAAGTCATTGGGATTCATCCTCTGGGAACCATGAACGCCGGGTCCAAAGTGGTTGAATAAAGGCAATTCCTTGTGGTGAATGTATGGGCCAGATATCATAAAACAAAAAGGATAAAAGCTGTGACCTCACTTTCCCTCTCCTCTGTTCTCCCCTCAAACACCACTTCCACCTGCACAGTCCTCCAGCACCGAGAATGTCCACTCTGCACTTATGTGGGCCGATACGGCCGCACAACGGATTTTATAGGTCCAATAACGCCGGGGCTTAATAAGTGTAATCTGTCCGCCAGCCCAAAGGTTAAAGTCCGGTAATATATCAGTGTCCCACTGCTATATTGCTGATCTGTAATTGCCTCGCTGGTGGCTTAATTGTTGAGGTGTACGTGGAGATCATTTGGAAATGATCCATCACTTACTACTGTAATAATGAGTTTCCAATGGTTGGCTGGGTTGAAGCCGCCTCCCTCGCTCCCCACACAGGGAGTTGTTGAACCAGAGCGCCGCACTGTGTGGTGAGGCGCAGCAGAGCGGAATCGTAAGAGGTTGGGTTTGTTTGTGTGTGTGTGTGTGTGTGTGTGTGTGTGTGTGTGTGTGTGTGTGTGTGTGTGTGTGTGTGTGTGTGTGTGAGAGAGCATTACTCACTGCAGCACTCTTAATCAAACCACTTCCATCAACTCGCGTCCTCCAATTTGTAAGTACAAACCTGAATTGCATAGAAATCAGGGCACAGCCCGTTCTTAATCCATGACGCTGCATCACTTTAGATCACCACGAGGAGAGGTTGAACCTCTATTCTCACTCCACTTTCTGCTGTGAACTGTCAAATAAAACCTAAGTGCCCCTGTGTAAAAAGAAAAGGGACAGCCACTTTCAGCATCCTGCCTCCAGGATGCAGCTTAAGATCATTTCCCAAACTGACACTTACCCAGTGGACGCACGCGGCACTCAGGTTTGCAGTTTTCACGTTTTAAAACGTCAGCGTGCAGTTTGGATTATGCAGTCTGCTTCGCCATTAAAGAAGTGTAACGTGTTCAGTTACCTCCCCGAGTTTCCCCCAGCACAAATGACACGAGCAGACTTTAATATCGGTTGGCAACGTCTTTATTCAGAGCTGCACCCCAGCTACGCCGCTCTGGCAGACTGCCTCTCTAGCTCCTCTATCCCCCTCCTCCATCCATCCTATAGGGAAGACACACAAAACACACAATCCGCTCCAGCTGAGGCCAATTGGGCCTCATTCCCGGCACCTGTTCCCTGAGCCGCTCCTCCACTCCCCCTCTGCAGCTGAGCCTAACCACGCCCCCAGCCAACACAAGAAGCATCGGCAAAAAAGGCGAGGCACTCGGAGAGCAGCAACCCTGTCTCCTAAAAATTACGTTCCCCCAGAACTAACACACATTCTCAATTACATTTGACCAGAAACGTATCTCCTCCCTGAAGCGTATTTCTAATACGTCAAACACAAACATAAAAACAATAAATACTTGTATAATCAACGTACCGTAAAAGTTACAAGCCGCTCCTACCTCCGGTCAGTGTCCCCGCTGTAGCAAGCTAGGAGCTGCTAGATAGCGCTGCTGCTGCTACCGGCCGCTGCTGCTACCGGCCGCTGCTGCTGCTACTGCCCGCGTCCCCTCTGCTCAAGTCGGGTGTCGAGCCTGGTCCCGCTACCTTTAGTGGTTTTCGGGGAGCTAGCGGAGCGCTAGCGGAAGTTAGCGGATAGCTAGCGGAAGTAAGCGGGGAAGTAACGGAGCGCTAGCAGGAGCCCCAGCTGGCTACAGTGGGGAGCTAACGGGGACACTGACCAAAGGTAGTAGCTGCTTGTAACCCGACTTTTACGGTATTTGTAATAGGTCAAACACAAAGATAATCAGTGAGGAGATACGTTTCTGGTCAAACGTAATTGATAATGCGTTTTTGTTCTGGGGGAACGTCATTTTTAGGAGACAGGGTTGAGAGCAGAGGTCGTAAGGTGCCGTGTGTGAAAAGGCACTCATTATTATAACACTTCCTGTAATGGAACACATGGCGCCGCATACAGGTCATTCAGGGCCGTTTGAGCTGAACTTGAATATTCGGTAATGTCGATTGATGAGCAGGAAAGTAAAACAGTCTTTTCTCCTGCTGGAACTTCATAACGTGACAGTTATTGATGGATGTGGTGTCAGGGGAGAAAATGACCAGAAAAAGCTTAGGGGCGGTTCATAGTAGTGGCTGCTGTCATTGTGAAATATCACTGCGAGACTGCAAAACGCTGCGTATGTGAGCATTTACAATATTAAGTGAGAAAGTTGTCTGGTGTCTGACAGAAGGATTTTACATTAGCCGGAAGCCGCCTACAGCAGAGAGCGCTGTAATGAGATGTGTTGTCTGCTGTTGTCTGCAGTGATATATGAGTGTTTTCTTATGCAGTCAGAAATGTTACTTTGGTATTATTTTCTTCCGCTGTCCCAACTGAAGAAAATACATAATGAATCACCTGTTTTGTTTCATTAAGCCAATGCACAGCATCTGCTGCCTTCACTGTAAATAACTGTAAATAATGTGCCAAGAGGCAACCGCTTAAAATAATAAGGCATATTGGTTTCGCTCACAATGTTTTTACCCTAACTTCTGAATAAATATACAGTTTTCATTGCAAGTGAAAGGTGTTCAGTAACTAGCATCATGGGATTTACGTTATGAGTTCACACTGTGAAACAATTACGAACAAAATATTCAGGTGTAATATATACTGGAGTGCTGGTTTAGAAAGGGAACTTTAATGTTTGTTGTTTTCAAGAAGTGTAACCTTGTGGATCAGTTGCTTATTATGTCATTCTCTCTTTCAACCTGTCCTACATATATTTTAAGTACTCTGCAAAGCTTATATTATTCATACTTATATTAAACAATTAAATGAAGGGTAGATACTTTATATGATGAAATATATATAGTACACAATATATTAGAATTTCCTATATTCTTTTATTTTCATGTACAGTCTATAAATCTTGTTGTTACTTTATGATGTGTCAGAAGGTGGAAATAGAACTAATTCCAGTACAGGTTGTTAAACATCTCCCTCCTCACATAAAACCTTTTTTATTTTGGACTGTTCACCCGTTTACAATTCATCTTTATTTGGCCCGCTGTGTAATTCCGACACCACAGTTACGCTCTGGTCAAGCCACTCATCTCTCTGTACAATTTAACTGTCTCATTTCTCCATCGAAAAAGTGCAGCTATCACGCGAGTGATTTATATCTCCTCGTGTGTGTTTTTCCCTCTCCGGCCGGCCGACTTTTCTGGCAGGCTGAAATTGCTTTATTATTCCCCCAGAGTCTGTCAAATCCCCCAGCAGCTACAAACTCATCACCTATCACTGGCTCTTTGTCTGAGAGGAAATAAAGTGTCGGGATTTCCTGGGTGACAGATTTGTGTAATCGTCCTTCGTCCTGGCTTGGGAAACAACTCAGTGGACGCAGGAGGAGAAAGAGAAGAGGAGAGCGAGAGCGATGAGAGATGGTGGCGGATCAGTCTGCCTTTTAAAGGAAAATGGAGTTTCTTTGAAGTGGAGCTCCTCAGGTAGTGAGGGTCCTAGACCTTTCCTTATGACGCCTGAAGAGAAGAAAATCACCTTTCCCGGTCCTTACCAGTGCATTATCATGGGCCGACTGACAAAAAAAGACAGCAGCATTCACACTGATGGTTCCCTTGGCATTGTGGGTGATCTCCAGCAGTGTGGATCCTGTGTTGCTTCAGACTCACGTTGCTTTAGGCCAGGGATTCCCAAAGTGTGGTGCGCGCACCCCTGGGGGTGCGCGAGCTGCCTCTAGGGGGTGCGCGAGAGGAAAAATGTAATGGTGGTCTAATGGTGTAATAATTAATATTAAACATAATTTAAAACAAATTAAGTAGGATTTTTTAATTATAAAAATTCCCTTTGTAAGATTTAAATTTAAAATTAAAAACGTACAATTTAATAAATAGATGCACTTCCGGTCCGGCCGCCAGACTGTCTTTTACGTACACACTAGCTAGCCTAGCTTGTGCCCCTAACGTCATTTCATTCATTCAGCAACATCCATGAAAATATGTTAAACTGGCTGAAATCGGGGAAGCTGTCAGGTGGGACATCTGAAGCTATCAGTAATAAAAGAGGAGAGGGACAGAGAGAGAGTGAGGAACCGGAGGCGAGAGAAACGGAGAGGTGCGTTGGGGAGAAACCGGGAGAAGAAATCGACCGGGAGTCGGAGAAAGAGGAGACGGAGGAGACCGAGAAGGAGGAAGGGATATCACAGACAAACCGGGAGCACAGAGGCCCATCGCGGAGTCAAGGTGAAAAAAGAGGAAACGAGAGTGAGCATCAGACTGGGAAAAAAAAGAGGAAATATGATGACAATTATCTGGGTCTGGGCTTCACTTGGATTGGCAATGCAGATTGCCCGAAGCCACAGTGGTGTTGTGCAGTGAGGTTCTGGCTAACAGCTGTCTGAAGCCCTCTTATTTGCGCCGCCACCTGAACACCAAGCATGCCAGTGCAAGTCAGAAGCCCCTTAAATTTTTTAGATCAAAATTGGAAGAGTTACAAAACAGCCAAAAACAATTGCAGTCTCATTCATGTGTTGGGTCTACACAAAACGCACTACGTTTTCTCACTTTCTCCCCCTCCCTCTCCCTCTCTATCTTTCTTGCTGCAGGCTGAGCCACCTGCGCTGCATGTGAAAATCCTCATATGGACTCCTCCTTTTTTATTTATATCTGTTTCTGAGCCTATGCATGTGCCACTCTTTGTTCTTTACGTGGCTTACTATGTTTAAGTAAATAAATGTGAAATGCAATCTGCCTCTGAGCCTGTGCGTGTGTCCTCGCCATCCTTATTGCTCTTTAAAAGTGACACCTTGTGTAACTGAAATTTATACAGCGGACAAAATCTTGTAACAAACGCCACGCGCGAGCAAACAGTTCTCGCATTGGTCCGATTTTATGCGGCTATAAATAGGCTCTGTTGCGTTTTTTTTTTTAGGTGTGGGGATTGGGGGTGCGTGAACCCGGTCGGGATGTAGAAGGGGGTGCGTGGCCTAAAAAGTTTGGGAACCGCTGCTTTAGGCAACACCACTTAAGACTATTCCTCTCCTCATACCTCATCCTGTATCTGTCGGCAGAGACGGAGAGACACGCTGCTTTCAGGCTGGAGGCTACGATAAGCTAATCGTCTGCCGCTTGCTTTGTGTTCGGTTCAAGTGACACCATTTTAGTCTTTAACGCAGGATTCAAACCTGGAGACAAGTCGGCATTTTTTAACTTCCAGTTCTCTCGTCTCAGAATCAATGTGTTTTTGGTTGGATGCCTGAAATAACATCTGTGGTTTACAAAAAGCTTAAGATATTTGAACGTTTTGTTCTCCGATGTAAAAATACATCAGCAGCCCTCTGGTTATTTTAGAAGCTTCTACGTGTTGTTTGTGAGACTACAAAACATCATCACAGTGAATCGTCCACCTCGTTGTTTCTTCACGCTCATGGAAACGTGGTGTCGTTCCTTTACAGCCCAGCGTTAGCTTTTTGCTTTTACACGCTGCAAAAAATACAAAAGTGGTGTTTATTTGTGAAGATTGTCTTGCTGAAGAAAACATATTAGTATCATAAATGTGTGTATAGCCATAGCTGGTTACCCCAGCTTTCAGTCTTTATGCTAAGCTAGGCTAATAGTCTCCTTTCTCTTGCTTCATATTTAGCATACGGACACAAGAAATTTGATTTTCTCAGCTAACTACTAGCTTCTCAACTGCACATATGGTTAAAAAATTTGCATATCTCCCAAAATGTCAAACTAATTTCACAAATTTCCATAACTACCACTAGTGATGTCCAGGTTTGGGATATCCTTTACTGAGATTTATGCCATTACCCATCATACATTGGAGGTGTGATTTTTTTTTCTTCATTTCACTTTTGATGCTCTGTACGAGCATCAAAAGTAAAGTATTTGAGAAAATACAGTGTGTCTGTAATCTGGGTGAAGTCACCCTGTAATCTCTTCACAGCTGCGTAATGCAACACATTCTGGTGGTGTCCATGGCTATCAAGTGAGCATTAATGACAGACCTCTTTGAAAATGAACAGACGTGTCTTAAATTGCAGCAGAGCTCATCACTGACCCCGGTGATGAATGCAGTTTGTTCTCTATTATTGTTCACGGCTGGAGGTTAAACTCTGCAGTCTTTCATTAAATGTTACAGAAAGCTGGAACACTTTGAATGGCTGTAATCAAACCTGTCATTTATTGTGCACCCTGCCAGGTAAAAGTATTGTCCATAAAAAAATCACGTCACTAGGGAAACATGGGAGTGCAGAACGTTGTCTGACTGATGACAGACACAGAGCATGAACATTTCAGCCACGGCCAACTCTTCTCAGATTGTTGACGGTTCACATCTCAGGCTGTAGGAAATAAAGAGTGTGGTCCAAAAAGACATTACGGAGAAACTTAAGGGCCAACGCATGCTTTCTCACAGTAGAGACAGTGTGCAGCCTTTAGCCAAAAAATAAATCCATCTAAATGTCAAGGATCCCCTTTAAAATCACATCCTGATGTATTTAACGGTATGCAGCATCCAGTGGAAACAAATCCTTGTCAGCAAATTGGGGGATTGGCATTGATTCCCTCCCAAAGCCCCGAGATATTATCCATGCTTAAAAACATTAGCGGTTCTCACCTCCTCACTCAACTCTCTGACCGACAGCCTTGGTACTCTCCTCTGGAAACAGAAGAACACATGTTCCCTCTGCAGACTGCCAGGGCCTCTGCAGTCAGAAGATCACTTCCTGTCAATGGCGATCAGCCCTGGAACGAACACTAATACCTTATCAATACTCCTTCTCCATTTGGCTGGAGAGCACCCGATGTGCAGCAAATAAAAGTTCAGCTTTCACGAAATAAACTCAAATACTAAAGTAAACTTGAAGACTTTCCGAGAATTTCCTCTCTCATGCCTTGTGATTATTCTTCTTGTCATCTATTCAACGATTGATTCGTCGGCTCTGTCGTCTTCCTTCCGATTTCTTTTATTGTTTGGTAGCACTTTATAATAAGTACACACTATTTAGCATTAGTAAAGCATGAATAAAGACTGAATTCATCCTTTATAAAGCATTATTCTAACATGAACACTCATTAGTAACTCATTAGTATGCAACTCATAAACACAGTTATTATTCAGTGTTTATTCATGCTTTATAATAGTTATTATGAAGTGCTACCTATTGTTTTTATTGTCATTCATTGTGCTTTATCATAAACCATCTGTCCCTCATTTATATAGCTAATACTTGTACATTGTTTTTAATAGTGCACCTTGTCACGCATCACTTTGTGTTGCAGTACATCTGATGGAGCCCTGTAACTAAATCTTCAGTCAAGAATATCTGAAGTCATAGACGACAGATTTACATTTTTCAGAAAGGTGCCGCAAACATATAAATCTGAAAAAGATTTCTCATTATCACATAATACAGGGTTGATTAGTCACAACAAAAACCTTGACAGCAAAAAGGGAATGTAAGCCAATTACAACTCACCAAGTTAAATTAATTCCAAAGAAAATTACTAGTGCAAAAAAAGAAGATGGCTGACGTCCAGCAAGGCTCCACACACACGGCTCTGCAGACGCTCGTGCAATACTTTCAGATTTTCTTCATTTCCTGGCTGATTTTATGGATTTTGTGCTTACGTTTTTAGAAAGAAAAACCTGTGGAGTTAAACTTCTCAGAGTACGGCACATCATTGGAGTGAGAATGGATAAAGTTCAGGAACTCTGTGACATCGCCCGCCTCAGGGGTCGGGGTCACATCACTCCTTAACCCGCAGGAATACTGATTTTAAATTTAAGCAGCAAAATGTTCCATTTCAAAGCAATCCTAGATTATAAAAAGCCACGTCAATAATCATGGTGACATAGTGACACTATAACCTTTTATTCACTCAACTCTGTAAAACTACGCCGGACACTCAGTTGGAGAAGTGCACAGCTGAATAAGTGTTTTTAAACAGGTGTACCAGAAGGAAGGACGTGTTTCAGTGACGGCAGAAAACAAGACAACTTTACAATGTTTGGTCCATTCTTTTCAGGTCAGCTGAGAGCATTACTCGTCCATTTTACCCAGCGTTGTTCATGGGTCACTGCTTTTATCCTTAGGAAAAGAGTCAATTTTTCCATAAGTATATCTCCATGTCCAGCCACTGTCCTGGGCTTGGAGGGTCACTTTTCAACCCTGTATTAATGAACCTTTTTATTTTAGGTTTTTTGTTGTCCTCTTTTTTGTCATTTACAATGTTTTGTCGCGTTTTTTGTTAAAAATATATTAAAAAATATATTAAAAAAACAAGACAACTGCAATGTGAACACGATGACAGGCCTCGTGCCAAATTGATAAATCGTATAAAAGTGTTTTAAGAAGCACGGCCCGATATCCAGAGCAGTGCTGCCGTGTGAAACTGTACCTCGTCTTTGCGTGAAAGGATCAGCGTTCCACAGACCGGTGTTGAGGCGCCGGTTAAGCCGCCCTGATCGTTCTCCTCCGGAGCGCTTCGCCTAGCTCCCCCTCGACGGCGATGACACACGCCCGGCATCACACCGGCTCAATTATCCGTGAAATATTCTCCCACACGCGTCCTCTGATGACGAATTATGTAGAGAACGACCCTCTGGTTGTGCTTTTCAGCTGCACATTAAGATTCAGGGATGTGGGGGCCGTATGCGCAAGGGCCCGTTTTTATTTTCGCCTTGCCCGTCGTTTTTTGTCTTTAATTATGTTTATGGTCTGTTTCCCTCTCGCAGATTGACAACAGCAGAGACACCGGCAAGTGATGGAAAGTTAGCTTTTCATGGTATATGAATTGTTTCATATACCATTGTTTCTATTCATACTGGCTCGGGGATTTTAATGCTTCTGGGCCCTCAACAATATAAACACATACCTAAAGTAGGTTGTGCTTTGGTAAAATGCAGTGGGATGGGACGTGAACGGCGTTTGTAGAAATGTGAAGCGATCCAGCTTGTTGTTATTCAGCGCCAGCGCCGCACTGCGATAGCAATACTCCAGCCTCATCTTTAATTCATGATTTACCACTTCACAAAAAAAAATACAAAATTCTGCTTCTCCAAAATAATCCAGTCGCTCCAACTAAATCTGCCTCCCTGTTTGAATCAAGATATTCCACGAGGAAAAGGAAAACAAAAGTTTCAAACTGCCGTCAGGTGACAAAGGTTTTGCATCAAAGGGAACACAATGATGCCGGTGGCGATCCTCTCTGGAGACTGTAGGCGGTTGTCTGCGCTGACACAAGAACTTCACAGCCCATTCATCCTCTGCTGGCCCAGCTCTGCACAACAGGACCACCAGGCGGGGGGCGGCTTTATCGCTGGAGCACACGAAGACACCGACACCAACGCTGGCACCTCGCGGGGCCCAAACAACAGCAGCACGCTGCGTCTCGGGGATAAACAAAGGGCCACGGCGTCTCGGGAATAAACAGAAACACACTTCTGAGGTTCAACAAGCAGCAGCAAACACACACGACACAGTCTGCTCATTACTGAGATCTGTCTGGACATGCTAAGGAAAACAATGTGCAAATATGTTTTCTGTCCTCTTAACACACACACACACACACACACACACACACACACACACACACACACACACACACACACACAGATATTCAAACATACACCACTTGAGACTTTAGTGATTTAAAGGGTTAAACTCTAGATGTTCCTGTCTCATTTCCATCTAAATTTGATCCGCAGTTGGAAGGCGATATAGGAATGTATATATGTAGCGATGCAGACACTGTGGGAGATTTTTGGATCTCAACACCAGACTGAGAGGAGAAAATGACTGTAAAATAACTTTGAGTGAGAGACTGGGAGGGTTCATCCAAGAGGCAACCACCACGACCGAGCGCTGAAGCCAAGTGTGAAAGAAACGTAAAGCTCCACTGACAGGGCTCGACATCAAGCAAACGTAATGGTCCAAAATGGAACATGTACGCCTATTTAAGAAATAAAACAAATCTACAGGGATTTATTAAAGGGAATCGTTTGAACTTCTGAACATACAAAACAGCCTCAAAGCAACAAGACTCCACTGACAGGAACACTCATTGTACCTTGCTGATCATTGTAAACCACATTTCATCCAAACTCGACAGAAACAAACAGAAAGTCATCAAAGCTGTCTTGGTTTGTTTTTGCAATCTTCTTACAACCACCAACTCTGGATGCTTTCCACAGAAGCTTGCAATTAAAAAGTCCCTTTCTAATATCAATTTAATATTCCTGTGAAAACATCTTCTTAAACAACTATTTACTCCAACTACTTGTATTCAATTAAGTTCATCGCCAAAACATAATTTTTACAAGATTACATTTGAATATGTCGAACCTCCATCATCCAGCCAGGACTGCTAACAGCTAACGTTAGCTAGCTCTCCTGCTACCAATGTCAACACAGAGCAGTGGTTCTCAATGGAGCATTATTGGGGATCATGGACTAGAAAAGCATTGCATTGCATGTTTTTACTGAATATTGTTCGATAATAATCAGATCCGGTCCCTAAAGATCGGATCAGACAACTGCACGAGGTATTCCATTGGTCCGAGCACAGAGTTTACAACAAGCGGGAAATCGTTAATGTTGAGCTCTGGCTGATCAGTAGTTTACAATGGATCCAATCACCATGAATGAAGCTTATAGAGACCTGATCCAACTCTGCAGCTATCAGTAATCTCATTTCCAGTCTTAGCAAGCAGGTGTCACTAGTATAAGGGCTGATAAACTCACTGAACATTACCTGCCAAACAAAGACATTAAAAGTTAACAAGTAGCTGTTGAACAGAGGAAAGCATTTAGCGGCTAAAGTCCCTGTGAGACCAAAACGAAGCTAAAAGAAGAATGAATAGATATTAACATCTCTTAACGTTTCTCTCAGAAACTGAACATGTTGCTTCCTTTCTTTTGGATGTACATACGGGCCAGGGCTGGCGTGGGGCCACTTTTCAGCCCGGGAATTTCAGGCTCAAGACCGGCCCACTTTTTCCATGGTAGTAGAAATTGGATAAATGAAGCAACAGTTCAGCTCTTACTATCCTGTAGTTTTCTTTTTATTAATACCATGGTCCAACAAATAATGTAAAGGTTAAATACAACAATAATAATCCACTTAAGATGAGAAGTTAACAAAAAATATTCCACTATTCCACAGGGATAGGTTGATAAATTAACAAAAGCAGAAATAAATGAATAAAACATTTGAAACGTATCCCACTCTTCAACAAAGAGGCATATTGAACTCATGTTTACAGTTCAACTCACAGTACAGTATACAGTTACCTTGTGAATAGCACCAACAGCATCTACAGCATCAGTAACCGCCTAAGCAGTGCACTGGTTTCAGCCACTGTATCTATAACTGTGTCGTTGCTTATAGACATGAGGATTTCCTTCTCTGTGCACATTAACATGAACGCCTCCAAGTTTTTCTTTAGCATTCCAACGCATTTTTCTGCATGAGTATTATATAGTGGTGATTTACTCCTTTACTACACCCACTTCTGAGCAAACAATGCATATTGGTTCATCAAGTACTGTCATATACTGCTCTTTCTTACAATATATAACTTTAATTCATATTGTTTCCTCTGTTATCCTCTCTACCTGTCCCTGTAGTCATGGCCTCCTCATTGCAAATGTCGGGCTCATCATTTTCAGCAGGAGACTGTCTTATCTGCTGCCCCGAAGCTACAAAGAAAAATTAAGAGTCATATTACTGCATACTTCAATATCAATATCAATATTATATATCAATATTTGCATAATATTTGCAAAGTCTATGGATCGCCATATTTTGGGTGATATAAAAAGGCTAATATTTAATTAAATTTAATATTTTGCTTGGGAATAGGTTGACAACGCTGCTACAACGATATTAATCAAGGCTACAACGTTAGCCGAATAGTTACGTTGCTAATCATTAGGCCTTTGTCTCTCTTTACCAGTTGCCACTTGTGTTTGTCCTCTTGAAAATAAATCGGTAAGCTTGGCACATTTGGCAGCATCCTCCTCCAATGCCTTTCTTTTTTTCAACCTGGCTTTTTCAGCCCCTCCTGCCCTCTTCCTCCCGTCCATCCTCCCTGACGCGTATCGTTGCGGTCGGGCCGGCCCAGCTATCGGTAGCCTATCTGAGAAAAAGTGTTGGAAAAGACGGGCTATGGACCGAACCAACTCTATTTGGGAGGGGTGAACTTCCTCGCATGGTACAACCCATGCAGAGGCTGCGGTGTCAGAATGCGGAACGTGTGTAGCCCACTTTAAGAGAAGATGGACTAACGTGACAAATGTCAACAAATAAAATTCTCGACCGGCCCAGAAGTGAAGCGGCCCACCGGGAACTCTCCCGATTCTCCCGATTACCCACCCCGGGCCTGATACGGGCTGATGTCTACATGGAGAGCCAGTCCTAGTTCATGGAATAGCACCACCGTGTTATTCCAAGACAGGAGCCCAAGAAGGTGGGTTACAATCGGCAAAATAACTTCTCAAGGCCCCTAGATCTGAAACACTACTGTATTGATTAGAGTCGCTGTAACTAAAGAAGACTTTGGGCTGTGTTTGCTTCCATCTCATCTCTCCTCAGCTCAACCCAGCCTCCGCTCTGTTTTACAAATCTGAATTGTGGAGGGGTGATACAAACTGGCAACCAGTGAGACAGAGGGGAGCGCTGGAGATCAATCAGCGCTGTGTGTGTGTGTGTGTGTTTTGAAGCCAAAACCGGGAATGCAATCCTTGTCGGTCAAGTTCGATTTGGAGGCAGTATAAAGCGTGCAGCCCAGAAGGTCATATCTTTGTTTGAAACTATTGAAAGGACGTCTATTGCCAGGGATCTGGAACATATTACCTGTCTGGCTTCAGCAAAGCAACTGGTTTCAGCCGTAGATTGGTTTGCGCTGTGTTTCCTGGCCATCAGGCCCGTCTGAGCCAAACTTTCAGCAAACTTCAGTTTGTCATGGAAGCCATCAAAGACCTCGTCATTAAAACCAGGTCCACTTCATGTGGAGCGTTGCGACCACATCAGATTATTCTTAGCCCAGTGGAGAAGAATCACATGTACATGTGCAGTGATGAAACGCGACCGTTTGGCTCAAATCGGCGGCTCTAACTCTAACTCTCGTCTAAACTGCAGACGGAGAGGAGGGAGAGCGTGCGGCGCTTTGTTTGCTTTGATGATCACATTTCTCCCAGATATAAATATGAATCCATCTCCGAAAGTGTAATTGAAAGTGAACACGAGCGTTTGAACCGTGCCACCGGTCTCACTCTGCCACGCTAATAAGCTACAATTCAGCTTTGATGTGGAAGTGTGTCACCTCCTGAGGAGAGGAGCAGAGGGAGGGACTCTCCCTCTCAACCTCATTTTATAGATATTTTTTAGATATTTTCAGTGTATCTGTGAGATGCCATCTGAAGTGAGATATATCAAATTATGAATCACCATAACAAGGAATCAGCAGCAGCGTCCACAAACTGGCACAAAAGAAAGTGGCAGTTCCGACTGTGGGTAAAGGAGAAATATCCATAATTAATTGATGGCAGATATGCCACATGGGACAAGCAGCTTTCATGACAAATTGCCAAGCATGAAGTGACGAACAATAAGATGGAGGCAGAACAGACGTCACGGGAAATTCATTTCTGGTTCCCTCCGTGTTCCTCTCATCTGACGTCCCCGCTTGTCTGTCCTTGAACCCCGAGCCCCTCTCATTAACACACCTTTCAACTGCGACATATAGATGACATTTAAATATAAGTCAGAGGCATTAATATTATAAACATGAGGGCTTTATGACGGCTCGGTAATGAGGTGTTATAAATCCCGGGGCCACGGTTCACAGTGGCGGCGGACGCGTAAACCGCAGAGGGCGCTTTAACGAGGACGCTTTACCGCGGAGACAACATCTGAGATCCAGTGAAGCCACGACGCTACTGATTTATGGCCTGGAACATACAGACATATGTATTAATATACTGTATTACATCATCGTATCACTCCAAGGATAGACGGGTGGATGGGTAGATAGGTAGAGAGAGGGAAAGATGGATTGGTGGAGAGATGGATGGATGGATAGATAGATAGATAGATAGATAGATAGATAGATAGATAGACAGACAGACAGACAGACAGACAGACAGACAGGTAAGTAGGTAGGTAGGTAGGTAGGTAGGTAGGGATGTAGGTAGGTAGGTAGGTAGGTAGGTAGGTAGGTAGGTAGGTAGGGAGGTAGGTAGGTAGGGATGTAGGTAGGTAGGTAGGTAGGTAGGTAGGTAGGTAGGTAGGTAGGGAGGTAGGTAGGGAGGTAGGTAGGTAGGTAGGTAGGTAGGTAGGTAGGTAGGGAGGTAGGTAGGGAGGTAGGGAGGTAGGTAGGTAGGTAGGTAGGTAGGGAGGTAGGGAGGTAGGTAGGGAGGTAGGGAGGTAGGGAGGTAGGGAGGTAGGTAGTTAGGTAGGTAGGTAGTTAGGTAGGTAGGTAGGTAGGTAGTTAGAGAGGTAGGTAGGGAGGTAGGGAGGTAGGGAGGTAGGGAGGTAGGTAGGTAAGGAGACAGACAGATAGATAGATAGATAGATAGATAGATAGATAGATAGATAGATAGATAGATAGATAGATAGATAGATAGATAGATAGATAGATAGATAGATAGATAGATAGATAGATAGCAATTTAGTGCCTAAATGGATAAGTGGTGTCAGAAAGAATCGATGTTAAGAAAAACAACAGCAATAAAGTG